>CM047813.1:1160705-1745705 GCA_026214975.1 Gentiana macrophylla | reverse complement strand
AGCCTTATGGTATGACTTAACCTCAAGGCATAGTGTGAACAGGATCAGAATGAAATCCTACGGACGCTTAATGTGATGATCTTCCACCTTGGTTAACCAGAATTATGTTTTGTGTCAATAGATCGTAAGACTTCCTTTGTGGTGCTAACCCTAAGTCATTTGACCTAGGACCGGCATTACAGAGGTCAAGCCTTTTTACCATTGTGGACCCGGCATTGAACTCGGGTCAATTGATCACATGCTGAAATGGTGAAAGATTTGCCATGCCATAAGTGTAGATGCTGAATCCTTGATTCTAGCCATGTGAAGAATCACCATGCCAAAGCATCAAGTCTGCGAATCTTCCGTATTTAATACTCGAATCTCGCAATACCGCATCAAGGCAATATCGGGCTTCACGCCACCGTAATAATCGACCTGAACATACATCATATAAGCTCTGACTATATAGCTAAAACACATAAGCGGCTACTTGTCGAGACCATATAATATATCTTACAACCGATACACAAGCAATAAACATGTCAAGGATAGTAACCTCAGATCGAGCAAATCCAGTGAGCACAATAAACCATGTTAGAGAATATATATTTAAAAAAATGCATATATCATGTAAGCTTAATTAGAGCATGAAAAGGACACTTATTCAAAAGACCATCCTCGTAAAAATAATACATGATCAAAAATAAACACATATGCTAACTGCTAAGGTCATCTCAGTATATTTCCAATATTCAGAGAGTATATACTAAACAGAAAAAATTTCATTTCACGGGTCTCCGTAACATATGCATACACATCAAACATATTTTTTTTTACTTAAACCAACCCAAATTAATGGCCGGATTCTTCGCGATGGTTGAAACCTTCAATTTTTTTTACCTTAAAACCCGATCTTTTGCCGATACTGTGGAATTCCCCCACAATTGGCCTCATAAGTGCATCATCGACCGCATAGATGATCTTCCGCTTTCAATTTGCCTTGCATGCCTTCGAAAGTGATTCAGTTGCGTACCATAGCAACGAGGATAGAAGATCGGATTTTCGTGTTGCAGTTACTCGAATTGAAATCTTTCCATACAAGGAATTTGCACGAGGTAGACAAAGATACACAAGACGATTACTCTGGATAATCAAACGTTGATTCAGAGCATTGAATACGGGAAAGGGAAAGACTGAGAGTAAAACGAGAGATGAGGCTAAGGTTTATTAGATATTAGGTTTTTGGGGAAAAAAATTTTAAAAGGCCGAGAGCTGGGCTTAGGAAGTAGGCCGAAAATTGTATAACTTTTTGTAATAGACCACCTAAAAATGTAACACAATTATAATAAAATAATTATAGTTACAATAAAATGTGTTACGTAAATTCTGCAATAACAAAACAAACACAGTGCCATATTGTAAGTCAAGATAACTTCATGCCTGTGTTAGTGTGACGTAAAATGATATAAATAATCTAACTGAGCCACACAACACGATATATTATCATATATTAAATATAATACTTATACAAATATTTATATCAAAGCTTTAAACAAGAGAAACGTTACTTTTGAATATTAATCAACATACTTATACTACTACAAAATACTCAACATATGCAACATCAACAATAAAATAAATAGGATTACATGAAGCAAAGATCATTACATCTAGCCTACATACATTATCAGGTCATTTTTAATTTCAAAACATACAGCTAAAACAGCAAGAAAACAATATGAAATGCTAACAATATCAACATAAAAAAGACATAAATTCAACGATATATGCATGTCAGCAGTAACATCCAAGAAAACATCATATCCGAAAAAATAACTCTCCAAAATAAATCAAAATGACAGCAGATACTTCAAAAATATTAAAGCTTTCAGAAATAATTAGATCCAGTACAAAATCTATACAATCGCAAACAAAATGAACATAAACCAAGATCAATAAATGCAAAGAAGGAAGATTAGTTGTTAAATGAAAGTGGATTTGACTAGATAAGAGTCAGAACACATATATCTCAATAGCTCTATTTTCGGTTAGATCAATGTGGGTTTGAAGGATCTCAGATCAATTGTGGCGTAGATTGTAAAGATCCAACCCAATTTGTTCACATCTAACCACTATAAACAAAAAGAACACAGATTTCAAAGATGTACACAACACTCAAAAAGGACAACCAAAAGGTGGCAATTTAAGGTTGTTATAAAGAAGAATTAGTGTGGTTATGAAAACATGGATCTTTGATATCGTTCATGATTAGGTTATGTTTTCGCCCATATTGGTTAATTACGCCAATACGGGTCATCAATTAGTCCAAGTAGAAAAAGATTCATCATATTCAATTTTTAATCAAATTTTAACATAGTCATCATCCATTTCCTAAAAGATCAACATAGCTCAATTACATGTCTTGGCTAGTTGTATAATTAGCCTATAGTCATTATTAATACTACTATATAGATAGTTATATAACTAATAAACATAATAACATTAGAACATTACCGAATACAATTGTTGAGTTTGGGCTTTATCCTTCTGAATGTAACAACAGCTATGAAATCAACAATCTTCGATAATTACTCTAAATATTACAATAATACTATAACTACTATTTATGGCAGAATGCCTACTGAATCAATATTTACATAGAATAGATAAGATAATATATATATATAGATAGAGATATATATATTGGTACGGTTTTTTTCTTCATAAATGAGGGCTATTTATAGGCTGAGTTTTCTGATCCGGCGTGTGCCGAGACTGATCCGGCGTGCGCCGGATTAACCGAATTTGAGTACTTTTGTCGACGACGTGGAGTAACATGATTTTAATCATCACATAATCCGCGTGAATCGCTTATTCCGCCTACGCCGGTTTTGACAAATATCAGACACTTGATCGATTTTTCTATTTTTCGATTCCGATTCTTCTATTCTGTATCACCTAACACCTTCATAATTCAAAAAAAACTACAAAACCACAGGTAAATCTGATAATAAATGTTATAAATTATACTAAAATATTTATTTGTAATTATTAGATTTTTATAAGTTATATTAAGACTTTTTAAGATATTTAGATAGAATTATTAATAATATGTTATGAAATGTTATAAATTTTAGTTATAAAGTTGACATATATCAACTACTCCCCACTTAGCTTTTGATCGTCCTCGAGCAAAATAAGCGATAATTTATTCAATTACAATGAAAATAATATAATTATTTAGATTAGGTTACTAATCTAGTAAAGTACTCCGTCAATATCATAACCATATTATTCTTGTCTTTCTTAAAAAAATAAAATATGTGTATAACTTATAAAATTAGTTATCAAACATTATTTAGATGAAATTTTCCATGCTTTACTTAATAAATATAAAATATTTTTAGAAATACTTCCAATCGCCACTAATGAATATCCGGAATCAAATACTAAGTCAAGTAGTTGGCAAAGTGGCTTGTAACGTCCACGCTCAGGGTGTTGGCTAATCGAAAGGATAAAAAAGGAAAAATCAAGAGAGGAAAGTTTAGTCGCACGTATTTACACCTTCAATTCTTGATAAAACAACCTTGATCAAGAATATTCGATACATTTTAATAAGCTTGCACCATTGCCTTCAATAACTCTTATTTCACACATATATACAAATGGTTCCTAGTTTATTGGTTGGAACCAATTATTATATATATATATATATATATATATATATATATATATATATATATATATATATATATATATATATATATATAATTTTTTAAATTTTTTTTTTAATAACAAACATAATACATAATGACCTCAAAATGATAATGTACCAATCTCAACTCGTCCCATTTAATGTGCCGATTCTTAGTTCTGGTGTCGTCGCTGCTATCCATAAGTACATACTAAACTTGCGGGATTCCAAAGGAATGTAGACCAAATCAGGCTAAGGATCGGTTATAACGAGGATAATAATAAATGGCTAATTTCGAGTGGGGTCTCGCCACTCTACAAGGCTGAGATGGGGACAAAATGGAAATTATGTTCGGTAGGTCATTCGGCTATGGTCGATTATGCCAAAAATCGTTATCATCCCTAATTCGATTCCAAACTCATAATTAGAAAAAGGACAAGAAAGCCTTGAAAGAAAGTTTTTCTAAAACATTAATTTATAAATATAAGTATACTTGTCTAATTCCATGAAAAAATTATTTGATAAAGAAAATTTTTGGTTATACATACTTAGCATTGTATTAATATAGGCATATATAATATAATTATAATATATCTAGTTTATTTTACTTAATTAGAAACTTATTCTTTCCAAAAATATTATCTTTATTGTAATAATTATATATTATCAGGTTTATTTCCTAAAGGATAATTAAACTAAGTGTTTAAGAGTTTGATATAATAACTTCATTTTATTTACTAACCTAACTCTACTCCCCACTCATGAAATCGTCCATCATCCACGAGGATAAGTGAGTGAAAAAATTTGGGTAGAAAATAAAATGATCTTTTATTTAATGTAATAACGAGTTTGTCTATTAATTTTTTAAAAGAAAATAATACTGTAAAATTATAACATTTGAGCAAAAAAAACAAACATTAATATTATACAGGATATGAAAACATAATTAAACAAAGTTACTACTGGAAGCAAAATTTAAGACTAAAACAATGTAAAAGAAACTTAAAAACTTAAAAGTTACAACATCTTATTCCAATCAACAAAACCCAGCAATGCTTTCTCCTGCCATCGCACACAGGTTAAATTACTGCTCTATTCTTCTGCTGTAAACGAACCACGTGGTACATCTACTGGGAGCAACCCTAGATGAGGTTGACGAGAAGGAAAAATCTCATTCGATGCAGATTCTGGAACTCCAGCAAAACGGACACAGATCCTAGAGATCAACCACGCATAAGGCATGGGTTGACGAAAATTTTGTCTACCGAGTGCAAAGTTGATGGCCGTCTTGTGGATTAGGACTCCCCAGTCAATAATGGCTCCAATCGTTATTGCATAAAGCAGCAACATCTCATCATTAGAAACCTATGAAAAATCCAGAGTTAGAAAAACTCGTGAATTTATAAAATGTTTCAAGGTTCGAAGATGAGGAAGCAGAGCTGTAGTGGACACATCACAATCACGGTTGTAATTTGGAAAGAGAATTTGAAAAGCTTCAGCATATTTATCAATAACACCATTAACAGTGTCCAAATTTCACTGTGATTCGTAATGACTATTCGGGTAGTCCGGACAAGGGTATATGAAAAGCTTGATTAACGATAAAGGAGTGAATGGTACAATACAACCACGAATACGCATAAAACGAGTAGACTCCACGAAAATGAGATTCGACAAAGTCGCATAAAATTCTCGGACTAGAGTAACATTGACCTTGCCTCTTGGTGTACGAACGAAACGGTCCCACCCACCGCCTTCTACACGCAGAAATCCCCACTCGTTCATTTTTCAAAGTTAAGACCTTTTTCAAGTAAGATGGGGACCGACTAAAGTTGGATAAATAACGGTCTTGGGTCGCTTGGTTTGGATAATCATTGGGATTAAAAAATAAGGGTTGAAAATCCGGAACTTCAACATTTGGGTAAAACGGGGGAGAGTAACTGTTAACTGACGGAGAAGAATGATTGGACATTTTGTACCGTATTACTAGGTAGTAGAGTTGAGAGATGAAGGTGCACAAAATTTAGCATGTGGTTTGGTGGTATATATAGGTAAAAATTCGAGCAGAAGAGGAAAAGAATTTTTCTTGGGCCATAAATAGACATTCCGGCGTAAACCGGGATGTTCCGGCCCACGCCGGAAAATATTTATTTCATGCTGAATTAATTACCCTATGATTTAGGCCTTTCAGGTCGGTGATGGTCCGGCGTAAACCGGACATTACCCGGCGTACGCCGGATTTTACTGTTCGCGAACAGAGTTGATTTTTTATGTAAAAAGGCCAAAATTTTCTTCACTTAGACACATATATATATAATTTTTATAAAATTGTCCTCAAACGAATTCCTACATACGGGGAAAATTATAAAATGTGCACTAACCCCTGAGTGCATCAACAAAATAATCGTCAAATTAAAGTGATAGTACTGAATTATTAAAGAAAAATAAATAGTTATAACAAACAAATGTCTTCAAAATGATAAAAGTTTAATCAGTTATTCAAAATCATCAAAAGACATGTCATGAGGTGGATGTGGCATGGATTGAGTCGGAATTGCTTCAAAATCAGGAGCTGAAGTCGATGTATGAAATGGAACTTGTGAGTGCATGGTGGACATAGTGACAGACCCCTCTAAACCAAGTGAACCAAAACCGTAGTAGAATCGCCGAGATCAAGTGAATCCACTGAATCCCGGCAAAGAATTGTAACACTGTAAACATATCACCTGGCATACTAGCTTGGCCTGAATATGCCTGAGTGTAAGAGTGAAAGGTAGGAAGCGATGGAATAGGCTGAATCCAAGCAGGTAAGGTATAGGGGTCTGCCTGGTACTGAGGCAGATCATCAGAGATTTGCTCATATGCGGGGTCTAGATCTCTCAAGAAAGCTCGCTAGCCCCGAATTCCAACTCTAATATCGTCTGCCCACTCCCTGACTCGTTCAAATCCTAACACCATATTAGCCTGACCTCGATTAATTGCATTGAGAATGGCATCATACTGGTTATCCCTATCCTGATTCTGTACAAGCTGTCTAGAGGAGGAACCAAATAAGGGTGGAACTCGAGTAACAGGGAGTGGCTGGTGCTGCTGACGATTAGGGTTGTTATAGTCAAGCTTACCAGAAGGACGTGGAGCAAGTAGCCTATTATTGGGGCATCAGGAGAGATGATTCTGTCAGCGGGTAGGGTCGGGACTCTCGCCATTTGGCACAAAGCAGAAATAAGATTTGGATTGTTCAAAAAAAAAAAAAAGATTTGGAAAAGGCATGTTTCCTTGCGGAATGCGGGCATGAGCAAAATCCCAAACCTTTGTAAATATCAACTTTCCTAGATTGACTGGAACGTCATTAACTATCGCCCAAGCAGTAACTACATCATCTCTGCCATAAGCACTAACATGCGTGGATGGACTAACATTATGGCCCAGAAACTGCTTAATGGCTCGAACATCCTTAATACAACCTCCGTACTGAAACCTATTGTCAACCCAAGTTGCAACTGGATCAAAGGCTTGTTGAGCTTCATATGCTTTTTGTTGCAAAACACTAGGCTGAATCAAATTCCAAACAGAATAAAAATCCTCTTCCTTAGGAACATCAGGTATGACATAAAAGGCATTAATGACTGCCGGTGTGAATGGAATGGTAGCAGTTCTAAGAGGAGCAGTAACTCAAAGGGCCATCATCTACTGTGGTCATAGGCAGCGATAACGGAATAAAACTCAGAAACCATCGTGGCATTAACAGGGTCAGCACGCTCGTGAGCAATTTCCATCCACCATCTACTCTCAAAAATTGCTTTCAATTCAGGTCCTAAGGTAGTAAAATCTATGCCACGTTCTAGTAACACTGAACATTTCCCAAAATATATCTATCATACGCTGAGCACGGCAAAGCAGGACTAACAGATTTTCCTAAAGGATATAGCCTCTTCTTCGGGTGTTGTGGCCCAGGCTCAACTAAGGTGTGCTAAAGGAGGTAGGTCGGATTTCCTTTTCTTAGTACCTTTCTACGAGTAGAGGATGATTCGCCATCTACGAATGTGGTATCATAAACAACAAAATAAAACAACCACAAATTAACATTGATAATAAAATGATTAAAATAACAAATTAACATGGATAATGATCGAAAGAAATAATTAAAAATGCTAATGAAATATAATAGATGATTACCTTGATATAGGAGAGAGGTAAAAAAAAATAGTGAGCCGGCCGGAAAAAATGTCAAATTCGCCGGAGTTGTTGAAGAGGCGAACTTATGTAAAAAATTACGAATCTTTTTAGTTTAATGTAAGAAATTATAGTGTTTTTGGTAGAAGAGGTGTTGAAATAAGGAAATTTAGAAGAGAAAAGAGATAAAATTATAGTGGGGGAAAATGGGAATGGGGCGGAGGCTGGAAGAAAAATATTTGGGGAAGAAGAAGAGAAAAGAAGAAGAAACCCGGTAGGGTTATGTGTAGTTGATTCCGGCGTAGGCCGGTTATATCCGGTCTGCGCCGGATCATTAAAATGCTTTTCTTTTTCTTTTTCTTTTAACAAAACAATCTTAAGTTATATCATACATATATAATTATTTATAAAATTTTTATAAAATATCATATCGTTTATAAAATTCCTTTAAAACATCTATATATATATATATATAAAATTTCAAAAATTTTAATAATTATGTCGAATCGAAACTTCTTATCCTTAGATCCTCAAGAGTTCTCTCATATCGTTCTCTCAACCTTTCTCCAAGAAATGATGCATTTGAATTTTCTCTTTGATTTCCATCGGGATTTTCGGATAACCACCTAATCGTTCCCTTTTTAATGACATTCAAAAAAACATCCTGGGATTTGGTTGTGTTTTCTGAACATCTTCCATTGTGTTCACCCTTTCCACATGTTCTACACCTCATTAGGAATTTTGCCCTTCTTTTTATTGCACTTCTTGATTGTCCATTGCATACTGCTTTTGCTCTAGCTTCATTCAACAACTTCTTATTGGTTTCAAAAACTAAATATTCTATTTTAAATGCGACATCTTTATCAAGACCTAATTTTATAAGTAACAGAAAAACTCTCATTCTATCTAGAAAAGGCATCCAGTTCTTTAATGTCTATCCGGTAAAAGACTAAACTAATTTAAATGCATTTATAAAATAAAAAAAAAATAGGAAAGATTGTACCCGTAATCAGTTGAGTTTGTAGTTGATAGCAAAACTCCTCTGTTTAATTTGTTGGAGGGTCGCTAAGATACATAACTTCTCTTGTTAGAGGTATTCCTTCTTCTTCTACGAATAATTTCAATCACTAACCTTCAAAAACGTTCAAGAAAGACGATCGGCCTCGGTTCTCAAATCCTGAAAACAATAGAAGCCAACATATTGTAAACGCATATCTGTTTACCATGACAAACAAAAAGTATTAGTTCTTCTATTAAAAGGAAAAATAGACACCAACTGCAATAAACGAATTAAAGCTCAATACCTCAACCGATTTCTAAAGATGTTGAGCTTTATGACCGTTGTATGATTGCAATGAAAGAAAACGTGGAGAAAACGGAATGGCGATGAAGAAGGCTGTCGCTGCTAATTTAATGTTGCCCCTGTTTTGTTGTTCAATCGACCTGCTGATGACGGTTGGAGAAGAAAAGCAATGTTTTTAGGGTATTCAGTAGGTTTTGCAAGGGTAAAAAGGATGGGCCGATCTATAAAGTCCAAATATACATATCTTTTGCTGCTGGATTGGGCCGAACGGATGAACAGTAAAAAAAAATAGCCAATCAAAAAAAAACAAGTGTCAACACATGGTTAACACCCTTCCTTTCTATTAGATAGGTAGATTATGCTGCTGACTGCTTAAACCGAGAGGCAACGTAGACATATGCCAATTTATTTGAAAAATAACAAACACTTTTTAGACTTCCGATTTGCTGATGACTGATTTAACTCTTCTTTTTAAAATCTCAACGGCCTGCATAAAAATTAAAAAAAAAGTAAGAAAGAAATTCAAAGCAAAGTACCAAGTAGTAAGCAAGTAGTAACAAAGCAAAATTAATAATTACTATTATTTCATCAAAAAAAAAAAAAAAATATATATATATATATATATATATATACTAGTAAAATGGGGCTCCGTGCAACGCACGGAGTGCCCATGCTAACCATTTTTACTTATGGGGAACTATTAAACATGAAGCAAAATAATATGTAACTAAATCTCTTTTTCTTAGCAAAATGTGTAACTAAATTGGAACAACATACATCTTAAACACAACATACTCTCAAACATTGAAGTATCATACTACTCTAGTAATCATTGTCATAATAATAAAAGCATGTCTATTGCAAAGCTTTTTCATTTCGAAACTAACTAATAGCAGTTAAATTTCCCAATGGGTATGCAAACCACAACGGAATGTGCATATATACTAAATATTCTTCAAAAAATAAGATAACTTACATGCAAAGAAAGGACCGGTAAAAGAATTTGAAGGTTTTTTTTATCCGAACTGAAAGGCAAAGGAAGTATACTTGTTTCATTGGATAGAGACCAAATCGATTCGGTCCGGAAATTCTACATTCCATATGCAAAGCCAGGTAACCTTTTCGAATAGCCATCGGATACCTTTGGAGAAGCACATGTACACCATTGATACTGATATTTAGTAAATGCATTAAAAGTAGAGGTAAAACAGAGCCTATTAGTTAAAATGTACTAACAAAACATATACAAACAACTACAAGAGAATAAATCCATTAAAATGCAATTTAATGATTTTAAAAAAAAATACAGCCTTACCGAGACACCACAATGGGAGGTGGAGACAATCACATCACTGCTTGAGTGGTAGAGGTCATTTTTGTTATGGAGACAATGGGAGGTGGAGACAATCGGACTTTGGGAATTTCTTTCAAATCCCGTATACATGTGTCATTTTTGTTATGTAAACTTTATATTTGAAAGAGGTCATAACTAAAATTCCAATTTATGTCAAGAGAGTCAGTTTACAAATCATTATATTGCACTTTCTTTATTTTCCCCATTTTTTTCTCTTTTATCTCTATTGTCTTTATTTTAATTGGTTGATTTTTTTATTAAAGAGGGTATTTGTTTGCCTTTAAAAGACCACATTTACATTTATTATGTTAGCTCAAGACATGCCGCAATTGCTTAGTGATGTTTACATATTGCCTTGCCGGGTAGGACTATCAAATCGTAAGATGGTTAGGCTTTATTGTGTTTATGCACCTTTCGAGTATGGTATGCTTTATTTTAATCGATGAAGATTACACTTAATCTGCAAGAATGCAAGGGTGACAGTTTCTGAATAAAATTGCCCATCATTGTACGAGACATAAAGTAGAAAAAGAAACTAATATCCGGGACGAAGATAATCTCATGCCTTATTATCGTATTAAGGTTATTGGTTTTTTCTCATCCAATTAGTTATGTAGTGGAGAAATTCCCAAATTCTTTCAAATTCCCAAATTAATGAGCGATGAGAAGGAGCAACAGACAGAGAGCTTTGGGAAAATAAATGTTCTCAAAGCAACAAATACCTCAGGGCCAATATCCTCTCACAAACTTCCATCATTCGGGAATTTGATATCAAGGAACAAAAATACCGAAAAATAATGGTGGGTTTCGAATGGTGGGTTTCTTCCATCACAATCTTGAAACAAATACTGCAATCTCTATGGGAAAAAAATGAAAAAGCAACAATTTCTTTTCCTGAAAAATAATGCACATCCAACTATAAAAGGAAGAAAAAACGCAGTCTAAAAAATAAGAAAGGTTAACGCGTTACTTGAGTAATAACCGAAAATCCATAGAGCTAGGTAAGCAACTCCCGACTTGATTTGCATCCGCAAACGACAAACAAATATTAGTTTCACTATTAATAAGAAGGAATAGGTAGTAAATGCGTTGAACAAATCAAAGCTCAATATGAACGACATCCCAGAGAATGCCTCACCACGGCTTCTCAAAAAATCATCGGCTCTCTGTGTGGCAAGAGTACTGAACAATGAGCCCCCCTTATTTATACACAATGAGCCAACAAAAAAAGCATTGGAACTGCGAAAGAAATCACCTTTTCAGGTTGGTCCTAAGAGCATTTATAGTAAATGATTAATCCATAGGTGATCACACAATTACAAAATACTAAAATCGGGTTAAGACTACAGTAAATGACGAAGTTTACCATTGCACGTTTCAACCTCGGCCCCTACCACCGTAATTATAACCCCTCTTCTCAAACCATATGAACGCGTGGATGATATGGACCACGCCCACCTCCATAATCGCCGAATTGCGCACGAGATCTCTCGCTGAAATCCTCATAATTCGGAAAGAAAGAAAAAACACGCTTATATCAATCACACCATTCTTCCACCAAGGGTTTGCCCACCGGTTTCACATATGTTTGAAAGGATCTCAGATTTGAAAAAAATATTGTATATTACATGAAAGATTTATGTAAAAAGAAATGTACCCTTGAATCAAACCTCATTCGCTCGGAATAGTGATTTTGTCTATCACGGCCTCTATGTGAGGCGTAAGAATTGCAAGATATTGTGTCAAAGAAATCATCCTTTTATACGCAGAGTTGAGGATACAAAGAATAAAATATCAATAGACGCATTACATGATTCCAATCCACTGGAAAATGATTATGAACATCAAACTTCATGCAGACGAAAAAAAGATATCACGTAATTAAGATTTACGTATCTACTACAATGACATCAACACAAGAACTTAGAATTACCAGCATGTCAATTTACGTATTTACTACAATAACATTAACACAAGAACTTGGAATTACCAGCATGTCAGTAAAGAGGTAGCCCCTGTATTCTGTTGGCTTCGTTATAGACTTGCTTGTTCCACTTCTCTTCCTCTCTAAAACTTGAATCAACACTTTCCAGTTTTGTCTCCTCGGTACTACATCTTTGATGTGGCAGATTTGTCTCTCCCTTTGCTGTCAACGTATATAAAAGTTTGAACATCATAACAAATGCATTGTATCAGATTCATTAAAGAACATCATATACACAATTTGTTGAATACAACTAGGCTTAATAACATTGTACCTGAACAACAGAATAACATAATATTAAATTCAAAGTAGAACATCAAACCAACACATTCAATGTAACAGAACTTCCTTATAAACCACATTTTTTGCTTTCTTTCTGCTGTTTGATTTCATCACTGTTCTTATTAGTTCATCCATCCCATTGCTACCTTCTTTTCTGTCAACTATAATTTCCCTAGCCAAACATGTTTTTCTCTTTGCTATGAATTTTGAGAACAATTTGAAATAATATAGCCACGTCATTGCAGTCGAATGATTAAATAAAAGTATATACATTTTTATTTTTAATAGAGACAACTTTTGTATCATTCTTATATGAATCACATAACAACTAAGCTTTAAAATAAAATACACCGGTCTTTAAAATAGGCTGAACCTGATAGTCCTTCTTTATAAACAGCATTTTTTGCTTTATTTGTACAGTTTTGTTCAAAAATGTTGGTTTCTTTGTTCAGGGGCATGAGCATCTAAATATTTAGGCTTTGCTAGTTTCTTTGTTCTCATTAGCGCAACAGAAAACCTAATTTTCTTAAGACATGCACAGTAAAAGCGAATAATCGTCTTAAACACAAAGCAAACAACATAAAAATCTCAACAACCAAGAAAGAATACTTAAATAGGAGGTACCATTTGCGATTCCTTTGAAATAAAGCAAACAAACACGTGGTGTTGAAACCAATAACTGATCCTATCCGGATGAAATCCAACAACTATCCTGTAAAGAAGAAACCAAATAAGTAAGAACACATACATACCAACATAGAAACACATAACTACATACAAAAACATTACTGACAACATTAATCTCAACATGTGAATAAAATTTTCCAAGGAAGCCATGAGCCTTTGATTAAACTAAATTCCTCGATATATTTTACTATTTTTTAGCTCTAAACCAAATTTTCTAGTGTTTTACATATATACAAACCAAAACTCCCAAAACACATGATGAATGCCACTTATATACAAAACAAAGATTTAAGGAAACAAATACAATCAGAAAGCAGATGCAAAAACAACCTAAAATATGCAAGCAGAAGAAAGCAAAGATCGTAACATACATTACTAATTCTTTTAGGGGTTTCTAGATACCTTAGATGATTTTGCTCAATACCAATAAAATCACCACTTACAAACAACACCGATTAGACGGATATGCCGCAACGTAATCCTCAGTTTATAAACATTTTATACCGAGAAGATTACAAGAAAACACCACGCACGTACTATAAAAAACACACACATTAATATCAGCAAACACACCAGAAAGACTGAGATCTAATGAGATATAAAAATAAAAATAAAAACACCATAACCGAGTAGCCAAAACAAAGATATACAATGTAAATTCTACAAGCCCCGAACCTAAACGGATTATAATTAGGATAAACAAAAAATTTAAGACTATATTGAAACGGAATAATACAGAATCAAAGAAAAGAAATATTTGAAATCATTTTTTGTGTGAATCCAATTAATAACCGTAAAAAGCAAAGCGGAAGAAGCAAAAGAAATAGAAACGGAATCAAAGCAATAGAAACAGAACAATTCTTTTATTTTTTTCTTTCTCTCATCTATACCTGATAACTAATCTCAATGGTGAAGAAACAAACCCAATCTCCACTCTAAATAAACCAGATTTGAGTTCAGTGTGTAGGTAGCCTCTATGATTAGGCCCTTGACAGCCGGATTAGGTCCTTGACGTCCCGTCCTTTGTACCGAAGTCGAAATCCGCCGCCCATCTCTCTTCCGCAAGATGCACCGGACATCCGATTCAGCACAGATGTAGATGGAAACAAATCCACGAGAACGACGGCAACATCTCACCTACATGCACCGGCCTTGTGATAAGCACAACGGCAATGATGGCAACGAAGAAAGTTCTTCCCGACTAACTTTTTGATTTTTTTTTTTTTTTTTTTATAATTAAGGCCTATATGTCTTTGGGAAAGTTTAGAAAAAAATGTAAAACGAAAAGGTAGGAGGACCGGAAGAAAATTGAGTAAGGGACACGTCAAAGAATTTGTTTGCCTTTCTTATTAGTATTAGAAGGATATTTATATCGAAACTTATCGATTGTACAACTTATTTTAAAATAACACAATGAAATATTTATGAGAGGATTCAATGTGCACGAGAAGAAACACTATCAAAGACACACCCTTCAATTCGCTCTCGATGCAATAAATAAGATTTCTTATGTTTACCAACCATCACCGAACATGAGAATGATTAAATCAAACATGCATTAGTGGAAAATCGAATACCATAGCTACACCTTCAAGAATCGTAAACAAAATGAACAATCAACACATACTACTAAAGGAATAACCATCGGAAAGGTCAAAGTAGGCACCTTTTATGATTCCTTATGGACAACCGATCTAATAATCGGATAATACATCCTCATCTTTAAAACCACCGGATCGAGCATTCTAGTATACGACCTCTTGATTTGTGATATCAACAACACATCCTTGTCAACTCATTTGTACTATGAAGAACTCGATCCAACCATTAATATTCCTTCCTCAACCACAAACGACGGAAGCTTGCAATAAATTTAATCCGAAAGACGATTGCATCATCCAAGAAACCGTTACATACACCATCTTGACATGTGAAATCGCGACATCTCTTTCAAGCTTCTACCGGAAGCAAAAAAGTGGAGCATCATATGGCTTTAATATTTCAAGATTGAAAAATAAAAAACAATATCGTATCAAATTGGATCAAGAAAATTGTCTCATCAATCACTTTTAAAGAAACATAAAGTTTTTTTTTTGAGAAAAACATAAAGAATTGTCTATCAAATCTATGTAGACATTGCACCAACGTTCAAATCTTATAAATAAATTGTTCTGGAAAAATTAAAAATTAAAAATTTAAAAAAAAAAAAAACATATGATATATACCGCAATTTTACTAGCTATCGCTCATCCCTGTACCTTCCCACCAAAGAATTCCACCTTCATCTATCCATGGTCGAACAAAGAAAGCAACAAGCTAGGCACACCAAATAAATGTAAAGAAACACCAACCAACAATGAACACCATTAAGCTCATACCTTGTAACATCACCATAACTAAGTCTGTTGTGTGTTTGTGGCTAAAGGTAATCTGCAATTATTAGATTTAGATTATTCACCTAATAAAAAAAGGAAAGAGCTTTAATTCACATTTTTGCAAGAAAATTTCAACAAAAATAAACCCTTTTCTTAAATCAAATTCTCCAAAATCACCCACCAACATTGTTATGGATGAGCTTCTCAAACTTCTCACCTAGATTAGTCTCATCCACTTTCTTCACAATTAATTTCTCCAAAACCATCTCAAGCGGATCCATCGCCCTCATGAGCTTCACCTCTTCAGGAGTTCGAACTAAGTAGAGCGTGCTTTTTATCTATTAATCCGACCGTAATCGTACACTTTGAAGCTTTGAATTGTGAGGAATTTTCGGATCGTCTCCAAGCTAGGTTTTCCGGGAGATTTTTCAATTAAGGTGGTATCAAAGCGCGCCATGAAGGAAGCTTCAATTTCCCGGGGAATCGTAATCGTCGGTTCTCCTTTGAAGGTGCCATGGAGAAAATCATTTGAGAAGAGTGGATATAGTGAGAAGGAGTTCGATGGAAATTCGAGTGGTGTAAAGGAACAGACGTTGAAACCGAATTTGAATTTGGAGGAGGAGGCCGCCATGAGGTGAATTTGGGGTTCAATCGAACCCAGAAGCCATTGCCGGAGATTTTGGTTGTTTGAAGAGAAACGCTCAATTTTAGGGTAATGGAAAATGAGAAATGGGTTTTGTTTTTTTGGATAAGAAGGCGTATTTGGGGGAAAAAAAAGGTCAAAAAAAAAAAAAAAACCCCAAAAAAAAAAAAAAAAAAAAAGGACGGACCAATTAGATGCCGACACGTGGCAGGCCATGGTGAAGCCCCCCTTGTCTTTGTATTAGTTAGTAAGATATATATATATATAATTACTATTATCACCCGGGGGCCAGAGATGTTTGCCCATTTTTGGGCCGATGCAGCTGCTTCTTTCAAGTGTGAATATTTCTTGTCACCATAAGTTAATGAATATGTTGAATTTTCAGTTGCTGCGGCAACCCACAGCATGTTCTTTTCATCTTTGGCCTTCTTCATTAGATTACAAAAACCAACCTGCCAGTGCCATCATTCAATCCAACACACCCCCATTTAATCACACACAACCATCCATTAACAATGCCACACGGTATGTCTCCGCAGTGGAGACACCACACATAAATCACCCAGAAAGGGAAACAAGCATCTCGCAAGGCGCACCGGGAGCAGGGGTAAGAAGGGAAAGCATATATATTGGTGCCAGTATGTGAAATTCGAATGCGGGTCCAGTCCAGAAACCGGTAAGGTTTGTTTTTTTTTTTTTCCTTCTAAATTTTCTGGTACCTCTTAAATTGACTAATTTATGACACTGAGTATTTCTACCCTAATTACTCGAATCAGAATAGAGTAGCCAAATACTGTAAGAGGTCCGAACATAGAGAAAAATCTTATAACTGATAGTTTTAGACTTCTTCTGTAACAACCAAGTCATATTGTGAGATGAAAGAGTCAAGACGGTTGACATGTTTGCCTACGTGGTCTTTGTAGAGGCTTCTATATGAAATCTTGTTATACCAGGCTTACCAGCATAATAAAGAGGTTGCATATTGACACATATATGTGGTTGGACTTTAAGAGTGCTATAGACATACATTTGAGGTCGTCCTTGGTCCGAAACTATATCAATTGCCCATCTCACGCCTAACTTTGGGCTCGTCAATGCATAGTTAGGTTGACGGATGGACCTGCAAACTTTTGTATCGCGATGTCCGGGGTGTACGTGTTTGTTGGAGCTGAGTTTCATTGTAAATGAAATCATGTTCCTGAGTATGGACTAGTCTCTGTTGGACGCAAAGATTGTGATTTGAGAGCTTTGTACCTAAAGCTTGCGTTTGAGGCAAGGTCGGGCTTGAAGATCTCGAGGGTTGGTAAGAGCTTGTTAGAAGCAATGGCGAACATGGTCCGACCAATATTGTGTTTGAAACTCATGCAAATTATGGAAATCTCAAACCAAAAATGTCTTCTACGAAGCAATAAAGAATCGATGGGTGAGACATTCGATAGCTCTAGTTGGCAATACTCGGTTTATCAATGCCTCGATTTTGTTTCCACCACTTTGACACGTGCATCTTTTATCCGGTTATCGAAGAATTTGACGTGCTTATTTTACTACCTCTACCTGGCTGAGCCTTCAAGGCCTCATGGTCTCCAAGCTTCTCATAAGAGTTCTCAACAACTAGGGCTCCACGCCTCTTGAGTATTATCCACCTAAGGCCTAAAGGCGCGTGGTGCAGTTATGTTATGGGCTCCATACACTTTTAGGGCTAGTCTGCTAGACCTTAACCCACACAGTCATGTAAAGGCTTTAATGTACCTATTTATCCGACATGCAGGTCCGGCCGGCTAATCTTTGCAACAATAAATGCTTATCGGAACTGTTATCACTCTAGTATTCCTTTGTCATCCCTGTCGCATCTCCTTATATATACACTCTTATTCCTCCAAAGGTGAAAGGCACCCTCCACCCGCACTCTAACTGTGAATTACGACAACTTGATTTTGCTTTCAGATACATAGACAGTCACAGGCATGTCACGATTGTTTCATTAACTTTTCATCCCTTGTTCTATTAAAAAATTATCAAAAGGCACGTGCCTCGCATATGCTTAAGTTACATTGAAACGTTAAAATGCGGTTGATAAATACACCACACTTGATATATTTTAACACTTGTAAAGTCGATTCTAAACTCAACATTCGGTTTGCAAACGTTGAATGTCTGATTTTGACACATACAAAGTCAAATTTAGCCTAAAGCGGTAATTGCTCTGCTGCTTCTTCGGTAAACATTGAATAAATAAATTCCTTTACTTTTAAAAAATAATGTTTTATACTCGGTTGTTTTTTTCAATTTTTTTTAAATTTTTTTATTTTTTGATGAAAAATAACATTTCTTTTGGGTTAACCCATTTTATTTCAATCAAAAAAAGGGATAAGTATAGTTTACAGATAGATAAAACACAAAAACAAAACTAATCGAATTCCCAAGTTAGTCTTAGGTTTCTAACTTGAGTCTCCACATTAAGTGTTGGAAAAACAAACAACTGCAATACCACGCGTATCACAAATACCCACAAAGTCTTCCCTATGACACGCAACGGAATTAAACGAAAACGATATTTGCTCGGACAATGTTCATTTAAAAATTCACAAAATGTATTTTTAATTTTGTTTGTTTTTTTCCAAAGATCATAAGTCGTGTTCCACCTATGCGGTACATCGTGCGGCAGTTTGATAGGGCGATAATCTTTCTCTTTTAGAAATTTATACCACTTATTAACAAGAATATTTCTACATAACACATGTGAAATAGAACTTTTTATCGCATTAATATTATGGTCAAAAACTTTTAAACCATCTTTTACACATAAATTAAAAATATGGCATAAACATCTAACATGAAAAATTGACCATTACAACAGGTTCGCAAAATCGGGATAGATCGGGAATAGAAGCAGTGTTGTTTGAAGCATTGTCAAACGCAATAGAAAAAACTTTATCTTTTAAAGCGTATTCCTCAAAAATATCAACTAATAAACATGCAATGTTAGAAGCATTATGAGTTTCGTTAAATAAACGAAAAGCATGTAACATTTTTTGGACAATCCAAGTGTTGTCAATCCAGTGAGATGACACGCCCAAATAAAAATTGTTGGTCCTACTATCCTTCCAAATATCGGCACATACACATATTCGGAATTTATTTTTCTTCAAACTTTCTTTAATAATATTTTGTCGTTTAATAAATTTATTTTTGAAATCCCTAGTAACCGTTGCACGAGGGATCTTAGTAAATGCCGGCTGCAAAGCCCCTTGTACGTAAGTTTCGAAAATAGGATTCTCATGAAAGCTAAAAGGAAGACCCATCCCCGCAATAAGATCCGTGGTTAAATCTCTACAGTTAAATAAAGAGTGGAGAGAGGATTAGTGTTACCTCCGCTAGAGCTCGGCATGTTTAGCTGGGCTTGAGACGCGCTGTCTTCCAATTTTTCCGGGTGTTTACTTAACATGTGACTCCGCATCGATCCGTAACCACCAGAATGTTTAAATTGGTATTTTGTGTCACAGAAATTGCACACCGCGAAGAAATACTTTCCGGGGTTAGCTAATGCTATATCATCAGTCCGAGGAACCTTTGTGAAAAATTCCATAAAAATTCTCGATTTTAACCCTTTTCTTGTGCTTTGGATCGGGTACTTTCATCAACATCTAAATTGACTGACTCGGGAGTAGGAGTAGCATCATCACTAGCACCACGCGGTGTTCTTACAGGCACACGACTCCCACCACGTGCTTGTCTAGCACGGGAAGCATCCCTAGTAAATACATCATCATCAACGTCGACTTCATCATTATCTTCAACTTCGTTAAGGTTGATGTTAAAATCTCTAGGTTGAGACATTATATCGTCGTAATGACTATCAAAATCATCTTGATCGTAACTAAAGGTGTCTGGAACTGAGGAATCGAAATGTGATTACCGGTGACAGGGTCTGTATAATATTGCGGTCTATAGCCATGCACCAACAAATTCATCCGATTCCTGCACAACCGTGTCTTCACGGAAAGTAATATTTCGATTACCTCTTGATGCTTCACCTCTTCCTCTTGTTGACATTGTAAAAAATCAAAACTAAATCTAACGGTTATAAAAAAAAAATTAGATATCAAAAAAAAATTAACTAACAATTTTACTTATAACTAAAACCGAATTGAAGTAACGATTAAATCAGAACAACTTCAAATTTCGGTCTAGTCAAGTAAATTTGATTATAAAATTGAATTTTTTATACACTTGTAAATAAATTAGTTGAATAAAATACAAACAAATTTACTTATAACTAAAACCGTATTGAAGTAACGATTAAATCAGAACAACTTCAAAATCGGTATCGTAAAGTAAATTTGATTGTTGTTTTTAACAACTAAACCAACTTGATAATCAAAGAAATGAGTAGAAGATGTAAGAAATTAGGGAAGAAGATGTAAGATTGGTGTAGGAAATTTGAAATGGATTTGGGTAGTATTTATAGATTTTTTTGAGGTGTTTGGAAAAAATAAAATAAAATAAAAAATAGCCGTTACAAATATTACCGTTGGGCCGGTTCAACCGGCGGTTCCGGTTCCGGTTCCGGCCGGTTTTCACCGGTTCCGGCCTTGCCGGTTCAACCGCCGGTTCCGGTTCCATTTAAACCCCAACCGTACTCCAACCGCCAAACCGCCGGTTCCACCAACCGGCGGTTCACCCAACCGCCGGTTCACCAATAACCAACCGCCGGTCTGATTTCTTTGGCCACCACTAACCCGGCTACCCGGCTCGACGTCTCCGCGCATCATGCATATAATTTTCATGTTCCTCGGAATGCCTTGTTCGTAAGTGTCGTACATAAGAACCAAGACCGATTCCACGCTGATAATGATACACTTTTTCGCAAACGTTACAAACAACCTTAAATTTTGAAGGATTCACTTCCCCGGTAGTTTCACTAACATTTGCTAAATGAAAACAGAATCGAAAAGCTGACATAATGATAGACATTGCAAAATAATATATTTCGAATGTGATAAAGTACACGAATTTATTCAGAACAACTTCAAATCACTATCTGAAATATATTATAATGGTAGATAATATTATGATAATATGAGTGTCAGAAGAAAATTGTGAGGAAAAAGTGATGAAATGAATGTGTAATTATAGTGTGATGAGTGCGTGATATTTTAAAATTAAAAAATAAAAAAATATTTTATTCAAAAATTTGGAAAAAATAGACGCGTTGCCAAAGGATGGAGAAAAAAAACCGCCGGTTCGGGTCCTCTGGGTTGGTTCCGAATCCGAATCCAAGTAAGCATGAAGAGCAAGAGGAAAGTGCCT
The DNA here is from genome assembly GCA_026214975.1 of Gentiana macrophylla. Taxonomy (NCBI): domain Eukaryota; kingdom Viridiplantae; phylum Streptophyta; class Magnoliopsida; order Gentianales; family Gentianaceae; genus Gentiana; species Gentiana macrophylla. The sequence goes on along the minus strand of CM047813.1, from coordinate 1,723,918 downwards.
GGAGAAAAATAAACAATCAGATATAGTATGCTTGAGGTAGCATAAGATGCGCTTAACCGCAAGCCAGTGATCATCAGCAGGAGCGTTCATAAACTTGCTAACTTTATGAACCGCAAATGCAATGTCAGTACGGGTGAAGCTGAGATACTGTAATCCACCAACGATCGTACGATATAGAGAAGGGTCGGCAAAAAGAGAAGCCGAGGCAGCAGTGATGCGAGTAGAGGCAGACATGGGCGTATGGCATGGTTTAGATTTATGCATGCCAGCACGGTGCAAGAGTTACAGAATATACTTTCGTTGAGTAAGATAGAGTCCATCAGTAGTAAAGAGAGCCTCCACACCTAGAAAGTAAGATAGGAGCCAAGATCCTTAACCGGAAACTGGGAACCCAAGTATTTAATCACCTGTTCAATAAGAGAAGAAGAAGTGCCAATAATAATAACGTCATCAACATATATAAGAATGTATACCCGATCAGAGCCATGTGAATAAATGTATAGTGAAGTATCGGACTTAGAAGCCGTGAAACCATAACGAGAAAGGGTATCCGTAATCGAGCAAACCAAGCACGGGGAGCCTGACAAAGACCATATAAACTGTGCTGAAAGAGACAGACATAATCTGGATAGTCGGGATGCACAAACCCCTGAGGTTGCTGCATGTAAACCGGTTCAGACAAAAACCGTGAAGAAAGGCATTTTGGACATCAACCTGGCGAATAAACCAACCCTGGAAAACTGCAAGAGAAAGTAGGAGACGTATAGTGACCGGTTTGACGACCAGACTGAACGTCTCAAAGAAATCCACACCTTTTGTTTGGTGAAAACCCTTGGCTACGAGCCGAGCCTTGTGTCGTTCGAAATGCCCATCAGCATGATGCTTTGTCCTGTACACCCATTTGTTACCTACAACATTCATATTAGATTGAAAGAGGACAAGGTCCCAAGTGTTAGTACGCGGCAGATCATTAATCTCCTCTCTCATTGCATTACGCCAAATTTCATGTTTAGAGGCTTCGGTGTATGAGGTGGGGTCAGTGGTGGTGGTGGTGTTGAGAAGGGCCCGAGGTAGAGGATAACGAACAAAGTCGGGCATTTGTGTGGGCTTGAGGGAGTTTGTTTTTGTTCGAGTGACCGTATGGTGCGAAGGGGGTGGGTCACGAGAGGGTGGTGAGAGGGGGGGGCTAAGCCGGGAGTGGGTGGGGCCGGAGAGGAAGGTGGAGAAGGAGGTGGAGGGTCGGCCGGAGAGTGTTGGGGTGGAGCCGGAGGAAGTGAAGGGACCACGGGGCTGGAAGGAAGGTTGAGAGTGGTCGGTAAGGGAACCGTGATAAGATTAGGGACAGAAGAGTCGACGAGGGGGTGTAGGGAAACACAGTTTCATCAAAGATAACATGACGGGCAATATAAACATGGCCTATTGATAAATCGAGGCACTTATAGTGTAATACCATACTCCCGACCCCTAGGTCCACTGGGGTCATTCAAGAAAGGGTTGTGAAGCTCTCGCCGCGACTTTAATAAAAAGACTATATTCCAATATAATAAAATAAATCCATAAGCTAAATTTATATATCAAATATTGTTTAAGCATTTCCATTGTAATATTATGAGGATAAAACAATTAACTTTATCCTATTAAAAAGGATAAAGGACAGGTTACTACTTTGTCCCAATATAATATAAATAAATGCTACGAATTTGTTTTAAGCCATAAGTACTTCTAACACTATTTCCATCCACTAGTATCCGGAAACTTCTTGTGTGGTGAGGGTTTTTAGAGTGAAGTGACCGGCGGGTTGATCAGAACCACACAGTTTAGATGTTAGATGTAAACTGTGTGGCTCTGATCAACCCACCGGTCACTTCGATGCATGTGGAGATACTAGGGAAGAACTTCCCCGAGTATCCCTCCATCGAACATATATTATCTTTGTTGGATTTATTTTAAGTTTTAGTGATGAGTGTCAGACTAGCTGTTATAGAGCAAATGCAAAAAGATGTCTAGATTAAATGTATAGGGTTATTAGAGTTTGATCCTTGTATGAGTTTGATCAAACAAGCTTTGTAAATGGTCATCTGACTATCATCAGCAGACCTGTCTAGGTCAGTAAGGTTACTGAGTCAGTAGACTTGTTTAGGAACCTGCTGAAGACTGAAGACTGAGGGTTCAAACTCATTTATTGAAAGCTAAGGGATCAAACTTAGTATTTAAAGTCAGGGATATGGAATCAGAATTTAGGGAAGTCTGTGATGACCTAAACTGATTGCATATACCTTGTGTACAAGGTCTAAGTTCCATAAGTTAAGTGGTGATTGAAACTTAGTTATGCTCAAATTGGTGTAATTTAACTTCACAATTAAAAGTTAGATATAAGATAGTCAGCTGCAGTGTTTTATAAACACAGCAACCTTGGAACAACTGACTGATGTGTATCTCAGCAGACTTATATACACAGGAAGATATTGGATATATATTTCGAATTAATCAAATGTTACATTGGAAGATTACAAGGAAAAGGATAGATAACAACTTTTGATTGTGTCAACAAATCAATGGTCAAGATTAAAAGAACGTTGGAAAGAAATAGAGGTTTATCCAATGGATATAAATCAAAGGGTGGACGATCGAAAATCGTCAAAAGAAAAATCGACAAGTGTCAAGATTTATGTGTGATGACGACGAATGCAAGTCATGAAAGGGACAAATATGAAACGGCTATGTTTGAATTTCAAACATAAGTCACAAGAATTTTCACCTATAAATAGAAGACCCCTGATACAGAAGCAGATGATGAAAATTGATGAACACAATAAGATAATTTGCCTGAGGCTATCAAGTTTATTATCAAGAAAATCACCCTGCTGACCCTACTGAACTAAAAAGCTACTGATCCAGTAATTTCTTCAAGTGTAATCTGTTATCAGACTACATCAAGTTTACACACTTGAAGACTTCAAGCTGCTGATCATTTCATCCTGATCAAGCTGCTGAAAGCTGAATCACTTACTTGATTCAAACTTTCTTTGACAAGAAACCTGCTGAAGACAATGAAGCATCTTTGGGTGTCAAGGACTGTTGTTTGTGGTGGAGCTGGTGAAGAGGCAATCCTACCCTTCAAGGACAGTGGAAGACTTTGGAGCGGCAATCCTACTGCTCCAAGTGTTCGGATTTGTGAAGCCATAGTTATTGGTGAAGGACAAACACCTTAGGGATTCTTGTAACTGCAACCTCAAAGATCTCTAGTGAATTACCTCCAACATCACAGGAGAAGAGTGGACTGACAGGATTACACCACCTGGAACCACTATAAAATCTGCCTACTTACTTTCTGCATTTACATTATGCATTTAGTATATTTAACACATCAATCTACTGAAACTAGCAACTGAATCACACACTTACACTACTGAGTATCTAATACTTGGTATCAAATTTTAACAACAAGTAATAAGGCTTAACTTGAATATATTCCGCTGCAACAAATCCAGTAAAATCAACAGTCTGCAGACTACTGAGCAGTCAGCAAGCTACTGAACTTGCTGAGTTTGTTAACTCCGAAAGTTTTAAGTGTTATGTTTATTCACCCCCCCTCTAAACTTAACCAAAGCCTTTTCAAGGGACCAACAATCTTAAGCATAAACAACATAAGTGTTGGTTTAAAGAATTTATGTTACGTAAATTTAATTTAAAAATACATACATACATAGATAGATGTTAGATTTACGTATGTATCTTTCATCTGATAATAATGAATATGACAACCAGCAATTTTTTAAACCTATAGAATTTTGAGTGTACCCTTCTTGAAAATTGGGGCGTTACTTATAGCCATGGTGATTGGGACTGTAACCCAGAAAGATATAGGATTTGGAGCGAAAATCAGTTTAATGGTGATTATATGGGCAAAGATGGGGCCGGCAAGCACAACTGAAGACGCGAAGAAAGGAATAGTCCGGGGACCGACCAAACACCATTTCATATGGGATTTGTCATCGATGACTCGAGTGGGGAGGCGATTGATGAGGTAGGCGGCGGTAATGAAGGCATCTTCCCAATAGGGAAGGGGAAGGTTGGATTGTGCAAGGAAGGAGAGGCCGACCTCAACTATTTGACGGTGACGCCGTTCAATGGCGCCGACTTGCTCATGAGTGTGCGGACATGAGAGACGGTGAATGATGCCAAGTGAAGTGAGATATTGTGAAAGTATCGACGTCGTGACGGTGCCGTGTCTGGAAGTATTGACGTCGTGACGGATATTAAATTTTTAAATAATATTATTTAATCATCCGAATGTGTCGGGAGCATGTCGGTCGTGCATTGTGTCGAAAAAGTAACGAACACAACACACGACATCCAGATTAAAGTGTCGGTACTTTGTAGCATTCTAGCGATGGGCCAATATTTCAATAAAATTGTTTATAAACCATATTTGCATATGAAAAGTTGAAAGATAAAAAGTTTATGATTACGACGAAAGAAATGCTATAAGTACGTCGGTTTTGATACAATGATTGACACAATATTCTTTCACGGTTGATCCCGATCATGAAGTATGACTTATTGATCACGATATATATGCATCATAATCAAATTTATAAAAATGTATTTTATCAATCATTGTGTCACAATTATGATAACATCATCTTACTATAATTCATAGATCTCTGATTAGTAATGATATTTTTTTTAGGCTTGATTAGTAATGATCTATTCATAATAAAATGGACATACACAACACATCTTACATAATTCATTATTATATAAGGCTTGTTGATAGATGAAAGTTGTATTATAATCAATAAGGTAAATTATATAGTATTTATTCATCGTATACATACATTTCCCATCTTCAACATCTTTTGTATCACTTATAATATTTTTCTCATTCAAGATGTTACTTTTTCTTTCTTGTGATTCCAGATGGGGTGTAATTACACGAACAAACAAGTAAAAATTACCAAACATAACAAACAAATAACCAAGAACATTATAAATAAACGAAAAAAACAATGTTTTTGTAACATGACAAAGTCCATTTAAAAAAAGAATTTAATATTTTTTTAATGAATGCTTTCGTCGTGGGAAAAAAAAAAAAAAAAAAAAAAAAAGTCCATTTAAACCTTGGTTTCTCCTCCTCTTCCCTCTGTACTCTGTTTTCCATTTTATTTGTTCAGCAATGGTCTCTTTTCCCTCTAATTTTTGGTTTTTTAGATTCTTCTACATCTTCGTCTTCAATATCTTCATTACAACCTACGCATCAGGTTCAAAAATTTCCTACAATGCTCACTGTTCTTCGATCATCCCACAAGCCAGAACAACTCGTCATCACGCAGAGGTTGAATTCCCATATCTCCAAGCCGGCACAAGTTATCACATAGGTGGTGAACGACTTTTCGGATCAAAATCATCATCCAATGTTTCTGATTTCTATGTTTCTTTATCTCCTTCAAGCAGAAGTCTTGAAACCACCATTTCTGGTGTTTACAGAGTTCAAGCCAACTTGGCTTTCCGGTTGCCTTATGGAAACTTCTCGTACATGGGTTCTCGTAATTCAAGCAAAAAGACTCGATCTTTTTGCCACCGGCGGCGATTTTCGAGAAGGTTGATTTTCATACTAAATGGGTTCTGGTCAAAGCCTACTGGGAAACTCTGCATGGTGGGACGAGCGCCATGCAGTGGTGGACCAGAACTTTTTTTCAGCGGGGTCCGTAAATATTTAACATATTAAATAATTTTTTTCACAGGGTCCGAAATATTTTTTATAGGTAAAATGCAGAGTATTTTTATTTTTAGCGGGGTCCGTGGACCATCCTTAGGAGGCTTTAGATCCGCCCCTGGCGCCATGGCCATCAGAAGAAGGCGAAGGCGAATTACTTAAACTAGAAGCTGTTTTTAAGCTCAATTATGGTCCTAAGAATTCAACCATATTTACTAGTTTGGCAAAAGGGAGTCTTGAAAGTTTAAGTCAATCTAATGATCCCAGGTACTTTGAGCCCATAAAGATTGTATCTTTTCCTACAGTTAATGATTACTATGATTTTAAATTGGACTCTAGGTGTGTTGGAGAAGATGAAATTGATCAGAGTCAATCTATTAGCTTGGAAAAGGGCTCATTTTGCTCTGTTCTTTTGAGTCAACGCTATGATTTTGACTTACAATATGCATCAGACTGTGAGTATAGGCAAAATTGTAGCCCTTTTGAGAGAGATATTGCATACTTACCTCAAGCTTTGTCTTTGAATGGGATTCAGTGTTTTGAGGAAAAGGAAAAGATGAGGATCTTGATGAAATTCTCTAATTGGAGCAAAATGTATGGATATTTTGATTCTAGGACAACATTGTTAGGGGAAGGATCATGGGACAGAGAGAAAAATCAGTTGTGTGTTGTTGCTTGTAAGATCTTGAACCCAATTGATTCACCCCAGGATGCTCATGTTGATGATTGCTCAACTAGATTGAGCTTGAGGTTTCCTGCTATATGGACTATCAAGAATAGTACTAAAATAGCTGGCGAAATTTGGACAAATAAAACAGCTTCTGATCCTGGCTACTTCAAAAGCATCAATTTTAGTAGCTCCGTTGACTATGGAAACAACTTACCTAAACAAAAATATGTTTATACTCAGGGTAGTTCGGTTGAACATTCATGCTACGCGAATAAGCTGGGTAAAAGTGGGAAAAGATACCCAAATGCATACTCTAGTGATATGACCTTTGACATTTTTGTCAAACAATCTAATGAAAGAATTGCTTGGGGCCGAGCATCACCTATATCTGTAGGCGATAATTTGTACCAAGGTGATTCCTACATGGATGCATCTCTTGAAGATGAAGATTACTCCAACATTTCAAAACCTATAAACATTAGTTACAAAATAAGCATATATAGGATCAAGTTAAATGATCAGATCTCTTCATTGAATTCATCAGTCGATCCCTCTGGTTTTCTTGACATTACTGCTGAAGGGATCTATAATCCTCAAACAGGTGTTCTATGTATGGTTGGTTGCAGGGAGCTGAAATCTGATATGCATAGATCGAATAAAGTGTCTCTGGATTGTGAGATACTAGTGAATATTGAGTTTCCTCCTCTATATTCAAAAGATAAAAGCTTTGTTGAAGGATTCATTTATACCAAGAGAGAAAACACTGATCCTTTATACTTTAGAGGATTCAATATCACTTCAGAGTCGTTCAATACCCTTGAGGCAAAGCGATCAATATGGAGGGTAGACTTAGAGATTATCATGGCTTTGGTTTCGAACACCTTTTGTGTCATATTCTTGGCATCCCAGATTTTCTTTGTTAAGAAACATCCAGAGAAACTCCCTTTTGTTTCGATACTCATGCTCGGTATCCTCACTTTAGGTCACTTGATTCCTCTGGTGCTTAACTTTGAAGCCCTGATCCTAAAAGACCAGTATGAACAAAATGTCATTCTTCGCGGTTCAGGTTGGCTCGAGGTGAATGAAGTAAGCGTACGAGTGGTTAAGCTTGTCGCGTTCCTCTTACTCTTTCGTCTCCTCCAATTGGCATGGACATCAAGATTGGGACAAGAAAATGGGAAGAGTTCTTGGAAATCAGAAAAACATGCTCTTTTTGTATCACTGCCTATATACATTATTGGTGGACTAATCAGCTTATTTGTGAATTGGAACAGAGTAAACAATCCAATAATGATCAGTCAATCTTCCAATGAAGTGGGAATGATGATGATTCAAGAACCTTCATCATCAATCTTGAATTATCTAAGATCATACACTGGTCTGATACTTGATGGATATCTATTCCCTCAAATCATCTTCAACATATTCCATAATTCAAGAGAAAGCGCGCTTTCACCTGTGTTTTATGTGGGAACAACGTTAGTACGTTTGTTACCTCATGCTTATGATGTTTACAGGGTTCATAACTACATTCATCAAAATTTTGGAGGAGCATCATCATACAGATATGCTAACCAAACTATTCATCAAGATTTTGGAGGGGGGTCATCATATATGTATGCTAACCATACCGCAGATTTCTACTCAATTGCATGGGATATTATTATTCCTTGTGTTTTTGTATTGTTTGCTCTCATCGTATTTCTGCAGCAAAGATTTGGTGGGGATTTCATTGTTCCAAAGAAGCTTAGAGAAGTGCAACTTTATGAAAAGGTTCCTGTGGAAACCAATGAGTGACAACAGTGCTACAGTCACTACAAAACGGTCAACACAATTTTAGACAATTCATTGTGTTGATTAATACGAGTGTCATTTAGATCAATGATGTAATGTTGTTGACTATTATTTTATTGCGTTCATCGATATTTTCGAGATTTGTACGAGTTTTGTCACATGGTGTAAAACATAGGATCGTATACGAATTTTATTTAGGAAAACGTTTATATTTTATTTTTTATGTACTGAAGTGTTTATGTAGTGTTTTCATGGGGAGATACAACGAACATAAGCAAATTTCTCTTTAGATATATGAGCGCTTGGATCTTTTGTTCCTCCTCAAATGAATCGAATTATCCCTACTCATCCACATATTTTTCTATCCATTTTGTTGGTTTGCTTAGAGGCGTTTTAAACAAACAAATAAACTGTTGTTCCTTTTTGAAATATATTTCCTATAATGTAAGATCAATTTCGATATTTTTATGTACTGAAAGTGTTTATTTTTATGTAATTGTTTTCATGTTCCAAACAAACCATCATAGTTTCCTTACCTTTATGCAGCTTTGGAAATGGGATAGGTTTGCAAGGATCACATGAATTAAAGTATTTTAAGGAGTAGAGAAGATACAACGAACTGCTAAACCGATATACGATCTCAATGTATTTCAAATCGAATACATTTTACTGTTACGAAAGAATTCTTCACATAAATTCTGTGTTCTTTGTTGTTTTTTTTTTTTGAGTTGGGCTATTTGCGTATATATATTCCGTGATGATTTCCGCTCGACCACCAAGTAAAGTCATGTTAAACAAGAAAGTTCGGAAGATTCCGATTCTATCGTTGTAATCGAATTTCATTTAATCTTTTAGTGAAACATAAGTTTAGTTTGCTTGAATATTTTCCTTTTTCGCTTTTGATAGATTTCATCACTGGTGGGACCTTTCTAGACCTCTTTGGACATGACAAATGTATGGTAATGTCAATTATGAATTTTCAAAGAATGTAAACGCTTTTTGAGCGACGGCATTGGTAAATACATTTGATACCCATTCGAGGTATTTTCATTTCTTTATTACATGTTTAATCTCTTTTTTTGTTGTTAGTAATTACTTGAATAATTGAGCATTGATCATTTGAATCCAACTATTGTTTTTGTGTGGATTTGTTAAAATTAATATTTGAGTGCTGATTTTTGATATCACATGTTGCTTAGAAAGTTTAAATGAATTTCTTGGCGGCCGTGATTGGAAACTGCTCCATGTCACTCAACTTCGGAACTAAAACCGTGAAAGTACATTGAATTCAAATATCCTTGATTTTATGTTACATGGTGGAACATAATTGTGTCACCTTGGCGCTTTCAAACGGAAACATTTGATATGGAGTTTAGATTTTTGTTGTTCCGACAACTTTGTTGGTAATGAGATATTCGTGGAACACGTTCTTTCTGGTTCCTTTTTCGATGATCTACTTTGTAACTGTGTAAACTATATATGTTTGACTTTTCAATTGTTTTTAGTAGGGTGATAATGATTATTTAGCTTTTTCTTTTCAAAATTCATTGCAGATTCACAATTGCTGGGCATGCATGAATGAAAGTTTATGAAGATCTATGTGCCGGAACTAAGCTTTCTAAGTTGTTTTGGTGTAAATTTTGTTGGTAAGCAACTCACGGAAGGTCTATTTCATACTACATTAAAATCTTATCACTGCTTTATTTTTCTTGCTACGAGTTCTATCTCGCCTGATTATGCTCATGAGAAAAAGGTCTAATGGAGTCAAGACACGACTATTCATTCCAATTATCTTTCAACTGGTAGTTTTTGTCTCGATATCTTTTTGATTTTCCACCGCTATTTACGAGAGCTCGGATGCTTTGGTGCCGCTTCTACTTTACTCTTTGGTTTTCTTTTTAGGGCTATTTTACGCTTCGGTATTGTTGTCATTTTCTTCGTTGCTTTCTTCCAGTTTTGTTCGTTTTACTTATTTTGCTTCATTAGTTTTTTTTGTGTTGGGTTGGCCACATTGTACTAAGTTTTAGTTACAATGCTTCACATATCTTAATTTGTCAAGAATTTTGTATTGAAACGAACATTTTTTGTTAGGGGAACAAACATTGTTGATCACACACAATTATGAAAGTTTGAATATCATTTACATATTTTACACTATCCCGTGCATTGCACGGATTGTTGTCAAGAATTTCTTATCACTATTTGTATTGTGTTTAAAGTTGAGATTAGGAAGTACAGATTTAAAAGTGGAACTATCCTTCTCAACAAAAAAAAATAAAAAATAAAAATGGAATTATCTTTTCCAATACATTTTCTTACACTATTTGATTCTTCCATATCTTACTATAGGTTTGCATGACCAAGAATATGCTATTTCACATTGCAATAAGATAAAAATGCAATTCTAATGATCAGCCAATTTTTTTCTTTAAGGCAATAGATTAATTCTAATGATCAGCCAATTTTTTCTTTAATTTCATACTCATTTTCTATTTTTATTTTTTTCCGTGCATTGCACGGGTTTTTGACTAGTAGTAGTATATTTTTCAAGAAGCATAGAATTTGATAAATATTAATACAATACATACATGTTTATGAGTAAATTTTTTTTTTTTTTGAGAAGAGTTTATGATGGATAGAAGTAGATAAACCGGAATTAATTCTAACTCCCACATGATGAAAAAAAGTAAAAGGTCTCGAGAAGAAAATGATCCTATTTGCCCGCTGTACATTGCTAACATCAGGAAATGAAATAATCGAGAGTCTCTAGTAACCGGCCAAGCCGATAAAGTAGCTAAAGTGGTGATGAATCCTGTTAGTAAAATGGGTCCTATAGAAAGTCCATCTATTCCTAATCTCCAATGGAAATCAAAAAAACGGAGGGACTCTTTATTACAGTCAACCGTTGGATTTGTAAAACGTATACAAACAAACAAAATAGTTTTGTCTTTTTCTACACGTGGCAGTCATCCGACGGTCTGTTCTAATAGAGACTCCGTATATAAGAATTTTTCCATATTTATTACATACATAAATTTGATTCTAAACGATAAGTTATACGACGTCAACTTTAGCTTTTCATCATCTACCCTCAGCAGAAGTAAATGAATCCACAAATTCGTGAGGCCTAGCAGGATTACTTGTCTGAGTATTATCCAAACTCGAAAGGTAAGAAGAGGACGAAAACAGAGCCAATGGTAGTATCTTCTTGATTCTGCCATTTCTTGAGTGCTTGTGGTAATGACATATCAAGATCAATACCAGAGAGATCATCTATGCTATTCATATCCGACGGTTTCCAACGCTCAACCAACGACGATAAGACATTGACAGCGTGAGGCATGTCTGGCCTTTGATATGGTTTTCTGCACAACAGTGTTCTGCCAGCTTAGCAACTGTGGTTATGCTATTAAAGGTTTCTCCGTCGAGATCAATGGTTGGATCGGACTAGAATATATATATATATATATATATATATATATAGACACACACACTTTGCCTTTCCCAAGAAACTTATTTCACTAATCGCTTGTTAGTTTAAATAAAAAGAAATAATATTTTGGGTTCATTCCGATGTTTGAAATAATTATAAGATAAAATGAAATTTCATTTCAATTTGATTAAAAAAAAAGAGAAAAAAATAAATGAATAAATAAATTTGATTCTAACAGCTCACGAGTCGGGCACAAGAATGCTTGATGTTGACTCATCTAGAATTTGACTAGTATTCGAGTTGAGCCTATTCGATCTCGAGCCTTATCAAACCTCAAAGCAAACTATTCAAGCAAAACGTCAAAATAAACTCAAACCTCTCACGAACCTTTTGGCTCATTTACAAGAGTCAACATTTCGGAACACATAACAGCATCTTTTTTCTGGCAAGTAAATGCCAAGCTTTTTATGTTAAATAACAAATGCAATCCAATCCTGCTAACGGGGGTTAGCAATGTAGATTGAGCCACCTTGCACCAGGTCATTACAAAAAATAATCCAGACACAGTTTGAGAGTGTTTTTCTGCTTCCCAAGGCTTTTCTTCCCACTTCTCAGAATTCTATCCACGTTTCTCTCTCTCTCTCTTTTTAACACGTATCGGATTCTCCTTAGGCATCTTCTTGGAGGGACTTGAATCATCGGTCTCTCACTTTTTTAAGACGTATCTTCTTCTCCTTAGGTATCTTATTCTCGTCCTTTTGACGAGCTCTTCTTTTTCGCTGTCTTCTCAATAATGTTCTTTTAGTCTCTTCATGTCTACTCTTTCTATAGGAGGAATGTTCAGCATCTATCTGAGAAAATAAATTACCATCTCCAGCACCTGGAAGCATGTCCTTAAATGTCAATTCCCCGCTAGAACCCCCTTTCCTTTTTAGTAATGCTGCATCAGGCCTAATTATGGTACCCAGAATACTCCGTTTGGATCCCAGGCCCATTATTGTTTTCTCATTCGTCAGGATACTAAAAGCCGTAGCAAATGTAGATTTCACCTGCACTCATTCAGAGGCCCGCCACATTCAAACCCAGGCAACAACTCTCCCCAAAAATCAATGCAAGCATGGGTTTTAATTGATTTCAGAGAAATAGTGACGAAAGAGTTGAGGTGGAAATTATAGAAAACAACAGCAAAGAACTTACCAGAAAATAGTTGTGTGAACCCTTCCCAATATCATTCTCTGTTGACTACAATACAGAAAGAAATTACATAAAATTAACATGTATAATACCCCAGCCACAATACAATACATAACTCCGTGCCAAAACAGGGCAAAACAATAGTAAGGCCCAATGATTTCCAATTAGTAAAGATAAGAAACTAAGAGCAAGGCAAGCTATAATAAGCTAATTTGCAGAGCGAAAGCACAAATCTTCTCATTTTCTGTGAATATATCAAGCCCACCAACATGCAGCCGCAACTCAAAAATTTATAGCACATGTAGAAAGCCCTAGACAAAGTTTTCAAGTTAAAATGAATAAGCCAATACCTGTGGGTCTTCAATGGAGATACGAGGTTTCTTTCCCAAAGAAGAAAACCTGGACATGAAAAATACAGTATATCAGTAACATTAATAAAGAACAACTGAAATACAGAATGAAAATGGAGAGCATAACAATTACAAATCATGCATGTTCAATAAGCTGATGAGGTCAAATAAATCATACCCTCTACTAATCTTTGAGAAGAAGGTGCCTTCGCCTTCCCCCACGCAAGAAATACCAACATCAGATGTATTCAGTCTGCATCCGTATAAATCAAAGAAATTTACCTATCAGGAAAGAACTTACAATTTACTTCCTTCACAAGAACAGAAAAAACTGAATGAATTCATCAGCCAACTAAAGCAGAACGAGATATGCACAAATGTGCTCAAAATATGTAAAGAAACATTTTTCACTAGAAACAATCCAAAAGTTATAGGTAAGGATTACTACAAGGACATAAGATTACAATAAATGCTATAAGAATAGTGGGTGATTTACCAATTATCCTCTTTAAATGAGTATTCTTACACAACCAAAGTGTAATGTAACTCATAATGGGCAAATAAGGAATAAAATCAATAAATCATCATTTGATTTGTACTGCAACTATGATACAGACTTACAATATGGGACGGAAACGGAAAGAGTACATAGGAGAAGACATGCAACACATAACATATTGATAATAAAGATGATATTACGAAAGCATCGTCCCAAGGCATAATATAGCCAACAAAATTAAAAAGTGTCATGACATAACATAACATAACATGACAAGCACAATCAACAAGGAAAAAAAAGGTGAAAGTAACATACCAACAAAACTCCCAAATTATGCTCTGAGGAATTTCCGGATTTGTAACAAGTCTGTATATGGCCAAGAATCAAAAAGTAAATATAAATTAATGAACCAAGGAAAAAGAGGATAAGGAAACAAACATGACATACTATGCAGGTTCAGAAACTTGCACAGTGCGGAACAAAAGAGACGTAATATCAGAACTCCAATGCTGTCAGTTGGACTAACGAGAGATGATAGGAAGCCATAAAGAACGCTATCACTTTTCCCAAACAAATGTATATAAACAACCTCAGAAACACCACCTCAACTCACAATAAGAAATACTTCGTCTAACCACATGGTAGAATATCATGTTTGTTTCACCAAATAAACGCTGCACGAATTACAAAATACTCCCACCGTTTTAAAATATAAGTCATTCTAGCTCTTTAAGTTTGTCCCATATTTAGAGTACCAATGGAGCATTTATTAACCTATTTTCTATCTTACCCCAAATTAAATATCAATCCAACCACTTGTCAATACTTGATAACTATTGCATTACAAAAGGTATTTTAGTCATTTCTCCTCAGAATACATGACATTCATCCACTTACTTGATCTGTATTATAACCCCTAAAATGACTTATCTTTTGGGACGGAAGTAGTAAGATATCAAACACACCATCCAAATTTTAAATTAATTACCTGCAACGCAGTAATAATCATGACAAGAAGTGTGTAAGACGAGCGATAAAACCCAATCTCAGAACAAACCAACCCCACCAGAAAGATAACAGTGAAATAGAGACAACAATTTGTAATAATTCATGAAAGAAGAGATTCACCTCATTCAGCTGCCTCTGTTTGAGGAATATTTTCAAAAGTAAACACAATGGTCGAAGAGGAGGCCACTGGGATATAGCCCTCTAAAAATAATGGCACAGGTTAGAAAATGGCAAAGGATGCCTAGCAGCATTAAAATTCAATTTGCATGACAAACCTTTATAAAGTCAGCAGTTTTTGGTCCATTATGCATATCAAAACTGTAAAAGAAATTAAAACAACAGACCCAACAAATCACAATATAAGAGATCTACACTAACTTCTTTATTTAAGCAAAACAGGTGGGAGTGCAAATGGAGTAGATTAAAAAAACACATTATTGAGAAGATCAAAATGAAGTACGCATCACCTTCCCTTCGGCTCTGTTAACATGTAGATTTTTAAGATCATGGTATTTTTTTTTCTTCGAAGAAGGATCATGATATTCTAGAAGCAGGTTCTGTAGTTGGGTTGTGTGAGTGTCTGTGCACCAGGTGTGGCAGGAGAGGAATAGAATAAAAAAAAAATCAGAATCTTAATAGGCCATTCTATGTCCAGCAGTTGGAGGTAAATAAATGTCTGAGGCAATGTGTGTGAGTAAGTGGAGGAAGGTCAAAATAATAAAAGAATTGGAGAAAGGTGGTAAAGTCCAGGGTCAGCTGGACTTCTGCTGTATATGATGATTTTCAGTAGCTAGGGCTATATTTATTATGTGGACTTTGTAAATCATAGGGCTGAAGGTGCAGTAAAATTTCTGATATACAGAGGGAATAATATCTACACTAGCGTAACGACAAAACATTGCAATGCCTACACTAGACTCAAAAGGAGTATTAATTTAAAGGTCCTACAAGGAGTTATTAAGTATTTTCATAGACTTTGTTTCGCTGAAAAGCAATAAGTATTTATGATAAATATTAGATCATATCTTTAGTGCCACCCGCGATAGTAACATAATACCAGTCCATACATTTCTATGCACATCCCTCTACTGGAAACTTTAGAATAAGTAACTAATAAGACATCTGGATACTATAAAACATGTCAAACCTGACATCAAACGAAATGCCGCTTTTCTTCTCAACAAATTTGATAATAGGCACTCGAGCCATTCCAATCACCTGATTTTACCAAAACTTGAGAAAGGGTGACCAAAAGATTTAGCAAAACAAATAAATCTGCATCCTTGTAAATAACACCTGTATCTTTTCTGCAATTTGCTTTTGTGATAAGGCTTTCGAAAGGGCTTTCAAACCATGTTGAGGACTTGTTATATTTGAACCCAATATCACAGCCTGAAATCAAGCGAAGGGCAAATAAAATACTAACAAAAAGTAACATACTGGTCAAAAGAAGTAGGTAAACAGCACATCCAAAACAGGCATCTTTACAAATTACGACTGACATGACATTAGCATCTTCCCGAAGATAGCACAGCAATCAATGCATAAGTGTTTCTGTTAAAAAGATTTTATGATCAAGAAAATAATCGAAAACCTCCTTTCAGTAAAATATGGTATATGCAGGCAGCGAATTAACATACGTCGGATAATCAATACCACCGATGCCCAGCCTAAAGGAAAGACAACCAACAAAAATGGACCTGCTGTAGGTTTTGGGAAATTCGGAATGGGAGAACACATATTGGAGAGGGGTAAAACTTTACGTCACTGTCCCTAGCTATTTTCTTCAGAAAATACAAGAAGAGAATGAAAACCATGCAGAAAACATGAAATGTATACTTTGCTAACGTACATCAATGAACAATAATTAGTAATCTGCTAACTTTGCCATTGAAGGTGACCGTCATGATTTGAACAATAAGAAAGATATTGGAATTAAAAGAACCACCAACTTGGTTTTGGGGGACTATTACATTTTCAGCTCATGTGTCGGGCATGGAGAATTTTAAATTCAGTATCTACACTTACAACAGGAACAACAAAGAAGAAAAAACAACAAAAGCCAGAACTAATGAAATACATACAAATAATGTGTGTGTGTATACACGTAAGTATACATATATATATATATATATATATATATATATATATATATATATATATATATATATATATATATATATATATATATATAGAAACACAAAGCTTCTCCGTTATGGAAAAAGGTACAGGGCCATCCAAGGCAAGTTGCATACAGAAAGTAAGAACGTTCATGCAATCTTCTAAATCCATAAAAGGAGAAGAAAGAGAAAAGAAACCCGGAGTTAGAAAGATACATCAATATCACTTGTTGGAAGATAAAGCCCGGTCTTGAATGATCCGAAAATTTCAACCTGCATCATTATAACATTGATTATAAACTCTGTAGAGATCAAAAGAGCGAACCATATATATGTGCATCTCCCCTACAATACAGACAAGTATAATCTGACAGGAATGTATCTGCAATGGAAAAAGCGGGGTGTATCCAAAGAATTTGGATGCATACCTTGCAATCGGGCCAGATAAATTTAATAACATCACAGGCTGATTGTATAGCTTCATTACGAGAAGCCTCCTCCTCTGGAGTTGGAGATAAAAAACGAACAAAATCAACTATCTCTGCAACAATCAACTCAGAAAATTAGAACAGCAAAATAATATCAGGGTAGAGTAAAAACCATCCCAGAGCACTAAACCAAATAAGCATTAGCAAAGCAATACATAATATATTCATTAATAACTTTAACTTTAAGCAGCATCCAATCCCAACAGACAAAATGATAAAGCTTGAACCGCCCTTTGAAAGTTGCTTCAAAAGCAAAACGAAACATTGAAGTTCTACATGTTGCCAAGCGCACTTGCACCGGGATAGGATCCTCTCAAGTAACTTGAGGAAATATTCTCTCAAGTATGCATGATCCAACCATACACCCCAAAAGTGTAAAACATCTAGCCATTGATTAACTTTTTCCAAAACTACGTAGCTTAGTTCATTATATGTAAAAACACTAACTTTACCCTTAAGTTACTTGAGAGGACCTAACAAAAGTACCAACAGGCAACAGGGATAGAATGATTTTAAAGAATGATTTTTTTTCAAGCTAATTAAAGATGCTCTTGTTACACATAGTTTAAAGGCTATCAAAACAAAGCAGGGAAAAAACTAAAATATAAAACCAAAGATGGAAAAATAAAAATAACTTCCGCTGAACAATGAGCTAATTATGAGAAATTAACCAAACCATTATGCAGTTGAAGCATTGGACTTTTAAACCGACAATCACCACGAAACCAGGTGCCTTCGAGTCTTCTATCGTTCTCCTTAACTTCTTTCGTTGGAGTTGAATGTGACTGAGCTGGAGTTGAAGCAACGATGTCCTCTGCAACATCGTCAAGGGAGAAAAAATCAGCAGCAGCCGTTTCAATAGGAGCTGACTCAAGAGAAGAAGCTGATATTTCGTTACGAAGAACAACGTACGGTTTGGAATGGCTTGAAGTTGAAGACGGTGGTGGCGGAGGAGGAATAGACAGCGGGCTTAGGGTTTCGTATAGACAAAGAATTGACTCCGCCGTATCCATTGGTGGCGCCGTCTATACCCACTAAAGAAAGTAATCACAAGAAGTTGAACGACCACATTCATACAGCACCTCTACACAGAAGCAAATATCCTCCAAAGTTTTAGACATTATCAACCCAAAAATAATACAATAAAATATGTTATATGGAGTTTTGGATGCATTTCATTCGTTGGTTCTTGGTAGGAACATTATTTTATTTTTCCTCCTAAACCCTAAACCCTAAACCCTAAATCCGATGTACATTGCTAACATCAGGAAATGAAATAATCGAGGGTCTCTAGTAACCGGCCAAGCCGATAAAGTAGCTAAAGTGGTGATGAATCCTGTTAGTAAAATGGATCCTATAGAAAGTCCATCTATTCCTAATCTCCAATGGAAATCAAAAAAAGGACCCATTTATAATCCTCCACTAATTGTACTAATGGATCATCTGGTTGGAAATGATAACAAAATGTATAGGCTATTAAAAGGAATTCTAAGATGCATATGACGAGAGTTTCGCCGTTTGAAGCGCCGGGCGACCACCGGGCCAGGCCGAGTCAGAAAGGCTTTGATGACTCAAGGGCGTTAAGCTTAGGGAAAGGAGAGTGAGGATTTAATGCTCGTCAGAGGGGAAGAGGATACTCTAAATGCTCTCTAGCCCTCTTTAGAGCATTTAATCCTCTCATATTCGTTCGAGTGGCGTACGCACCTCGGCCCGATCATCCAATTCGCTCCAACAGACATGCATGGTTCTATAGTCAAAGCAACTTCGTCACTTTCGTGTACCCATCGTACTTCCTTTCGGGGGTTCCTTAGGGACCGATTCACTCTGCGTAGATTGGTGAACGCAGAAAACCTTCTCTTGGCAAAGCGATCGTGTTTTTCACGGGATTTCTCGTTACTCATGTCGGCATTCTCACTTCGATATCTCCAGATCTTGTCACCAAAAACCTTCCCGATTGGTGAACGTTCCGCCATCGACACTTGAAAAAGCGACTTTCAAGGTCTCGTCACTTCGGTGAATCGCTTGAGCCCGATACATTTTCGGTGCCATGGAGCTAGACCGGTGAGCTATTACGCTTTCTTCAAAGGATGGGCTGCTTCCAAGCCCACCTCCTGGTTGTCATCGCTCGATCACTTCCTTTTCCACTCGGTGATTGCTTAGGGACCTTAGCGTCACGATCTGGGCTGTTTCCTCTCGACTTTGGATCTTAGCACCCAAAAGTCCGTCTGCATAAACGATGACGCCCTGTATTCGGAGTTTCCCAGGGTTGGTAAGGTGAAATGGGGCCACCCTAGCCCATTGAGTGCTCTACCTCGGGCCATCGACATCATACGCTCTACTCAAATAGATTTCGTGGAAAACTAGCTATATCCGATCTGGGTTGGCCTTTCACCCTTAGCCACAAGTCATCCTCGTATTTTGCCACATACGTGGGTTCGGTCCTCCAAGGCCTGTTAGAGCTCTCTTCAACTCGCTCATGGCTAGATCGATCGGTTTTGGGTCAAATAGGAAGAACTAGAAGATTCCACCTCTGAAAGCGCTACACCTAATGGCTTAAGCCGCTCTTCCATTTCCTCCTCGACCCATCATGTAAAAGGTACGCCGTTAGAGTGAGTGCACTTTACTAATAGAAAGTCAAGCGAGAAAACTACAAGCGCGCGCCGGCTTTCTGAGCGCTCCGCTCCTTCGACCGATTGTTCGCATCGGATCTCGGGTTCTCTATTGCACTCCCTAAATAGAGTTCTTTTCACCTTTCCTCACGGTACTTGTCCGCTATCGGTCATTGAGGAATACTTAGTCTTAGAGGGTGGTCCCCTTTCTCGCGTAAAGCGATCGAGTCGAACACGCCGCGCTTTACCTGGGAAGGATCGAACCATGGGAACGAATCTACGGGGCTATCACCTTCTTTGGCCAGATCTTCCAATCTTTTCACAATTACAGTTCACTGCGCTTTATAGTAAAGAAAGGCTTGAAAGCTTTATTAGATTCTTTTTTTATGATATGAAAGGGCTTTTTTATAGAAGGAGTAAGGGGGCGGAGTTTGAAGAGCGAAGCGAGCCGCGCTAGCCTATTACGTTTTTCAGCAGCAAGCTACGGTCTAACGACCCCCTGCTTCCCCTGGGGAAGCAGCGCGTCACTTTCTCTAATAATAAGGTGCGAAGCCACTCGGTTAGCGGTGACCATTGAATAAGTTTCTTCAGCTTGAGTTGGGTTAAAAGCACGGAATGTATTTGCGCCATCACCATCTTCAAATAAAGTATTTTCTACGGTAGCCCCATGAATAGCGCATAGCAAAGCAGCCCCCAATACACCGGCAACTCCCATCATATGAAATGGATTCAATGTCCAATTATGAAACCCTTGAAAAAATAGGATGAATCGAAATATAGCTGCTACACCAAAACTAGGTGCAAAGAACCAACCAGATTGACCTAGTGGATAAATCAGGAATAACGAGTGGATTACAACTATATTGTACAGCAATTGGTGCATTGGTCTTTGCAGCGTTAATGCTTTTTGCTGGTTGGTTTCACTATCATAAAGCAGCTCCAAAGTTGGCTTGGTTTCAAGATGTAGAATCTATGTTGAATCATCATTTAGCAGGGGCTATACTCTTGAATGATAGCTCTAATTTAACTTCGGATGGCCATTGGTCTCATCCTCCACATTTTTACACGCTCGGGTTAACCACGTCTTGAGATTTCGAAAATCGTTAAGCGGCGCATTGTGGTCATTTTCTGCCCGTGCCTTATTGCTACCAATTCGCCTGATTAGCTGTTCGACCACGTCTATTGGCGAAGGCAATTTTTACGGTACGGTGGTTGGCTGTTCACGGTCTAGCTGTACCTACCGTCTTTTTTTTGGGATCAATATCAGCAATGCAGTTCATCCAACTATAAACCTACATATGAATTATAGAGCTATGACACAATCAAACCCAAACGAACAAAATGTTGAATTGAATCGTACCAGTCTCTACTGGGGTTTATTACTCATTTTTGTACTTGATGTTTTATTTTCCAATTATTTCTTCAATTAATAAAATTAAAGAGAATACATAAGAATTTGAGGCATTCTCTAAGTTCATTTGGAAGGATCTCATATCATAATTATCGATGACTATTTCTGTCTCTAGCACGAACACTTGATGAAATGTGGAGGGAAGTGGGATAAATGGCCGATACTACTGGAAGGATTCCTCTTTGGATAATAGGTACTGTAACTGGTATTCTTGTGATCGGTTTAATAGGTGTTTGTAATCTAGTATCCTTATGCATGAAGATAATCAATTCGGTCGTTGTGGTCGGACTCTATTATGGATTTCTGACCACATTCTACATAGGGCCCTCTTATCTCTTCCTTCTCCGAGCTCAGGTTATGGAAGAAGTAACCGAGAAGGGGGTATCAGCAACAACTGGTTTTATTATGGGACAACTCATGATCTCCATCATTGTCACTCTCTGTCCTTTCAGTATCCAACTCATCATCATCATCCAAACCAGGGATGATATAATTGATCTCCTTTTTATATCTGGACTTGTTGATCTTTTCAGGTGCAACATCAGTAACCCTCAAATGAGTCAGTAGGGCCAGAATCATCACACCCAAAGGCAGTGTCTTGGACTTTCTTGTCCCTTCTCTTTCCTCTGTTATCAATTTCTTCATATATTAGACAAAGAATCCAGCCCAATCAAAATTCATACTCTTGCAAATGATGATCAACAAATCAATCTTTGGTCCTGACAAAGTGTCAAGGCTCTCACTGAATCCCAAAATGTTCTTGGCTATAATCTTACTCAGCAGATTATACTCCATCTTGATGTGCTTCACATTGATGCTCAGTGTTGATTTTATGGAATTGATGGTCTTTATTTTATCAATAAACTCCAATCTTGACAGCCCCATTGATTCAGGATTGGTTGGAGCACCATTTCCAGGTCCAAACCCGAACACTTCCCTCAGCAGGTTTGAGGAAATTTCAATCTCCTGGGCATTGACAGTGGTTGTGAATGCCTCTCTATCATCTATAATCACAATGTTTCTCCAAAAATTTGTAACATTTGTGTAAAAGATGCTTTCCAATCTCAGAGTAAGAACATCCTCTAATCCTTCATATCTCCTGATTCTTCTACCAATATTGATAGCTAGTTCAGTCTTGTTAGCATCAACAATGAACCCTCTAACACTTTGGCTCGTTCCAATGGGAATATCATCTTTATCCGCCATTATAGATGAAAAATATGAAGAAGAAAGCTTTCAAATCTATGTTCACACAGAGTAATTTCAGAGAGAAAATCAATCTGAAGGTTGTATGCATCATCTCTGTGTACATATCTATATATATAGAGAAAGTGGGTAGTAACTGTCAGATAAAGCACTATACACGTACTGTAGCATTTAACCACGATTAAAGTTGGAGTAAATATGATGTTGCCACGTGTCTCACTAATTGATTCCATAAGAGTTGTAACCGTTGGATATTTGTAACTGCGGTTATAAAGGATAAGAATAATATCCAAAAACTGTTGACTTTCATTTAAGTTTGACAGTCTTGTAACGCATAACTCAAAGAACCTTGGTCTTGATAAACTTGTATCGCTGACCTCACTCGACAAGGTTCTCAAAGACCTCACCGAGATGTTACTCTCATCGATCTTCATACACACTTGTTTTGTCCAACTAATAATACAAGATGAAGTTTAATACCAATGACTGATCTGTCAAGTGAGCTCACCCAACAGGACAAAGACCAATCCCCTTGGCAACTTCATTTGCTCAATTGTCCAAACTAAAATAAGTACATGGAATTGTTGATACCAATGACTAATCTGATAAGTGAGCTCACCCAACATAGCAAATACTAATCCTCTTGGTGAATTCCAGTACACTGCTGATTATTAAAGTATATCAGTCAACTTTTATGATTCCAAGTTCAGTCCTTAACTTAGCAAATCTTTCACTATCCAATGGTTTAGTAAATATATCAGCAAGTTGATCTTCAGTAGGGATGTAAAGAACCACCACATCTTTCTTTTTAATATGATCTCTTATAAAATGATGTCTTACATAAATGTGCTTGGTTCTAGAGTGCACAATAGGATTTTCTGTGATTGCAATTGCACTTGTGTTGTCACACATTATAGGAATTTATTTTTCTTCAATTCCATAATCCCTTAACTGTTGTCTTAACCAAAGTATTTGTGCACAACAACTTTCAGCGGCAATATATGCAGCTTCAGCAGTGGAAGTTGATATTGAATTTTGTTTCTTACTAAACCAAGAAACCAGTCTATTTCCCATCAACTGACAGGTTCATGTGGTGCTTTTTTTTATCAATCTTACAACCAGCATAATCAGAATCTGAGTGGATATAACTTTGAAACTTCCATCTTTTGAATACCATATCCCTACTCCCAAAGTCTCTTTTAGATACTTGAGAATTCTTTTTACTGTAGCTAGATGAATTTCCTTTCGTTTAGATTGAAATATTGCACAAACACCTATAGCAAAGGATATATCAGGTTTGCTGGCAGTGAGGTACAGCAGACTGCCTATCATCCTTCTGTATAAAGTCTGATCAACATCTTTGCCTTCTTTATCTTCATCCAGTCTGATGTTTGTACTCATAGGAGTTGACACCTTGGTGCTATTTTCCATACCAAATTAACTTCTTCAGTAATTCCTTGGTATATTTAGTTTGATGAAGGAAGATTCCATCTTTCATTTGTTTGACTTGTAGTCCCAAAAAGTAGTTCATCTCTCCATCATACTCATTTGGAACTTGCTTTTCATGAGATTAGCAAACTTCTCACATAGCAATTCATTTTCGGAACCAAAAATTATGTTATCAACATAAATCTATACCAGCAGGGTGCTGTTTCCTTCATTGATTCTGAAATGAGTCTTGTCAATGGTACCTTTGGTAAAACCATTGTCCAACAAGAATTGAGATAGGGTTTCATACCATGCTCTTGGTGCTTGTTTCAAACCATAAAGTGCCTTTTATTGAGTCTATACACTTTATCTTCTTGATCTTTAACTTCAAAACTAGGAGGTTGCTGAACATAAACCTCTTCTTCCAGAATGCCATTCAAAAATGCACTCTTGACATCCATCTGGTATATTTTGAAGTTTTTGTGAACAACATATGCCAAGAATAATCTTACAGCTTCCAATCTTGCAACTGGGGCATATGTCTCATCAAAATCTATTCCTTCAGCTTGAGAATAGCTGTTAAGGGCTAAATTATAGTGATTTTTATATATATTTTCTATATCAATTTCCCCTACATTCGTATGATTTTCATAGATTTTGAGCTATATATGTAAATATTGAGTAAATGGTGTTTTTAATAGTAAAATATGAAAACGTATCGATTTATATGCTTTATTTGATGATTTTATGTTGTTTTGGAATCGTGTTACGTTTTGGTATGTTTTTCGATGTGTGTAGATACATATCTTTAACTTGGAAAGGATTTGGAAGAGTCTAAAGTCAAATTTGAAGTGTTGATGAAGAGTTAGAGATGTTACAAGAGGATAAAGATGGAGGAAAGAAAGGATAATTATCAAGAAATCCGTTCTGCATCAAGATGGACGAGCGTTCATATGAGGCCGACGAGCGCCCGAGAAGCGTTTATATCGAACGGACGCCTCGATAAAGCGAACGCGCCCAGGAGCTAATTCACATACTGAGAGAGTTCAGACGTTGGTGAATCGGCGCCCGATATCCGTCAAGCATTACGGGACGGGCGCCCATTGGTTCGGACGGGCGCCCACCGCCATTTTTTTGAAACCGACTTAGGTATCAGAAGTAGCGGCCGACTTAGTTTTATTATAAAAGCACAAGAGCCCCAAACCCTAAATTCATTCAGAAATTTATTCACATCAAAAGAGAGGCAAAGAGACGCGCATCTTGGGAGTTTGAAGGCGGTCACCCGAGCCTTGTGCTCGGGTGAACCGATGTTAGATTAGGAGTAGATTAGATGTTTGCTTTTCGTTTCCATGGATCAATCCTTGTTCAAAACTATGTGAGTTCTTTTGATTAATTCAATTCCAGTTTTTCTTCATGATTGTTGATTTATTTTGTATCTTTCTTTGTGCTTATGAGGCCATGAGAATAGATTGAAAGATACATTTTCTATTGATGTTTATAATACGGAAGTTGCATAAACCTTAGATCATCATAGAAAGATAGGGTTTTTAGCCGTTGATTATATGACAAATTAATTGGTTAGATTCCTAGGTTGTTAGATTCGATTATACGAGAGTAACTTGAATCTACACCCGTCGTTTTGTTTGGTAAATCGGCCTCAACACACTCAAAGAAGAGAGATAGATAATTGAATTCGCTACACAAAGTAGGAGTTCATAGCTTGAGAGATAAGTTCACTAAGAGATTAGGGATTTGTGTCTCGTGAAAGGGTGAAACCACAAACTGAATTAAAATCATGAGATAACTAGAATTGAGATCACTAGGCTTGTTCAATGTTTGACCCCATGTCTTTAGGTTAGATTGTTTGTTTTTTGTTTCTTTAGTTTAGATTGTTTTTATGTTTCTTAGGTTAGATTTATCTTGATTGTTCTTTTCTGTTTTTATGTTTTGTTCTTTCGTTTCTTTTGTTTATTCGTTCTTTGAGTAACAATTGGTAGGATTAGTGAAATTAGATTCAACATCCCAATTCCTGTGGGATCCCCTGCACTTACCCTACTATGCTATCAACTACCCGATATTTGGTCGGTTAGGAGTTAGTTTGCATGTTAAGTATAGGTTTATAAATTTTCTTTTGTTTTTATGATGCAAAATCCTCCCAACAATAGCCTTTTGCTACTAGTCTGGCCTTATTCCTTACAATGGTACCAGATTTATCTAATTTATTTCTGTATACCCATTTAGTTCCAATTATATTTGCATGGATAGGCCTTTCCACCAGTGTCAAAACTTGATTTCTTTCAAATTCATTCAATTCTTCTTGCATAGTAATCATCCAGTCTGGATCTGAAATAGCTTCTTCACCAACTTTAGGTTCCATTTGAGAGAGAAAACAAGTAAACATTGCTTCTAGTTGTCTTCTTGTCCTTACACCTTGCTGTATATTGCCAATAACTTGCTCAGCAGGGTGACCCCTTAACCATTGTAGATTTTGGTTAGTTTGGTTCTCAAGAACATCATCTTCAGTAGGGTCTGCTGTTGCATTAGCAGGGGGTTCAGCAGATCCTTGAACTGCTTCAGTTGTTGCATCAGTAGTGTTACCAGCAGGTTCTTCAGCAGCTTCTTGTTCACTAAGGTCCTATTTTGTGTATAGCATGCTGTATTGATTGCTTCAGCCCAATATCTTTCAGGTAATAATGCTTCACATATCATAGTCCTTCCTGCTTCTTTCAAAGTCTTGTTTCATCTCTAAGCAACTGATGACGGTCAAATTATACCCGTAAAAGTCATCAACATTGACCTTAAATTGAGATTAATAATATATATTTCATATTAAATCACATGTTTATATTTATTATTTAATGTTAAGTGATTATTAATATGATATTTGGTATTTAGCCGTTTTTATTATTTAAAGCCGATTTATTGTGCGATAATTATTGATTTTGCAGATCACGACAAATCGAGAGGATTAATGTCATTCAATCAATGGTCTCAAGATAATAGAGGAAGAAAATCGGAGCATTAAATGAAAGATTAATCAGATCAACACGCAAGCGTGCAGTGGGGAGCAAGATAGACGAGAAAAACGATTAACGTGTGCAAAGTTAGGTTCGGTCGACCGAGCCTATAGCTTCGGTCGACCGAGTGGGGTGCTTCGGTTGACCGAGTGTGTCAGCTCGGTCACTTTTCGGATTTTTCCGTATTTACCTTCTAGATCCTTCATAAGTCGGCAGAAACCCCTATATAAGCAGCAGCTACGAGAAATTGTAAAACACACCAACATATACCTTAGAATATCATTCAATAAAATCACTCTATTCATATCTTGATTCAATGTAGTTTATTGAGGGTGTTTCCAGCAATTTAAAGGCTGCATTATGTAAGCCTTTATTTTCTGTTTCTTTTCTTTTAAGTAATTAATCCCTCCCAATTATGCTTTATCGTTTGAGTTAATTAATCATAGCTAGATGATGTAGATCTAGGCTATGACGTTAGGGATGTGGCGACTCCTTGTCTATGGGGATCCCATAACCTACGTCGTACACTTAGTATTTATTCATGAATCTGCATTGTTTAATTACCGTGCATCTATGTTAATTTATATAATTGCTTGACGAATTACTGTTTAATCCGTTGTGTATGATGAAACGTGAGAGAGATATATTCAGGATGCAATTTGAGGGAAAGGACCATTCGGTCGACCGAGGAGGTCTATATTCGGTCGACCGAGCCCCTGCTTATCCATTAGATAGCCATGTCTTTATGGTTAGGTTAACTTAATAGAATTTATCATCTCGTAGGTATGGCTACGCCACGTTGCTCGTCTGTTTTAATTAGCGTATGATTAGGAAATACCAATATAGGGCTCCTAGGTTGGCTCATGAATGATCTTCCGGGGCTTTCAGCGAGATCTAGGTAGGTTTTGTATTTGGGAATTGAGCTCACCTAGTTATACGTAAATCGTAGATTAACATGAGACCGCTCAGGTAATTGTTAATAGGACAGAGACTGATGCGATCGTTTAGGAAGTACGCCCAACCATAGGAATGTTGCTTAGACGAGGTGCACGATTAATATCGGCATCCTTAGTGTCGTAAGCGTGCAAGTTATATGAGATGGATACCCAAAAGGTGAAGTCACGTAATGTAGCACAGTGATTTAGTAACCTAACCGGTACTAAGTCAAGTTAAAGTGGATGACTCCCGTAGCCAATCTAAGATAGATACAAACGGATTGACAGTTAATAAGTTTAGTTTACTATATAAATTATCTAGGTCCAAACGATAAAGACTATAATTGGGGAGGTTAATTACGTTGTGTCGAGTCGTGTCTTTACTTTTCTTGTCCTTTGATGGTCGTAGACCGCATCTATGTCCTTGACATGTTTAGTTAATTGTCTGTATATAAGATGATCCACAATTGGTTCCCTGTGGGATCGACCTTGATTCACTATAGCTATACTACGATGGGCCTAGTCCTCTTGCTAGTATTGGTTTATGGTGGTCAAGTATTTTATAACCTGATTGACCACGTCATCATGTTTTTGGCGCCGTTGCCGGGGAACCAACGGTCAATTTTATATATAAATAATTTTCTTATTCATGTCAAGTTTTACTGTTTTTAGAGTCGGTTTTACGTTTTGAGTCCCTCGGTTGTATGCGCTCTCGTCGAAAATTCCAGATTCATAAAAATAAAAATAAAAATTATTCGGTCGACCGAGAAACCTCATTCGGTCGACCGAGAATTTATAACTTTTTTTGTTTTGTTTTGTTTTGTTTTGTTCTGTTTACACGGTTTCTGATTTGTGTTTTTCGAGTCTGGAATTTCGCGTGTCTGTTTATCCCCGTATGTTTAATCCGTAGGTCTGATAGCAGCATGGGAAACCATGTTAAAATCAGTCTACGGTCTGTTTTGTTTTTCTTACGTTTGCGAAACCAGGAAGCAATAATCCAAGTCAATAATTTTTCAAGGCGCTGAGAAAATAACCAAAGAACACATGCGGAATTACTACTCTACGATGGGAAAAGCGATGGAAGCAATACCATTAAAGCACCAAGATGGCTCCGAAAAAATATATATATTTTTTACGGCTTAAATTCTTCGTGGTACAATGTTGAAGGCAAGGTACTACCTTTTTTTTTGCTTATCTTTTACTACCTTTTGGTTTTTTGAGCATAAGTTAGCCTATACATGAAACTTAGTATGAATCTTAGCCCGGAGTTGGTTTGTAAGAATAATTTTATTAGTGTCGAAGGTTTTGCCCCAAATCTGTCTCATCTAGAGGGTATAAGAAAACATGTAGTCGTTGAAAGGAAGCAGTGAAAAAAAAGGAGTTCCTCATAATTCTGTTAAAATCTCATTGTCCTATGCATGAGATTGCTTCTACTGGCCAGGGGAGCAACACATTGTGTAGTTTAAG
Organism: Gentiana macrophylla; assembly: GCA_026214975.1. NCBI lineage: Eukaryota > Viridiplantae > Streptophyta > Magnoliopsida > Gentianales > Gentianaceae > Gentiana > Gentiana macrophylla. The sequence continues at coordinate 1,694,570 of CM047813.1, read as the reverse complement.
CATTCACAATCTAAAGAAGACGTTGAGTTTTGAGAGAACACCATCTTCTACTTTCGTTGAGTTTTATGGTGATGGCTTCTCGGTGAACCCACCTTAAACAGAAACGAGATTACGCTTTGGGTGACAATTTAGAAATCGGAGACTCTTAGTACATGGGTTCGGAAATGGTCTAACCATGGCTGGGCGAGTTCAACCGAGCTTCGGCTCAATCTACTCCCTCCACGTGTGATGTACGTTACATGCGATTCGACAAGACTTAGCATAGCCGATAAGCTTTCGGGCTAAAACGGGCTTATCTTGACGGATTGGCCTGAATCGTCACATATGTTCCAACGAATAAGACGGCGAGGCTTTTATATAACCGAACTTATTCGGAGTACTTTGATTCATTGTTTCATCTTGTCAAGGCCAAAACCGTAATTAGTAACCGTAATTTTAACCGAGTTTCTTAGAATTCACTAATTCCTAAAACAAGAGCCGAGGTAAGAGCTTTGGATAAATGGTATGGATAAATGTCGTTTCTAGGTCTCACAACCAAGGAAGGGTATTAATCCGCGCAATGACAAGCCCACCTCTTATAGTGCGCGAAGGGTTAAAGTCTGGCGATCCGAGAATGATAACTGACAAGGATACTTTTGGAAAGTCGAGCTGAGGACTTTAAACTCAGAACTACTTCTTTAAAACCCTTAGGATTTCTGTTTAGGATTTTAGGTTTTGTTTTCTTTAAGTCAAATATAAGTAACGTGACATATGTTGAGGTTTTTTGTTTTGCCGTGTTCTGATGGCCATTGGGCTAAGGATGTGCAAAACTTTTTTACTCAATATAGGCCACGTGAAATAGAGTTCCGTTGGAGAGTCGAAAAATTGCTAAAGAAAAGGAAATTTAGCAAACAACTTTAAGATGGAAGCATTAAGAGAGCTTGAGAATTATTGAAAATGTAACAGAGAATGATTGGTGCGAACAAGAACAATTTTGGTCAACTTCCAAAACCTTTTAGAATGGTGATCCAAGTGAAAATCCAAAGTGATGTGCAATTCATTCTCGCAATTTTTCACCTTCAAACTTTTCGATCCTCTCACCACCAATCGCCCGGAAGTTCACATTTCTAACCATTCTTTCATCGCCTCTCTTTCTTTCCATCTGTTTCACTCTCCCACCCAATCTCAATGCCTTAACCATTTTCAACCCACCCATAAACACAATTTCTTACCCACCCTTTATCTTTTCTTCCCAACCTTATGTGTATCTTTTTCTAAACCCATCATACTCTCAACCTCCATTTTGTTTACAAAATACCTTTGTGTTGCGGAATTTGAAATATTGCTCAGCTTTAATGATTATCTTTTATCATTTTGATTTTCATGATCCTAGTTGGGGTAAGTGTAGCTCTGCCTTAGCTAGATTTTAAAGGTTTTTGGTTCGATCAAAGTACAACTTATCTTTCTACCGGAAGTTTTCAATTTCACATTTTTTCCGTCTATTCCGGCATTTCTAGATGATAAGTTTTGTTCTACATTATCACACCGATCAGACCTTGTTGATGACGGTTATGACTTTTACGTGATACATTGGGTTATTAGTAATTTCGAGGAGTAGCTACATCTCCCTAAGTTGTTGATATCCAATGCAAGCGTGAAGTTTCTGCGTTTAATTTTATCCTTAGCCAATAGGTCGCATTCAAACTGTTATACCTTACCAAGTTTCTCTTTTCCTGGATTGAATACCTTTTCGATCGCGTCACCCTCGTGTTTTCCCACGTCGGGTAATGCTTTTTGATCTTTGTCTTCTCCACCCGGTTTTAAGAATATTTAGGCGGAGGAGGTTGTAGATGAAGACCACCATCTTTAGTTGCTTGTTTATTTTTCTTTCTATTTAGTATTTTTCTTGTCTTTGGTTGTATAAAATAAAGTGGCTTAAAATGTTTTTCGGTATTCATACCTAATTACTGCCATATTATTCTATAAATTCCATAGACATGGTGTTATTAACGATTTTGTGGAGTTTGTCTGCTTATACAGGTTTTCACTTGCTTCTCCACAACGTGCTGACATTTACTCCGATATTGTTCCTTTACTTGAGAGCCGTTTCCAGAGCTAAGTCTTTTTCTTAAATTCTCATTTATTTTTGTCATTGAGGACAATGCCATGTTTAAGTGGGGGGTAGGAGACTTAGCTATAATTGAAAATTGAATGAAACGGTACATGATTGAAAAATTGAATGAATAAATACCATATTATTTATCTCGTACCCTTAGAATTGTGATTTTTTAGCAAAGAATTAATAGGAAATAACCCAAGTTTCATGAGTACGTGATCATTTTATACTTATGTTAAGTAAATTTAAGGATATTCATGCCCGTTTTTGCAAGTAGTTATTTATTATTCAATTACTCGATGAATGAATCGAATACCGTGCGAATCATAATAACTGACAAATATTGTGTACATTGCATAGATTATTGGTTATGTAAACTTAGTGTCAATATCTATCTGCTGATGTATTCTGATATTCTTGCCAACAAAAGCGGAGTAATAAGCTTGAGACGTACCTGTGTTTTAGCAAAACGTTAAACACTGGGCTTGTAGTAAATTACCAAAGTAGCCTTGCGCTTGTGGTAATATTCAATGCTATATTTGATCTAAGATAGGGGGATACTTTAAAAATTTTTCTTCCTTGAGATTGATAGTATTTGAAAAATATGAAGATATGAAAAAATATTCAACTCTTTAAGAGGCTTTGAGTAGTACTCGGTCTCCAAGTCCAAAAACCCTATAGATACGCTCTTGCTTATTGCTCTAGTGCTTCAAAAAATAAAAGGCATAAGAAGTATGAATACTGAAGTTGGTGGGTTGAGATTACGAAGTCTGCATAAACTCTAATCTTGCCACGAATATATAGAAATAAATGCACATGCACACATCACTTCGATTCATAGTGAGTAGTGAATAATGGATATCTTATGAGCATGACTAGTATGAGTTGACTTGAGTTTCTTTCGTAAGTATGACCTGACCATGGGAAATGTTGTCTTGGGAAATGACTTATTGATGCTTTGTTCGGGACGATCAAAGTCTAAGTGGGGGGTAGTTGATGACGGTCAAATTATACCCGTAAAAGTCATCAACATTGACCTTAAATTGAGATTAATAATATATATTTCATATTAAATCACATGTTTATATTTATTATTTAATGTTAAGTGATTATTAATATGATATTTGGTATTTAGCCGTTTTTATTATTTAAAGCGGATTTATTGTGCGATAATTATTGATTTTGCAGATCACGACAAATCGAGAGGATTAATGTCATTCAATCAATGGTCTTAAGATAATAGAGGAAGAAAATCGGAGCATTAAATGAAAGATTAATCGATCAACACGCAAGCGTGCGATGGGAGCAAGATAGACGAAAAAGCGATTAACGTGTGCAAAGTTAGGTTCGGTCGACCGAGCCTATAGCTTCGATCGACCGAGTGGGGTGCTTGGTTGACCGAGTGTGTCACTTCGGTCACTTTTCGGATTTTTCGTATTTACCTTCTAGATCCTTCATAAGTCGGCGAGAAACCCTATATAAGCAAAGACTACGAGAAATTGTAAAACACACCAACATATACCTTAGAATATCATTCAATAAAATCACTCTATTCATATCTTGATTCAATGTAGTTTATTGAGGTGTTTCAGACAATTTTAAAGGCTGCATTATGTAAGCCTTTATTTTCTGTTTCTTTTCTTTTAAGTAATTAATCCCTCCCAATTATGCTTTATCGTTTGAGTTAATTAATCATAGCTAGATGATGTAGATCTAGGCTATGACGTTAGGGATGTGGCGACTCCTTGTCTATGGGGATCCCATAACCTACGTCGTACACTTAGTATTTATTCATGAATCTGCATTGTTTAATTACCGTGCATCTATGTTAATTTATATAATTGCTTGACGAATTACTGTTTAATCCGTTGTGTATGATGAAACGCTGAGAGATATATTCAGGGATGCAATTTGAGGGAAAGGACCATTCGGTCGACCGAGGGTCTATATTCGGTCGACCGAGCCCCCTGTTTATCCGTTAGATAGCCATGTCTTTATGGTTAGGTTAACTTAATAGAATTTATCATCTCAGTAGGTATGGCTACGGCTACGTTGCTCGTCTGTTTTAATTAGCGTATGATTAGGAAATACCAATATAGGGCTCCTAGGTTGGCTCATGAATGATCTTCCGGGACTTTCAGCGAGATCTAGGTAGGTTTTGTATTTGGGAATTGAGCTCACCTAGTTATACGTAAATCGTAGATTAACATGAGACCGCTCAGGTAATTGTTAATAGGACAGAGACTAATGCGATCGTTTAGGAAGTACGCCTAACCATAGGAATGTTGCCTAGACGAGGTGCACGATTAATATCGGCATCCTTAGTGTCGTAAGCGTGCAAGTTATATGAGATGGATACCCAAAAGGTGAAGTCACGTAATGTAGCACAGTGATTTAGTAACCTAACCGGTACTAAGTCAAGTTAAAGTGGATGACTCCCGTAGCCAATCTAAGATAGATACAAACGGATTGACAGTTAATAAGTTCAGTTTACTATATAAATTATCTAGGTCCAAACGATAAAGACTATAATTGGGGAGGTTAATTACGTTGTGTCGAGTCGTGTCTTTACTTTTCTTGTCCTTTGATGGTCGTAGACCGCCTCTATGTCCTTGACATGTTTAGTTAATTGTCTGTATATAAGATGATCCACAATTGGTTCCCTGTGGGATCGACCTTGATTCACTATAGCTATACTACGATGGGCCTAGTCCTCTTGCTAGTATTGGTTTATGGTGGTCAAGTATTTTATAACCTGATTGACCACGTCATCAGCAACCCCATTTTGCTGAGGTGTACCAGCAGCAGCTAATTGGTGTAGCACACCGTTTTGCTCACAATATTCTCTTATGACTTTATTGAGAAATTCAGTACCCTTATCTGTTCTGATCTTCACTACTGTTAAAGTTTTCTCATTTTGCAATCTCTTCAAAAGTTCAGGCATCTTTTGAAGTGTTTCACTTTTCTTGTTCATGAATACTACCTAAGTGTATCTTGAATAATCATCCACAACTACCAAAGTGTACTTCTTCCTATCACACTTGTTGGTGTTACTGGTCCAAATAGATCCATGTGCATCAGCTCCAAGACTCTTTTTGTTGATTGCTCAGTCTTTGACTTGAATCTTGACTTGGTTTGTTTGCCTTGCTGACAAGCATCACATATAGCATCCTTTTTGAATGTGATCTCAGGCAAACCAATCACCAACTTCTTTTTCACCAACTAATTGATATCATCAAAGTTAAGATGATTCAACTTCTTATGCCATAACCAATTCAGTTCTGACTTTGTATGCACAATCAAGCGAGTTTGGAGCAATGATAGACCAATCCACAACATACATGTTTTGTTGTCTTCTTCTAGCCAACACAACTTGTTCACCTCTTTCACTAATGACAACACAGTAGCCTTTGTAAAAAGTTACTTGTAACCCATGTCACAAAACTATCCAGTGCTCAGCAGGTTGTAGTCCAGTCCTTCAACAAATGCAACATTCCTGATAGTTAATCCATTCCTCACCAGTGTACCATATCCTCTTGTGTATCCTGGTGTGTTCTTGTTGCCAAAATTTACTCTTGGACCATCATTTGCCACATAATTTGTCAAACAGTGATTCTTTGTCATATGTCTGGAACATCCATTGTCAAAGTACCAGACACCCTACAAAACAAAGTTAATGTATTTGAGGTACCCAAAACTGTTTGGGTCCATAGTGGTTAGTGGTAAGCATGACCCTTGGCAAATTTCCATAAGGTCTTCTCTGAAAAGTATTGTACTTTTGTTCATACATGTATTCTACACATCCATTAGGTCTAACATTTGGTTGTGTAGGACTCACACATGATTTCTGCCTTTTTGGTACAGAATGCTGTTTGAAGTGATTCTTTTATTAGAAGCACTAGAATGACCATAGGTTTGCTGTCTGTTAGGAGCAGCTTTATTATATGGAGTCTGCTGAGGTCCCTGCTTAGGTCTTGAATAAGTCCTCTACTGAGTCCTCTACTGATTCCATCGCTAAGGTCTTACCCTAGCATTATGGTTATGTCTATTGTTTCTAGCTGTAGGGACATGAATATTCCAATCATCATCAGTAGGGAACAGTCTACCTTTCCCCCTGAGATAAGTATCCCTAGAATGATTAACATTTTTAGGTTTAGGATTCTTATCCTTGAATATTTCTGATTTTTGCCCTTTTGTGATCCAGCAGACTTGGTAGCAGGTCTGCTATCAGTAGGTCTAGAAGGTCCAGCAGTTCTACTTTTGGATTTACCCTTTTTGTTAGGTACTAATGTCCTTTTTGACTTCTGATTTTGCCTGACTTCTGATTTTGCCTCTTTGAAGCATTCTCAGTAGGCTTCACTGCCTCAGCAACCTTTTTGGGAGTTGGATCTTGTGCAGGCACAAACTTAGGACCAATTCTGGTACTAGGTTCAGTAACCTTGCTGGATCCACTCTTATTAGATTGTTGAGTTTCAAATCTAAGGCATGTTCTATCACCATAAGGTTTTCTAGATTTGAATGCAACGGTGGAACTAGATTGTTCAGTAGATTCAGCAGCTACTGAGTGTACATCAGACTCTTGTTGATTCTATCCAAACTCTTTTTCCTTTCCCTAGAGAATTCTTAATTCAGCCTTTAACCTTTCAACTTCTGTTTGAAGGGCTTTTTTCAGCCTTCACAATCTCATAACCAGATTGTATTTTCCTCAGTTGAATAAGGATGGCATCCAAATTTTCTTCATTGTCAGAATTTTTAGGATTTGAACCACAAGTAGATTCACAATCACTGTCAGCAGGAGTATTTATAGATACAGAATCGTATACCTCCTCAATCTCATCCATATTTTCCATCAAAGCATAATCTTCCATGTCAGCAACAAGTGCAGTATCATCAGATTCATTTCCTTTTTCTGATTCAACTTCATAGCCTGATTCATCAGCAGCAACCATTGTCTCCTTGCCTGGTCTTCTTTGCTGATTCTTATTCTTCAGTAGGTCTGGACAATCAGATCTAAAATGTCTAGGTTTCTTGCAGTTGAAGCATGGATAATCAGGTTTCTTTTTCTGTTTTAGTTCAGGATAGTCAAGTTTGAAGTGTCCTGGTTTCTTGCATTGAAAGCACAAGTAGTCAATGTCTTTCTTAGATTCTTCCTTCTTCTTTTCACTTGATTTCTTTGTGAAATATCTTGGAGAACCTGGCTCTGATACCACTTGTAGGATGTAATATCGCCGGATGGATCAAAGATCCACCCGATTACGCAGCGGAAAGTACAAGATGTAGATCATAGTCAATCAAAATACATAAATAAAAGATCTAACCTACGAGGGGGTTAGATTGCTTACCAGTTTATGGTGAATAAACTCCAAGAACAATCTTCAATCCAAGATCCAAGCAATTTGAGATGTCACCGTATTCCGACGTGTATCTCCAAGCAACACCAGGTGGATGGTGATCCAAGCCGCTTGACCTCCTCGATATGCTACCTTAGAAAACGCGAAGTTTTTCTAAAACTCAAACCCTAGTATGTGAGCCGAAATCTCCAAGCTCAATACTTGCATGTGTATTTCGAAATATGTGTTATCTTTAAGGCTTGGGAGAACTCTCTTTATATAGGAGAGTAATCATTGTCCTCCAAGGATTTAATAATTAACAGATAATTATTAAATTAATCCTTATTCAAAATAAAAGATAAATATATAATATATCCCAAACAAATTAGGATAAATAAATATATTATCTAATATTTCATGATTTATCATTTAACAAATAAATAATTAAATCATATATCAAATAATTATCCAAGAAAACTAATTTCTTTCTAATTATTTAATTACCAAAATTTCGGCCATAACCCTAAATAATTAGGGTTTGACACGCCTAATACACATTGGGCCGAGTCAACAAAAAAAGTCTTTTGTCATGTATTTCATTATTTAGTCCAACTAAACAATTAATCCACATATCTATTAAACAGTCCAATCCAACTATTTAATATTAATTGAGGTGAAACGACGAGAAAACGTATATGCTACATTAGGAGCCACGTCGGGGGACCATGGACCCATATTCAGTAGCTACAATAAATTAAACAAAATTATTCGTCAGACCGAACAATTATATTCAATCTATTAATTCCGGGATTACACCACCATAAACCCGAAACTGAACTCTGCTGAATATATATATAAACTTACACTCAACTTTGAGTCAATAAGCGTCCACTGATATAATCTGAATTGCCTCGGAAGGATATCTGGGTGCCCGCAAAAAAGCAGAAGAAGAAGAAGAAGAAAACTGCGAGCCAAACCATGACAGTCGGTGAAGCCGCGCGCCGCTACTCTACCCGAAGAGCTCTCGACCTAACAATCCTCGAAGCCATGCGGGAGTTTGGGACCATGACGGCGTATGAGAAGGATGTTGAGAAGAAATGGTCCCGACCGTGTAAGGGGGCGATCTCAATAGGACCATAAATCGTATATTTGGAATCGACACCGGTGTGTATCGGTTTTCTTTTTTCGATTATGAGAAGGAGGCCGACAAATTTAAGCCCGGGATCACAAGGATTACGATATGTGCGCGCGCTCCGAGGACACCCTTATCCTCCACTTCCATCATTTGCATGCGCGGTGCGAGACCGCTTTTCGATCCTTTCTTTGTGAAGATGCAAGGAGATGCGCAGCGCTTCTTACGATTTTGCCGTCGGGCTATTATCCAGATTGATGGCTTTCACGATTATGTGCGGATTCTCAAGATTGAGCCGACGTTAACTTTACTGGGGCAATTTTATTTCTTCTGTGGGACGTCTGTTCCTGGACAAATCTCCTTTAGGGTGAAGACTCCCCGCCAACTATTCCCGCTTCCCAATAAGTTTCACAAATGGGGCGGCGTGGTACCGAAAAGTCGAGTCGAAGGTAGGTTGGCCTTTTCCAGTAAGCGAAGTCCGCGGAGGCAAATCCACGCTTTTGATCCTTGACCCCGTGAGTGAGCGGCGCTATGTAAAGGGGCGATGGCGTTAATTCAGTTGGATGGGGCGGCGCCCTCTCGGAGAAATGTTTCCTGGGTTGAACTTCTTGACCTGGCCGAGCCTTTTGTATGTATGGCGGGCCTAGTAGGTAGGGGAATGCCGTGCCCTTGGTACGAATGGGTCACGAGTTGCGATCCGGATTTGGATTGGGGTTGCCATATCAACAAATGTTTTCCTCCGAGTGTCCAGAATGTGGGGCGATCCTTTACTTAGGCCGCTTTGTAACTTTTTTTTGTCCACTTGTATTTATTTGCATATGCTCATTTTGTTTTGTTGGGTTCTAAACCGCTTTCCTTTTGTAGGTATGGATCCAAATGCTCGCAGGGCTCACAGAAACAAGCTTAATGCGGAGGCAGACAAGGCAGCCAATGCTCGACAGGAGGCTCTGAAAAAAGCTCTAGGGAAAGTGCCTCGAACTGTGGATGCCTCGGTTGTCGCCGAGACATATGACCCGGAAGCTGCGACCTCTTCTGCCCTTGTTGCGACTTCCTCTGCCCTTGTTGCGAGCCCAGGTCAGGCTGGTGCCTCAAAAAAGACTCATCCCCCTGCTAAAGAGTCGCACGGTGTAAAGCGACCTCAACCAGAGAAGGCGAAGGATGATCGCCCACCCAAACGGCCCGCTCACAGCCCGGTGCATCTTGAAGAGGTTGAAGCTTCGGTGGAGAAGAGCGCGCCCACTGAGACACTGCCACAAAAAACCTTGCCTCGAGGTTACTCTGGGAAAGAGGCCCTTTGGTTGGATCCGAGCTTTACCCAGGATCTTGACCTATCCAAAGCTCGCCGGGTCGGTGAAGCAATTGCTGATGTGATTCCTCTTGGGCCGATTCCTTTTGACTATCCTGATCATGTTCAAGTGGAGATTGGTCGGGGCATACTAGCCCGCTTTGCGGCTCAAGATAAAACTCCGCCTCAAGATGAGATTGCCGAAATCAGAGATTTGAGCGGCCAGTTTGGGATTGCTGCTTCTATGGTAAGACCACCTCTTTCTTCTCTTCTACAATTTTTCTTTTTCTTTTTTTTTTGTTTTTTGGCTAACTCCCCCTTGCTTTTCCCAGCTCGGCGCTCGCTTGAATAGGGTGCTCGAGGCCGCTGAGAGGCGCGAGGCAGAGATGATAAAGGTGACGGCGTGCCTAGGTGGCGATCGACTGGCAAGAATTATCGCTAAAAGAAAGCTAGGCACGCGTGGTGGCGAGGTGGAAAAGATGAGATCAATCTGGAGGAGCACTCTAAATTGGATGTGAAATCAATGAGAAAGTTTCCACTTTGACCAAGGATTTTCTTGGGGCGCGAGGAGGAGATCGCTAAGTTGAGGGGTAAGCTCGGCCGAGGCGGATCTGATTGCTAAAGAGGTCTCTTGAAAGCTTTGAAGAAGGCTGAAGAAGAGATTTGCAGAGGAAGTCGCAAGAGAATCGCCGAGGCCGTTGAGGAGGCCAAGTCCTGGGGCCGTCGCCGCCTACAAGAATTGGGATGACTTCCTTGACCTCATGGAGCATAGCTTTGATCGGGTTTTAGTCACTTAGCTCACGTGATCTGAAATTTGTCGAGGCAGAGAGCACATTACTCTGGCAGATATCTTTGCGGTGGGTGAACATGCACCAAGGTCATCTGATTTGGTGGTTTTTCACCCGGAGATTCCTATGCCAGTGAGCTTATTACCTCGTCTGATCGAACAAATTTCGGTCGTGGCGAGCCTGTTTGGGATCCCGCTCTGTTAATCCTGTGAACTTTGAGGCGTTGAAGAAGCCGCCGTCCTCCGAGCAAGGCGATGAGTTCATCAAACACCCCACCTACCCCTCATGATCTCTAGATTTTTGGATTTTCTGCGAGCCCTTTAAAAATTTGACTTGTAACCTTGACTATTTATCTTTGTGATTTGCACGAATTTTGAGTTGTAATATCTTGACAATTTACTCTCTGCATTTTCTATTGATAAGATTTGCTTTTTCCGTCCACGATTTGTGTTGACTATCTCGGCGGTCTTTAGCGAGGTTTGTGATAGACATTACTTTATCCTCTCAGATGCGGTCCTCTTGATTTGTGCGAGGTCTTTTACATAATTTGTTGGAGTACGCGTCACTAAACGCGTCGTCGTCTTGTCTCGACCATGGTCATTTATGCGGTGTCAATTGTCAAGATTTCCGCGCCCTACGAAAGCGGTGTTGTTGTCGTAAATTTAGCCTCTCAGAGCGAGCCTTTGACCGTGTCATTAACGCAGAGTTATGACCCCTAGTAAATAGGTGTCGTGTAATCAGAGCCATAATTTTTGGTCTCTTTATGGTGCAGCGTTCTCTCCGCCTTGGTTATATCCTCCTTTTAGTATAAAAAGGGAGTACCATGGAACTCATTCGCCTCTCTTGCCTTACATCGAATTTGCTTTCTTTCTTCTCGCAATTTGTTCATTATCCTCTTTATTGTTTTATCCCCTTTACTTTGCGCTATGTCTCACCCAGGGAAAGCGGCCGGGTTCGGATATGGAAAGCTCGCCCTATTCGTGATGTATCCTCTTTCTTCTTTTACTGTCTCTCGACGTTGCTAAAGATCATTTTCGGCGCTATTTTGAGTGGGTTGAGCTGCGAAGGAGAGGGGTTTAAATCGAGCAAGGTCGAGGTGACGGGTTCTCTTTGCGCGCGCACGTCTTTACGGGTGGGCGATTTTATTGCACCACCTTCGTCAATACTTCCCAATCTTTCAATAGTGAGGAGTTCTATTCCATCTTGTCCGGTTGCTTCGAGGGGATTTGCCACGTGCATTACCCTTCGTGGCGTCGCGGTCATTTTTACTCGAGAATCCATCAATGGTGCCCCTGGTATACCCGCTTATCGACGACCCTCATCCCATTATGAGCTCGCTTGGAACCTTGCTGATGAGTCAAGTAGACAATCTTGCTTGCGACGAGCCCTCCGCGAGCTCTTTCCTGATTATGAGCGACCTCGTGTACTGGGACCTGCGTTTGATCTTTCTCGCAGCAATCGTGAGTGGAAAAGGTTCATCAACTCGCGTGCCCTCTTGTCCACGGATAACGAGGCTGTTAGTGAAGCCGAAGCTTTGCTTTTGCACGCTATTCGCGATCATCGCGTTGATATTGATTGGGGGATCTTGATTCATCGGGAAGCGGTTAATTTTGCGGTTTCTATGGACCGACATCGTCGCTTCCCTTTTGCTTCATTAATAACGAAGCTATGCAGCTTAGCAAGGGTGCCGAAGCATTCACTGGATCGTTATAGGTACACTCATTAGATAGAGTGTAACCCTTTTTTTTTTTTTTTTTTTTTTTTGGCTTGAGATCGCAAAGCATGGTAGGCCGCAGATTTGCTGGAAACAATTGTATCTCTTAATAAACGAAGATGGCTCTTTTATTTCGATTTCCCTTTCCATATGCCCTGTTCGTACGCGGGCATACATACGCTTTACATATAATATTTTTTCATATTGTCCGCATGCCAGGGTCGGTTGTACTCGCGACCTTGGTTGTCACTTAGTACGTAAGTTCCTTTTTTGACTATCCGAGCGATCCTCTCTGGTCCTTCCCAGTTTTCCGATAGTTTTCCCTTCTTGGCCTCGTGGCCGGTGGCTTGTCTTTTTCGCAAAACATAGTCTCCCACGGTGAAGTGATGCCCGCGAATACGTTTGTCGTGATGACGCTTCGCCGCCTGTTTATAATTGACTAAACGGTGTATGCTGGATGCGCGCCGCTCCTCTACTAGATCAAGCTCGAGTTTACGTGCGCGGTATTATTGAACTCGTTATAAAAAAACGACCTTAGGGCTTGGTAAGGCCATTTCCACTTTGGCGCCATAGCCTCAGATCCATAAGTTAAGGCAAAAGGAGTTTCCTCGTTGTGATTTTTCGCGACGCCCTGAGTGCCTATAGAGCCGCGGAAGGTGATCCGCCGATGACTCGCTTTCTCCCAGGCTCTTCTTTAGTACACTTAGGACTGTTTGTTGGCATTTTCAACTTGCCCATTTCCTTGTGGGTAACACACGGATGATTGCCAATGTTTAACATTGTTTTCTTCACAAAATTTGTCGAATTCGTCTCGAATTGAGGTCCGTGATCGGAAACCACAACTCTCGGAACTCGAATCTTGTCCATATTTGATCGAGCAAAAGTATGTTATATCCCTGGTGTTGGTTTTACCAAGGCCTTAGCCTCGACCCATTTAGTAAAATAATCCACTCGCGGCGACCACATACTCGCATCCCGAGCGACCCTTCCTCAAAGGTCCGATGAGGTCAATTGCCCACATGTCGAAGCGGCCAGGCCGCTACCACTATGCTTTGTTCGACCGAGGGTAGCCTGGGGATATTGGCGAACCTCGGCAAACATCACATGCCTGGGTATATGCTTTGGCGTCTTCTGCTAATTTCGGCCAATAGTATCCGGCTAGGAGTACTTTCTGTGCTAGCGTTCGATTGGCGGGATGACCGCCGCACATTCCCTCGTGTAGTTCTGTTAGAATGCCCGTTACCTCCTCAGGTCGCACGCATCGTAGAAGGGGTTTTGAGAATGAATGACGGTAAAGCACATCGTCCATAATCATATATCTTGCGACCACTTTTACCATGGCCTTAACCCAGACGGATCACCGGGAAGCTCCTAGCTCAATGTAAGATTTCATGATGTCGACCCAACAAGTATTCCTAGGTTGGAAGTCCATGACCTCGACTTGAGAAATGGCAGGCTCAAAGAGATGCTCGACCATGATGCTAGGATCGCACGACGCATCTTCATTGGTCAATTTGGATAAATGAATGGGTCACCAAGTTGAAATTCACGACGGTTATGCTTCAGACCTGAGTAGGTGCGTAGATCATGATGAATACATTCTCACGTGGTTTGTAAAGCCATGATTGTCACGTTTTTATGGAACGTTTGTTGCCGGCTGCCCTTCGAGAATTGATTCGAAAAATGAATGGAATGCATTGGTCGAGATAAGTCAATTCTTTCAAGACTTGTGTGTCGCTACTAAAAAATAGAAGACGTGATTCGTTTAGAGAATAACATTGCTTGAGATTATTTGCAAGTTTAGAGAAGATTTTGCCTCAGCGTTTTTTAACTCGATGGAGCATTTACCGGTACACTTTTCGATGAGGTCGAGTTGGTGGTCCCGTGCAATATCGATGGATGTATCCATTCGAAAGGTTTTGAATCACTTAAAACAAAAGATTGGTAACAAAGCTTTCGTAGAGGATCAATATGCAATGCGTATTTGTTGGAAGAGATTTCAAACATACATTTCTATGTATTACGATGATCATATTGAAACAAAAGCAAAGAATCTTCTTTGTTGGTGAGACTTCGGCATCGCAATCGTTTCATTTACTGAGTTATTCCGTGATCATAATGGTACAACAACTGGGAAGTGCAAGACGAGGTTCTTGGATAATAAAGAATATGACTTTGTGCACAAGTATGTATTGGCTAATCATGAAATCATGAAACCGTATGAACTGTAAGTACCTCATTACTACATACATACAATGCTTAATGCTTGATTTTTTCGAACAAATATACATTAATCGACAAAATGATTCATTCTTAGATTGTTCGAGCAATTTATTAGTGTTCAATAAAACCTCAATTGACCTCGGCATGATATTTGGAATAAACATGAACATGAATTTACCAAATGGTTTGGACAACAAGCATCATTGTTGAATGATGATTTGCTAAAAGCTTTGGCAAGTGGTCCTTCTCGTCAAGTCAAAACTTGGAAACGTTATTCGATTAATGGCTACAACTTTCGGACATTCAACCGGGCAAGCGATATTGGTAAATCTTGATCAACAACGGAGTTTGTGTCGGATTCCACGGAAGGTGCCGACTATTATGGCACTTTAAATGAAATCATTGAGTTGGTGTATTATGGACATTCGATTTGTCTACAAAGCCGTATTGTTCAAATGTGATTGGTTTGATAATTACGAGCGGGGCATGAATGTGCATAAAGATTATAAGATAGTTGAAGTTCATCGTGGTAGAAATATGGCGCTTTATGATCCATTTGTTACGGCTTATCAAGTCGAGCAAGTCTACTATGCTCCATATCCAAGTTTGAAAAAGACAAAGATCAATGGTCGGTTGTTTTCAAAACAAAGGCAAGATCGACTATCGATGCTCCCGTCGAGGAAACCGTTTTCCAAGAACAAGTGATCAATGATGTTTCCGATTATCTCGATCCTCTTAACATTGTCCACCAAGATCTTGATGTCGATGTTGACTCGATGTTGGGGATAATGACTTGGATGATATTATTAATTAGTATAAACGCCTTTTTTATTATAATTGCATTTAGATTAGTATAATGCGTCATTTTACGTGTCAAATAGATGTCGCAGAGGCAGAGGTAGGACGCGGTAGGGGTAGTTCCTTGCACCTTGGATTGTCGTTTTTATAGTTATTTTTTTATATATTTTTTATATAGTGTATCATATGTAGTATATATTTATAGATATATATGTGTTGTAATTATAAGTTAGGAAAATGCTTACTTATTATTATTAGTTAGATAAGTTAGGAAAATGCTTAGTATGTACAAAGCCGGGATGTTGGTTGAATTGGTTGAATTGGTTTGTTGAATGCTTAAGCATGTGTACAAAGCCGGATGTTAGTTGAAAATGCTTAGTTTAGAAACCGGATGTTGGTTGAATTAGTTTGTTGAATTTGGATTGAAATGATGATAAGTATGTGGTTGAATTAGTTTGTTGGTAGAAGGAATTACCATCCTACCCGTTTGGAAAATGGTACTGGGTAATTACTTTGTTATGCGGCAAAGCCTCCATAATTATTTTGACGTCAGACAACCTTGACCATGAATTAAAAATTTAGTTAAAGTGTTGTTAGTTTCATAGTAAGTTGAGTAAAACCCGAGTTTGCAAAAGTGTTGAGACAACCTTCAAAGACTATTGTTAGTCTCTATATTTTTGTATGATATGATGTGTAGGATTGAAAATGAAGAGAATAGAGAACGGAGTTGGATGTCTTGAGAGGTTGGATGCTAACAAGAAATTTAACCCGGTATTTGTTGAATGGAGTGGAGAATTCATAAAACATGCAAAGTGATTAGATTCGTTTTAAGGCAAATAATGGAATGATGAAGTGTCCATGTAGTAAGTGTAAGAACACTAAATTTTCAATCGAACATGACGTGAGATTACATTTAACTAAATATGGGTTTGCGCGCAAACTACTATGATTGGGTGTGTCATGGTGAAGAGTTTCCCATTCCGATCAACGTTCGGCCAAGAACGGAATGTGAACCACTTATCCGAGGACATAGTTAATGGCACGATTACGTGATAGGATTGATCACGTAAGAGAAGAATTTCTAACCAAGAGGAGAACAATGAGACACCAAACCACCTCAGTTGCATCGTTTTTTTGAAATGTCAAAAACGCGAGAGGAACTGTGATGTGATGGAAGTAGTGTCTCCGTGCACGCAAGAAGCGCTTCTAGGTTGCCTACTTTGAAATGTGATCACAACCTCTCTCACAAATGCGCTGGATCGGGGGTTACGGTTTGATAGGAGATATTCTTCCGAAGAATAACTTAATGACCTCGAACTTCTATCAAACCAAAAGTTGTTAAAGGCATTAGAGCTACCCCATGAGAAAATACACGCGTGTCCCGCGGGGTGTATGTTATTTTGGGAGGAGGACGAGAACCGACAAGTGTCGGAAGTGTGACCTGATCGATATAAACCAAAACGAACGCAAGAGGTCAACGTGTGCCTAACAAAGTGATGACTTATTTCCCGATTGGACCTAGACTCCAAAGGTTATGCGCCACGAAACATATAAAGCAAGGAACGGTAAGTGGCACGAAAACCCAGATGACAAAGCCGGTATAATGGCTCACCCAAGTGACTGAAGCTTGAAGCATTTTGACCAAATGCACTCCTGAAGTTTGCTAAGAGCCTAGAAATGTGCAGTTAGGACTTTGTGCCAGACGGTTTTGCACCTTTTGGTAATTTTAGGAAGAAGCTACTTTGATCGGGCTACTATGGATTTACACCATACAATCTTCCGCACTGGTTGTGCATGAAAGAGCAACTTTATATTCTTATCGTTTGCTTGTACCGGGGCGAGAAATCCGGAAGGAAACCTCGATGTTTATTTGCAACCATTGATTAAGGAGTTGAAGCGTTTTGTGGGAAACTTGGTTGTTTACTTTACGATGTATCCACAAAGCGGTGCTTTCATACGAGAGGTCATGACTAATGTGGACTATCAATGATTTTTCCGCGTATGGCATGTTATCCGGGTGGACTACTTTGGTGTGAAAGCTTGTCCTTATTGTGGTGATGGAAACAAGTCGCTCGCTCAAACATAGTAGTAAATGCACTTGGTTTGATTGTCATCGGCGCTTCTCCTCAAGACCATATTTTTCGTGATGATAAAGGTTTTTTGAAGTCCAAGCAGTATGAACCGCGACTCCACCCCGTAGATTGAGTGGTGAGGAGGTATGGGAATTTGTACAACACCTACCAAGCATCATTGATGGCTCTTGATTCGCACTTGAAGCGGCTTAAAAACTCCAAGAATGGTTGGTGGAAAGAAGCATTTTTGGGATCTTAGTATTGGAAAACATTCTTTAGCTTCGACATTGCCTGGATGTGATGCATATTGAGAAAAACTTCTTTGAAAAACTGATTGACACGGTTATGGACGTTAAAGGCAAGACTGCGCGCAGGTCCAAAATACTGCTAAAAGATTTGAAAGAGCTTTGCGTAGTCACCGATTGCGCTTAACTTGTTCTTGACAAGCGAAAAAAAAAGTGCCCTGTGTGAATGGGTCACCAAGTTGAAATTCCCGACGGCGGTTATGCTTGATTTGACTGTGTAGGTCGTAGATCATGATGAATACATTCTGTATGGTTTTGTAAAGCCATGATTGTCACGTTTTATG
Organism: Gentiana macrophylla; assembly: GCA_026214975.1. Classification (NCBI taxonomy): domain Eukaryota; kingdom Viridiplantae; phylum Streptophyta; class Magnoliopsida; order Gentianales; family Gentianaceae; genus Gentiana; species Gentiana macrophylla. The sequence goes on along the minus strand of CM047813.1, from coordinate 1,676,544 downwards.
GAACGTGCTTGCTGCCGTTGCCGCCTTCAGAATTGATTCGAAAAATGAATGGAATGCATTGATCGAGATAAGTCAATTCTTTCCAAGACTTGTGTCTTACACATCACTAAATAGAGAAACGTGATTCGTTTAGAGAATAACATTCAGTTTAGATTATTTGCAGAAGTTGGGGAGAGAAGATTTTGCCTCAGAGCGTTTTTTAACCTCGGGATGGAGCATTTACCGCGATACACTTGCCGTAGATGAGGTCGTGGAGAGTTGGTGGTCCTGCATAATATCGAGTGGATGTATCCATTCGAAAGGTTTTTGAATCACTTAAAACAAAAGATTGGTAACAAAGCTTTGGAGGATCAATATGCAATGCGTATTTGTTGTAAGAGATTTCAAATTGATCCGATTTCTATGTATACACGATGATCATATTGAACGAAAAGCAAAGAATCTTCTTTCATAGTGAGACTTCGCATAAACATGTAATCGTTTTGATTTACACTGAGTTATTCCGTGATCATAATGGTACAACAACTGGGAAGTGCAAGACGAGGTTCTTGGATAATAAAGAATATGACTTTTGTGCACAAGTATGTATTGGCTAATGCTGAAAATCATGAAACCGTATGAACTCTGTAAGTACCCCTCGTTACTACATACATATTCTTAATGTATGTTTTTACGAACAAATATACATTAATCGACAAAATGATTCATTCTTAGATTGTTCGAGCAATTTATTCGTGTTCAGTCAATTTCAATTGACCTCGGCAGATATTTGGAATAAATATGAACATGAATTTACCAAATGGTTTTGGACAACAAGCATCATTGTTGAATGATGATTTGCTAAAGCTTTGGCAAGTGGTCCTTCGTCAAGTCAAAACTTGGAAACGTTATTCGATTAATGGCTACAACTTTCGGACATTCAACTTGGCAAAGCGATATTGGTAAATCTTCGTCAACAACGGAGTTTGTATCGGAGTTCCACGGAAGGTGCCGACTTATTATGGCACTTTAAATGAAATCATTGAGTTGGTGTATTATGGACATTCAGTATACCTACAAAGCCATTATTGTTCAAATGTATTGGTTTGATAACTCCGAGGCGGGCATGAATGTGCATAAAGATTATAAGATAGTTGAAGTTCATCGTGGTAGAAATACGGCACTTTATGATCCATTTGTTCCGGGCTTATCAAGCCGAGCAAGTCTACTATGCTCCATATCCAAGTTTGAAAAAGATAAAGATCAATGATCGGGTTGTTTTCAAAACAAAGGCAAGATCGACTATCGATGCTCCCGCCGAGGAAGCCGCTTTTCAAGAACAAGTGATCAACGACATGTTTCCGATTATTATGATCCCCTTAACATTGTCCACCAAGATCTTGATGTCGAGATGTTGACTCCGATGTTAGGGATAATGACTTGATGTGATGATGAGATGGAGGATTTCATTCAACAAGAAGAGAGGAAGAGAAATCGGTTGATGATCTAGAGCATCGATGGGTTATGAGGAAAACTCTTCCTATTCTAGTAGTGATAGTGAATAATAATGTATTAAATATTTTATTTTGTCATGATAGTGAATAATAATGTATTAAACATTGTAATTTATTATTAATTAGTATAAACGCCTTTTTATTATAATTGCATTTATATTAGTATAAGCGTCATTTCACCGTGGTCAAATAGATGTGGTGAGAGTAGAGGTAGAGGTAGAGAGGGTAGGCGGTAGGGGTAGTTCCCCTCCCCCCGGCCGTCTTCCCTCTCCTGCATGGCGGAGTTTGGATGATGAGATACACCGGATGAGCGTAGGAGGATTTTGGGTGTCATTGTCAATGGTGACCTTGGATTGCCGTAGCTTTGGATCCCGAGGAAATGGTAAGTTAATACATATCTTGCTTTAATTTGTTTGTATTTTTATTTATATTTTGATTAACCAAATATATTAACAACTTATTGTTTTCAATGACAAAAGTTTACCGACAACTATGTCAAGAAATGGCCAAGAACATACCATGTCGGCCGGTTTAATACTTTTGCCACCACGCGGCATAATGCGACCCGGAGCGCAAAGAGGATAGGTGGTGGAACGCATTTAGTCGTACGCTGTTCATATAAATATAACTATATATAAATATAACTATAATTATAACTATACATATAACATATATATATATAACTATGTTGCGAGGTCATTTCGACTTCGCATTCGCCACGGCGCTGGTTAGGAAGCTTTTGAGCTGCATGCTATCAACAGAGAGTCCTCGATTATATGTATCGTGGGCTCAAACAAACCCCGTGCTCGGCTTTGGATGACCCGGATATTCTCCGTCGCTACCGAGGAGTGGATTGGGGAGTCCTGTAAGCAATTATTCAATATTTAATTAACAATACTTGTTGTATATATATATATGTGTATGTACTCGCCTATGATTATCCTCTCGGGGATGTTTTTGAACCGCAATATGCGGTCGCTTTGAGTTTTTTTGACGAGGTTGATATACCTTTGTAATATTTCACAATGAATGCCGAAAGAGCCATTGATTTGATTCACAACCAAGCGTGAGTCGCAAAATACAGTATATTTTCGACTTTCATGGCTTTGGCGAGCTTTAAACCCGCCGATGACGGCCTCATACTCTGCTGGTTATTAGAGGCGGTGAAATCGAATCTCGAGCTCGCTCGATTTCTCTCACGATGTGCCCGGCTCTAACAGGATTATCCTGCGCCGCACCCTTTGTATTTGGCGGCCCCATCGACGTAGAGTTGCCAAAGGTGACTTGGCCTAAAAGGCTCGCCCTCTGCGCGCTACCTTATCCTGGTTGCATTTGGGGCAAACACGCTCCGTTGTTTCTTCGTTGAAGCTTGTTTCTACTATGAAATCTGGAGAGCCTGGCTTTTATAGCCTTCCGAGGCTCATAACGGATGTCGACTCAGTAAGTTCGATAGCCCACCGGAGCAAATCGACCGGACAAGTCAGTTTATGAAGAACTGTCTTAGCGATGCATTCGGACAGACTACGATGGTGTGCGATGAGAAGTAAGCCCTTAATTTTGCGGGCGGCTATAACAACACAATAAGCTAACTTTTCAATATTAAAATAACGACTTTCACGGGGCTTAGAGCCTTGGAAACATAAAAATGGCTTCTGCGAGCCCTCCTCCTCTTTCACAAAATCTGCTGCTACGCCCTATATCGAGGTCGCCAAATACAAAAACAAAATATCCCCTAGTTTTGGGTTGGTTAACAACGGCGGGCTTGACAAGTATTCTTTAAGGTCTTTAAAAGCCTGAGAGCATTCCATTTGCCCAAGAGAAGGTACCGCCTTTCAAAATTTTGAAGAAAGGCAAACTTCTTTCTGCAGATTTTGAGACAAACCTACCCAAGGCTATGATTTCGCCGTTTAGCCATTTGTGACTTCCTTGACCTTTGGTGGGCTCGCTCATGTTGATTAGGGCTTCGATTTTTTTCGGATTTGCCTCGATCCCCTCGACTCACCATGAAGCCCGTAAATTTTTCTGCTGGACTCCAAAAATACATTTCGCAGGTTTAGTTTCATTGAGTGGTCTCTTATATTGGCGAAGGTTTCACAAGGTCCACCAGGTGATCTGGCGACTTGATTTTTACGACCATATCATCAATGTAGGCCTCCATGTTCCTGCCTATTTGTGTGCTAAAAACTTTGTTCACCATTCTATGATAGGTCGAACCTGCGTTCTTCAGACCGAAAGGCATCATCTCGTAGTAATAGAGTCCACCTGCTGCCCTAAAGGCTGTCATCTCTTTGTCTTCATCTGCCATTTTGACTTGGTGATAACCGGAATATGCATCCAGAAAACTCAGCGTTTCGAATCCGGCGATCCCGTCGACCATTTTGTCAATTCGAGGCAGCGCGTAAGGGTCTTTGGGGCAAGCTTTGTTCAAGTCTGTGAAGTCGACACACATCCGCCACTTGCCATTATGTTTCTTTACCATCACTACGTTTGCCAACCAGGTGGGATACTGAAGCTCTTTGATTATGCCCGCTGCCAGAAGTTTTTTGATCTCGCCTTTTATTGCGATCTCTTTTTCCATAGAGAACTGTCGTGCTCTTTGTTGTATCGGCCTGAAGTTGGGGTCGGCACTTAGATAGTGCAAAGCGACCTCTGACTCTACGCCCCTCATATCTGTTACCTCCCACGCGAAGGCGCTCATGTTGGCTTTCAGAAGCCCGATCAATTCTTCCCTTTCTCCCTCGGTGGTCTGCGATCCTATTTTTATCCTTTGATCGGGATATTTGTCGTTTATTATGACCTCGACCAACTCGTCCTCAGCAGTGAAGTCGGGCTCGTCTCGAACTTGCAATGTTTCAACCTCCACTGCTCCTTCCGGCATTTCACTCAACGTGGCGACCTGATCCCGAACCAGGCAAAAACCCTCCACTCTGGGTCGCTTGGAGTTGACCCTGTTCTTTGTCATATAATCGAGGAAAGATCCGGGTCGGCTGATGGCGACCCCAATCTCCTCCCCTATGTGAAATTTGACCCTTTGATGGGGAACGGACGCCACCATTTGAAATTTTTTCATGGCTGGGATCCCCAAGATAATGTTGTAGTATGAGGGGAGATCAATGACTAGAAAGGTGATCATCTCGGTTCTGCATGGCTCGTAGTCACCCAAAGTGATCTTTGAGGTCAACCGTTCCTTTAACCCGCATACGTTGTCGTTGGTAAAACCTCGAGCACTCCGAGGTAGGGTTTCAACTTAGCCTCTCCAAATCCGATCTGTTTTAAACAGTCGAAATAGATGACGTCGCGACCAGCCCCTGTGTCGATCATTACTCTGTTGACACCATGCTTGTCGTTTATTCCGACTTTGAGAATAAGAGGTACTTCCATGGGGCCCTCGCTTGCGCCAATTCGCTTTTAGTGAACATGATTCCCTTCGTTCTCCCCAATACTACACTGCTTTTCAAAGCGCGCAGATAATCTGGTGCATCCGAGATTTGAGTTGATTGTTCTTTGAGGATATCCCCATGGATAACCTGGACCTCCTTCCGATAGACGCGGGGTGGCGACCTTGTCCGGTACCGGTGTTCCCGTCTCGCTTATACTTTGGTCTGGTCCTTCGCGGATTAACCTTTCTATCTCTCGCCTTAATGTGAAACATTAAATGCCGTGATGTGATGTGGTCCTTGTGATAGTCGTGAGATTTGGATTTGTCGCGACTATCGGGATCACCCTCATAGGTTTGGGCTTGTCAAAATGTTCGCGGATTTGAACAATATTTGAGATGCTTTAGTGTTGAGCGGGTAAAATTGTCCTCGCCGAATTTATAAGGCTTTTTGTCTCGCGGTCGTGGTCGAGATCTCGCCTCTTTTCCTTTCTTACGCCTCTGCGCGATCCTCTTTTCGTGAACGCTGTTTCGCTTTGGCTTCGCCCCCCGAGGGCGGCGCTCACGACTCCCATCATTCGAGCCCTTTCCAACATTTCCACGAGACCCGCTTTTAGGGGCCGCAGTTGAACTCGATTTTCATTGGACCCTTGGCGATCCTCGTGAGGAAACATGTGACAACAAGCTGCATCATCCGGAATGTTTCTTGTCCGATCGTATATTCGATGAAACGTTCATAATATTCTTTTCCGGACTCATGTCCTCCCATGCGAACTTCATTATAGGTCCTCTATAGTTTTCTTTGGTCTACTCGCCGATTCAAACTCTCTCGATTTAATTTCTCGGAGAGATCCTCCCACCTTTTATCGAGCCACGGGAAGTCCACGATATCAAGAGGCGGCCCTATCCGCGCATGCTTCCGACTAAGGCGATGCACAGCAGATTTATTTTGGGTCGCCAGGTGATGCGACCTTGGAAAGCGGTGAGCCGATCGTTTGGGCAAGAATTTCCATCAGTAGTAATTATAGTGGGATAGCTAACCTTTTCGCGACGACGGTAGGCAATGTTTCGTAATTCTCTTGGCGAGCACGTCGATTCTCGAGATTGGGGCGGCTCTCTCGGCCGGGCCTTGACTTTTTCAAATCGGCGAGCTCGTTTTTCATCATCTCCATCTGTTACGCCAAGCAGGGTCGAAATCGGGTCGCAGCGGCGCTTTGTGTATTAGCCTTCTCGGCTGCGCTCGACTCCCGCGATCTTCCGACTCCTCCCGACGAGCTCTTTTTTCACGGATAATCATGCGGGCGTCGGTGCGTCCTGTCTCGTCGGGAAGAGATCCTCCTCGGGAAGGCCGAGACGACTTGGGGCCGAGGCCTTGTCCTTCTCACACAACCTTTTGAAAGCCGAACCTTTTTCGTGTGATTTTTCCTCCCGATGATTGCGATCCGGGAGAACGAGTCCGCATAACGCTTTTTCCTGGGTCCTTTGCGGCTGATGAGCGTACACTTTCTTCTATCTCGATCCGTGAATCGCTCTGCCGCCCTTATTCACCGCCCGCGGGAGCGATTTCATCTCTGGGGATTTGGGGTCGATCGACATTGGAGCTTGGCCCTTTGCTACCAGGACGGAATTGGCCAGTACATAGTTTCCGCGATACCTCGCGTATTCCTTATTTCCGCAATCTCCGGATCCTCTTGGAGATCTCGCTCTGCGCCTGGGGTTGATCTCGGCTTTGTCGCGATCGAGATGATCCTCGATTTTCCCATCCAATGTCGCTACGACCTTCCTTGACTTAGCCTTCCGATTTATCAAATTTCGGGCATCGCTAGGGCGAACTCCCTTTGTGATCCTTCCCCACCCGCTTGCGTAATCTCTTGTGTCTCTACCGCGACATCGGCTTGTATATGTGTTTGTACAACGCCTCGCAGGAGTTTGGGGTTCGATTGTTCTTTGCTTCGATCATAGGTTATGACTATACTTGTGATTAGGACTTGCCTTGAGTCGGACTTCCCGGCAAGCGATATGTAATTTTATATGATGGAGCCGGTCGGGAACTGCGCGTTTTTGATTTTGTGTGGAGTTATGAGGTGATGAAGCTTTCGTTTCCCGTAACGGAGCCAAGCGATGATGTATAAATCGTCACTGTGTCCTGCGGTGTATAGACGGTGGATATCTGGTTGTATTAAGGTGGTGTGATACTCCGCGGGTGGCGGTATGGAGGAATAAAATGGAATGAGCTTTGGCTTGCAAGTATAGTGTATATCTCCTCTTCTAGTTTACAATGACCACACCTTTTATAGAGGTGGGTAACTTAGGAATAAGTAACCTATTAGACATTTTACTAATGACTACAGTTTAACTTAGATACTAAGTAAGGCGAAATATCTAAGATACAAGTGGGAAAAGATCTGGATCAATCGGCGGCCATCTCTCTGAGGTCGCAAGGAGCAAGCCCTTTCCGGACTCGTCCCCTTGGCGCCCCTTCTTGACTTGCCTGGATGAGATCCACAGGATCTGTTGCACTTGCCTGGGACCGCAAATGCTTTGGTCGCGGCGAGGTGAGACATGAAGGGCCGCCGCTTTTGCGATCTCTTCTGTCATGCCGGAGGATGGCCGCAGTGGGTTGTCTCCCACTGTTGAGGTGGTGGAATTATTTATACCCATCACAATAGAACAACCAGAATCAACCACACAACAATCACACAACCATTTTATGATCAGAATACGATTTTATTGGTATGAGCAATCTCAAAATCGATTAAATTCCTTTAACTCAATTTCTAGGAGTTAGTTTTCTTTTCCAAGCCAAACAGTTTAACATACATCACAAGATCATCAATTCGTTCCCAAATTGCACAACTCAATTAACAACAAATGATTCATCAAGATATTATTAATTGTATCGATCGAAAGGGTTCTATTGTTGAATTATATTTCCATACAGGTTCAAATCAACATGTGGTTTCATTGACATTCCTATCTAACAAAACACTTAACAATCAATCCAAATACCAATCGATAAATAAAATACAATATTCGAATTCATAAATAAAGATAACCTAACAATTCATGGTTGTGGTGACGTTGATGTGATATCCTCCAGTTGTTCTACCGCTATACGCTTAGCCTTGCATCATTGTGATGATCCAAGACATGGTGTTGATGGAAGAAATCATCCCCTTGTTTGCTCTGGAATATGCGGCTGCTCTGAATGTGAATGAATGAATTAGGGTTAAAAACTGCGCTGTATTTATAGAGTTTTGAGGCGGCTAGGGTTAAGTTGGCACCCGGACGCCCGTCCGGTAAGGTGGACGCCCGTCCACAAATCTTGGACTTGCTTCAGACGCCCGTCCATACAGCGTCCAAACTCTCTGTATCAAATTTCTTCTCCTGGACGCTCGTTTGGCTATGGTGGACGCCCGTCCACTGGACGGGACTTCAGACGTTCGTTCAGAGCTCCTGGGATTGATTTAATTACTCTCTTTCCTCTTTATCTTTTTATTCTTCAGCTCCCACTCTTCAAAGCACGATTAAATACTTCAAATCATCTTTTTCCAGTCGCATTTAACACCTGCAAGTCATTGAAAGCATACCAAAGTGTAACACAACTCAAACCAACATAAAATCATCATTTTAAGCACGCAATTGTCACGTTTTACACTTTTTATAACTTTAAAACCATTTCTTCAATTCATTCATTTAATACGTAATTTTCTATAAAAATTACTAAAACACGGGGATTATTGTTATGAAATATTGCAATATAAATCATAAAATTCACCGAGAACACAGGCCTTTCGTATAGCGTCAACTTCATGAAGCGCTCACGGGTTATGTTGCACCAACTTCATGTCGCAACCCGCGCTCGCGCTCACGAAGGAGCGGTCTCGATTTCGACACAAACCGAGAGTACTCTTTTCCCTTGCTTAAGATTTTTTCCCACTGGGTTTTTCTTAAGTAAAGTTTTGATGAGGCTTTACGGGTTTGTGTCCTTAATCATGAGTCCGCTCAACTTTTGTCTTCCAAGAGTGTTCGTCAACGGAGACTCCTTGACCAGAAAACTACTCCACGCCGCAACAATTTTCCGCTGCAGAGTAGGGGGCCATTGATGATACGGAACCTGACACGGTCCCATTTATCCCCGGTCAACTCGCCTGAGGGAATAAGTCAAACTACCTCCCCGCACAAGAACGCGCGACGTCGCCAACTCCTTGGCCATCCCGCCAGCGTCTTCAGCATAAGGGGGCCGCATCGCAGCACTGCGGGTCCATTTATAGGAGAAACTCAGTACAAGTTAATGGAAAGTTCATAAGCTTAGATAGAGCGCGGCGCCAACTGCCATCTGTCGGGCACCGGCGTCGCTAACACGTGTAGGCTTTACAGCTTTATCCCTTCCCTATAAATACCCCCACTTTGACATTAATAAGAAGGATGGCTCTTTTGCATTTATTGCTCTAAGCATTATTACATTTATAGCTATCATTAATTTCCTGTCTATATTAATTGTGACCACCACCGGAATACACCTTCATTCGGCAGCGACGCCCTCACTGATCGGAAAACACCACGCAAAAGCTAGATATCCTCCTCAAAACTATTGCCCAAACCACCTCGCGGAAACAGACCCGTCATATTCCAAAAGTTGTCATTATCCCTAATTCTCCATTCTTTTTTTATCTATCATATTGCAAGTTTGCAACAAACAAGACAAATAAAGGTAAGCAAGAAAAATTATCATTAATGTTGCATTGTGATGTTGTGTGGAACACCAGATTTGCGATAACAGTGTTTATCTTGTAGATATTAGCTTTGTATGTGTGATTTCTCCGGAAGGAGAGTGGTGGCGGAAAGGAAAAGTGGTGGTCGGACTGTGCTGAATGAAGAACACAAGGATCAGCCGGGAACTGGCAGAGTTTCGACTAGTATATTATATTTTTTTGGATTAGTTTCTATTACATTGTGACCCCCTATTTATAGACAAGTAAGGCGGTTTACTGTTCATAACATGACATGAGTAATTACACGTTTACAAGCAAGTATACACGTAATACAAAATGGCCTTGTCAGCTGTCAGATTTAATACAAGTTTACAAGCAAGTATACATGTTCTAATACAATGCAGATTTAAAACAATGCCAGTTTTTCCAGAAGACGAAAATGCAGGAGAATATAAAACACTTTATGCAACTTATATAATTTCCAATGAAACAGCAACGTTTAAAATGAAGTATTCATCTTTATAAACCAAGTTCTAAATCCCTTCTTTTCTGCATCTCACTCCTGTGAAAACAACAATCTAACTAAGCTTAACCCTCCACCACAGCCACCCTTCCGCCTCCAACCACCAAATTCAACTAATTATTTTTTTCAGTGTTTTATATCCTCCTGCATTTTCATCTTCCTCCTCCAAACACCAAATTCTTTTTTTCAGTGTTCTAAACCACCATGCTTTTCAATAACACTGTACCATACAATACCCGATACCCGATACAAAACATGTTCAAGTTAGCATTTACCTCTGGCGACTAAGTTGCAAAGCTGCTCCTCTAACCCTACATTGAATCTAAAGTCGAAAGTCAAGCCAAAGAATCAATGGTCCCACCCACCATAACCAACGGTTTACATAAGTATGGTGACAGTTATCATTTTCCAAAAGATCCCACAAGCACAAGATCAAAAAATCAAATGCTACTGCTGTTGCTTGGGCTGTTGACAGACAGAGGCAGAGGCTGAGGCAGAGGCTGAGACAGAGACAGAGACAGGGTAATTAGCTTCTGGCATCCGTCTCCATAAATAATTTGCAGCTTCTATCCACTTTGGATCCACCAAGAATTTCTCCTCCCTTACAGCCCACCGTGACTTCTGAGTTCCTCCATCCAGGGCCACTACGTGAGTTATACTTTGATCAAGTTCCGTGCAACAGATTGCCCCCAACTGTTCTGCCAACTTCCAAAGCCGATGCTCCTCCGCCCGGAAATCCCAAGGGAAAATATGGCTAAATATCACTTTGCAACCTTTTAAGACCTCCTTCCTAGCTCTTTTCAATAGCTGTCAACGCAAACAACAGGTTGCGTGTGTATTAATTACACAATCGCTATCCGAGTGTGGTGGGTAGACAGAGTAATAAATCAAATTTTTATGATACTAAATAGGAGCTTTAACCCCAAACAGTACCTGTCTCACATCTCGGTTTACAAGGCTCCCCGTGTGTTCCTCCTACACAAAGATATCTCGTAATAATAAGACCGGAGAAAGAAAAACTCCAAAAGTCATTTGACATCGTTGAAAGCACTAAAGCAATACTTACATGATCATAAAAGGAACTATGGATTTCTTGAAGAACTTTAAGTACTGATGCAAGGGCTCCATCCGTCTCACTCTCATCACTTCGTTGTTCTGAAAGTGATTTGCAGTTGATGAAGCCAAATTGATGACAACTAGAAGCAAAGAAATGATATCTTTCCATCACGATCACATTCACTTTATGCTTGCCCCAAACCTGAAAAACCCATTCATGTTAAAATCCACTGTCAGACAATGCACTTAAATGATCCCAGTTCAAGCATTTAGTTATTGAGACAGATCAAACATTTAAACTGTCATGCTCAAACTCGGCTCCAGATTGCTCGAGCAGGAAATAAAATGCTCGAGTTTGGTTCAACAATGCTCGAAAGAAATTTACGCACTTCCAAGCTCCAACTTGAGTTTGGGCAGCTAGTTAATCTTGGAAAAACCAAATATTCTAAAGCCAGAAACACATTTTTTATAATTTATTTTTTTATTTAAAAATAAAAAATTATTTTAAATATATAATACTAAAAAGCTCGATAATACTCATGGAGGTGGAGTGTTCAATTCAAGCTTCAAAATGTTCAAGTTCGGTTTGTTTTCTTTAACGGGCTGCTTGAGTTCGGCTCGATAAATTAAAATATGATCGAACTTTTGACTAGCAGAGCTCAAGCTTGTGAGCAAACTGGCACCAAACTGCTTGTAAAGCAACTCGGCTTATTTAAACCCCTACTCAGCCATCGATAAGTGTAGGCAAACGAGCATCGTCTGATAATTTTAAAAAAATCAATTGAGAACCCACTCTCAACCTCCAGCTTAGAGAGATGTAGGGACACAAACAGGCAGACAACAATGTAATGAACAATAGAAACATAACTAAACAGAAATTTCAGTAAAAACAAAATTAACTTAAGGTTCAGTGGTACATACCGCTTCCGTATCATCAAGAATCAAAACGGCACTTTCTTGACCTAGAACAATATCAAGGGCTTTCTGATGCCTCTTTGTCGAATCCCCTTGTGCAATCACTCTAGAGTTGAAATAGATGCCTTGAGGATCAAGAAGCTTTGCCATTTCCAGAGCATACGGCCTTTCACCCATCGTATATATGTACATCTCAAATAATTTACTTGCTTCTTTCAAAAAAGAATGCACATAGGGTCTTAACTTGGTCATCATGTGTATATGATCCAGTCTATGTAGGCTGCTCTTCAAGGATTCTGATGGGCATATCAAACAAAAAAAATTAGAGAATAAAACAATAAAATTCAAAACATATATATATATATATATATATATATATATATAATGATGACTGAGCACCACCATTAACCAACATAAGGGAGAAAAGTAACAGAACTTCGTATAACAGCATTTACATCAGAATCTTTTAACAGATTTTGTAGTTTACAGACTCAAACACCACTTTATTTTACAGAATCTATCAATTGCATCAAAATCAGTGTTCTAAAAATCGGCGGCGCCTAGGTGCTAGGCAGTCACCGTCCAACTCGATTATGCCCCAGGCGGTCTAATCTAGGCGGGTAGCTCCTAGGCGGGATTTAGGCGGTCTAGGCAGTCTGAGGCCGTCCCAGGCGGCTAGGGCTTCCAATATATATATATATATATATATATATATATATATATATATATATATATATATATATATATAAAATCATTTCACACACATTACAACAAAAAAACCCAAGCAAAGACTTGGGGAATGAGATTGAAGATTGGACTTGAGAGTCTTGAGTTCTTGCTTTAACATAATCTCATGTGCTTTTATACTTTAATTAGTCTTTTGACACATTTACTTAATGTTTATGCTTTATGATATATTGATTTATGTTGGACAACCATTGTATTATTTAAAACATTAAAAATAAAAATAAAACACCCAGGCGCCGTCTCGGCGCCAGGCGCCCGACTACCGCCTAGCATCTTTTAGAACACTGGTCAACATATCTACTATAGTCCATACACCATTAAAATATAACTCCAAGTCTAAACTCATAAAAAAAACGTAGTCTCACACATATATAGAGATACATATACATGTGTGTGTATATATTTAAATGGAGATAACTATTTAATTAGTGATTTTTATATGGGAAAATAGAGGATATATACAGCACATAAATTTACATTTACAGCAAATGAGAGACATAACCAAAACAGCAGCAGAACGCTAAGAAAGAGTTACCCGGTAGATCGTCTTTTAGGACATTTAAATATCTTTCTTCCTCTGTGATATGTGAAAGCCGACTTGAGTTAAGCAACGTATGATCCAAATCAAGAACTAAGTAAAGCTTTTTATCACGAAATATTTTCTTTAAGTCCTTGTCACGCAATCGGGCAATCTCCTCATCAGCAAGCCGTAGATCCTGCAAAATGCACAAAAGTCGTCAGATGAGTCAAACGATTATACTTCAAATTGAACATCAACAGTTATAATGTTGCTGTTAGTGTAGAACCAATTGCTCACAAGAACATATGGCCCGCAGAACGGAAGCAGGAAATGACATTAAGTTTTCATCAATAATGGGAGTTATAATAGGTCATGTCACCCTCGCATAAGATATAAACTGCAACTTGAAAGGAAAGCAAATTGACTACAGATAAACCGAAATTTGGGCAAACATTCTCAGTAACACATGCTTTGAGCATTAATATAATGGGATATCAAGGTAGGAAAAAAAGTAAAAAATTAAATTAAAACAAAGTACAAAAACTAGTTATGACCTTATGTATGTAACCAAACGCCACACCAGATTCCTCATCATCCAACTTTTGTCCACACCGTATACACAACCCACCAATGGTGCCAGGATGAGTACAGACATCATTTCCCAGCAATGCACCTATACGGGAAAAGAGGCCACACAAATCGCATTATTACTAAATTTTCAGGAGTCAAAAAAGTACCCGTACCTACAGAACAAGCAATATAAGTACCAAATACATTTTCAGCATCTAAAATATTCTGGTTGGAGACCAATAAGACAGATGCCCCAATAAGACATTCAAAGCTAAGCCATGTCATATCAGTATGCATGTTTTCCATGAGAAAAATAATAAAAGAGAGCCCCTGATATATCCTATACGGAAGAACCCCCACCCCTGCACAAGAAGCAAAGCATCTAAATTCTAACATCTGGATGACGAATCAATAGTCATATAATGTTATATTTTCCTTCTCCATGACAGCTCTTTTCATTCTTTAGCAGCATCTATCTAAAATCCACAGCAAAATCTAAAAACATGACGCGCTAATTAGAGAATAAGAGTCGGTAACAAATGAAACAGACTTCCTGTGATTCTAGGGCGACCATTAGCACCTTATCTGATTTTCCATTTGTGAGGGCGAACAGATACTCTCACTTTCAAAGGTTGAAGTTATTTGCCTATTACGCAAGATTCTCCATATCAAATGGAACACTTAACAAGTTTCTGCTTACTCTGTTTCACTAATTTGGAAAAGAATACTTGCATTATCAAGCAATTGATTAATAAAACCACAAATAACGGAATAGGCTTGAAGCTTGAAACTTGAAACTCTAAACCTGGAGTGGAAGTGAAACAGAATCAAATTAACATGTCACAGAAATATGTGAATATGTGAGAGCGGAAGTTAAACAGAGAGATGTGAAATAACAAGTATTATTTCAGTAGAATAAAAGACTTAAGTTTACAAGAGAAGGGGGAGTTTGTTTATATACATACAAACTATCCCATAAAGCAAAAAACAGGGAACTAGCCGTTGGGCTGTCATGTCCAACGGCTAGAAGGACTTTGAGTCCATTATTTTCACCCGATAAGGACAAAGAAAAAGGGGAATTAACTAGTCATTAGTCAACATAAAGAATTAATAAATAACTAATTAAAGCCACTAACAACACTTAAGGAGGAGCATTAGATTTAACATATTCTAACACTCCCCCTCAAGCTGGTTGATGGATATTGAACATTCCCAGCTTGCTGATATTGTCTTGAAACATCTTCCAAGGTAGACCTTTAGTAAATAGGTCATCCACCTGATCTTTGGAGGGCACAAACTCAGTAGATATGAGGCCACTCTCTAGTTTTTCTTTGATAAAGTGCTTGTCCACTTCAATATGCTTTGTTCTGTCATATTGAACTGGATTATGGGCAATTTCTAGAGCTGATTTGTTGTCACTAATCACTCTCATAGGACATTTCCAAACAACTCTTAGATCATTGGGGATGATTTTTAACCATAGGAGTTCACAAATCCCAATAGCCATGGATCTAAACTCAGCTTCTGCACTTGACCTA
The DNA here is from genome assembly GCA_026214975.1 of Gentiana macrophylla. Taxonomy (NCBI): domain Eukaryota; kingdom Viridiplantae; phylum Streptophyta; class Magnoliopsida; order Gentianales; family Gentianaceae; genus Gentiana; species Gentiana macrophylla. The sequence continues at coordinate 1,661,091 of CM047813.1, read as the reverse complement.
GCTACCACAGGTTGTTTATTGCTTCTCCAAACCACTAGGTTGCCTCCCAGAAAAATACAGTGGCCAGATGTGGATCTTCTATCTTCTATAGCACCAGCATAATCTGAATCAGTGTAGGCCTTGAGATCTAAGTCTTCTCCTTTTGTATAGAGGATACCCTTGCCAGGACAGCCTTTCAAATATTCTAGAATTCTGTATGCTGCCCTTTGATGACAGATCTTGGGATTTTGCATGAATCTACTCACCACATTGACAGCAAATGCAATATCTGGCCTGGTATGTGCCAAATATATTAGTTTTCCAACTAATCTCTGATAAGAGAATCTGTCAACATCTTGACCATCAGAAGATTCACTTAGGCCATGGTTGTATTCAATGGGAGTAGCATCAGGCTTGCATCCCATTTTGCCAGTTTCAGTCAGCAGATCAATGATGTATTTTTGTTGAGAAATGAATATGCCTTGATTGGAATAGGCAAATTCGATTCCCAGAAAGTACATCAGTCTTCCAAGGTTATCAAACTCTCGGTCCATATCTGTTTGTAGATGTTGGTTGGCTACTTGATCATCACCTGTGATAATAATTTCATCAACATAAACAAGTAGGATAGACTTATTTTTACTTTCACTATGTTTTACAAACATTGTGTGATCACCCTGACTTTGCTTGTAACCTCTGTCAAGCATGAATTTAGCAAATCTGCCAAACCATGCCCTAGGAGACTGTTTTAACCCATAGAGGGCTTTATTCAGTCTACACACCTTTCCATCAGAGTTTTCAAATCCTGGGGGAACTGCCATGTATATGATTTCATTAAGGTTGCCTTGAAGGAAGGCATTCTTAACATCATATTGTTGCAAGTTCCACCCTAGGTTTACAGCCAAGGAGATTAAGATTCTGACAGTGATCAATTTTGCAACAGGTGCAAAAGTCTCAAAATAGTCCACTCTATGTGTTTGAGTGTACCCTTTGGCCACAAGTCTGGCCTTGTGCCTTTCTATAGTTCCATCAGACCTATATTTGGTGGTGAACACCCACTTACATCCAACAGTTTTTTCATCCTTTGGTATGTGCACAAGATCCCAAGTTTTGTTCTTTTCTAGTGCCATTATTTCCTCTTTCATGGCATTAGACCATTTTACATCAGACAGGGCTTCCTTTACATTCTTAGGAGTGCCATTCTTATGGAGATTAATCAGGAACCTTTTATGGTTCTGAGAGCATTTTTTGTATGAGAGGAAGCCCCTCATGGGGTACTTGGTGCGTTCCCTTTTCCTCTTTCTAAGAGCAATAGGCAGATCATCTAGTGTATCCGGTATACTTTGATTTTCAGAATCTTCAGGTTCATAATTCTCACATGATGAGTCTAAATTTGTACTCTGAGTCTCAGAATCATCATATTTCTGAGAGTCATTTGAACTATGAGTCTCAGAATCATCACTTTTTTGAGAGTCATTAGCTTCAATTTCAGTTGTATAAATCTTTATTCCATGAGGGGAAGTATTTGGTGCCACTTTAGGTGTATTTTTCTTTCCGGTGTAGACAATAGGAGTTTTTTCTTTTGTTCATATGTCTCCCGTGTCCCCAGATGGTAGAGAATCAACAGGAGACTTAGGAATTTTCTCCTTATTAGCAGTTGGGATACTGTTATAATCTTGAAAGAAATCAAGATAAGATTCAGGATAGGAGCTATTCATCTCCCCCTTATTATCAAAATAAGATACCTCTTCATGAAATGACACATCCCTAGAGATGATGTATTTTCTGGTAGGAGGGTGGTAGCATTTATACCCCTTTTGAGTATTAGAGTATCCAACAAAGACACACCTTAAGGCCCTAGGATCCAATTTTCCTCTGTTATGAGCATGTATGTGTACAAATGCTTCACAACCAAAGGTTTTTGGTCCTAGTCCTTCAGATTGAGACATGCTAGGATAGATGCTACTCAGGCATCCAACAGGTGTCCTGTTGTTCAAGACTTTTGTAGGCAGTCTGTTGATGAGGTGAGTTGCTGTCAACACAGCCTCTCCCCAATAGTTCTTAGGGGCCATCATTTGAAACATAAGTGCCCTAGACACTTCCATTAGGTGTCTGTTCTTTCTCTCTGCCAACCCATTCTATTGAGGTGTATATACACATGAAGATTCATGTATTATACCCTTCTTATCCAGAAAAGGATTCAGCAGTCTGTTAAAGTATTCCCTTGCATTGTCAGTCCTCAGTCTTTTGATTTTAGTATCAAATTGAGTGAGGATTTGACTATAAAACTTGGGGAATATCTGAAGGAGATCAGATTTGTGTTTCATAAGATAAGTCCAGGTAGCCCTAGAATAATCATCAATGAATGTAACAAACCACACAGAGCCATTTATATTAGAATTAGGAGAAGGTCCCCATATATCACAATGAATAACAGTAAAAGGTTCAGTACATCTGATTCCTTGCACAGGGTAGGAGGCCCTCTTATGTTTGGCCATTTCACAAACATTACAATGCATCCTATCTATATCACAATTTTTAAACAAGGTAGGAAACATGCTTTTAATAACTGAAAATGAAGGATGACCTAGTCTATAATGATACAACCAAAGTTTATCAGTACTAGACTTAGACAAAAAACTAGCAGCTTGTTCTTCCTTCATTATCTTCTGACTTTCCCAAAAATACAACCCTGCTCTAGCTTTAGCAACCTCAATCCTCTCCTTCTTTGCAAGATCCTGTATCAAGAAAAGGTTAGAGGAAAAGGCAACTAGACATTGTGAATCCTTGGTTAATTTCTGAATAGAAATCAGATTAGTAGATAACTTAGGAACATGAAGCACATCTTTTAAGACAAGCTTATCACATAACATATAATCTCCTATTACAGTAACATGGATAGGAGATCCATCAACCATAGAGATGACTCTGTTTCTGTCACACAATTTATAAGATGTCAGATTAGCACATGAAAAGACCATATGGTCTGTGGCACCGGAATCAAGTACCCACTCAATTGGACTTTCAGACTGTTTATTAAGACCAGTCATACCTGAAAAGGCTAAGGAGGTTGATGAGCCATCCAGTGACTCAATAAACTTCCTCAGTTTTTCAATTTCAGAAGGTCCAAGATTGAGATTCTGATTCTGGTTCACAGCCTTTTGGACATTTTCATTATGCTTTTGTTGATCTTCACTGCCAGAAGCAGTGTTAGCCATTTTCTTGTTGGTATTCTCACTCCCTGGTTTCCCATGGAGCTTCCAACAATTTTCTCTTGTATGCCTGCTCCTTTTACAAAAGGAACAGAAAAGAGAATCCTTTTCAGTATTTTTGTTGTTATTCTTTTGATAAGTGTTTCCATTCCTTTGAAAGGTAGGGTTCTTATCATTGGTATGCTTGGTGCCTTGAGATATCAAATCAGAACTTTCAACAGGAGAAGTGTCCTTTCTTCTGCTCTAATAAGAGATATTGTTGTGTTTAAACTAGGGAGGTCTCCCTTTCCAAGAATCTGAACTCTGACAGTGTCATATTCCATGTTAAGACCAGCCAAAAAAGGCATAGATCCTATCTTTTTCAAATATCCTTTTCAGAATATCAGCATCCTCACTGTTGTGCATCTTGATGCATTGTTCGTGGTCTAATTCTTGCCACAGACCTTGCATCAGACCTGAATACTCAGTGATGGATCTGCTACCCTGCTTTGTATTTGAAATCTTAGTCTTTACCTCATAGATTTGAGCTGCATCATTGACCTTTGAGTGGGTTTCCTTCACATGATCCTAGATTTCCTTTGCATTGGCCATGAACATGCATGTATCACTGATTTCAGGGATCATGGAGTTCCATAGCCAAGACATCCCCATGGAGTCTTGCTCATCCCATACTGTAAACTTAGGATCTTCTTGAGCTGGTCCTGTCCCATTAAGGTGACTGAGCTTGCTCCTTCCTTTCAGAAAAGTCCGGACAAACTGGGACCATTTAAAGTTTTTTTTTCCAGTGAGTTTAAGAGCAGGCTGGATGCTTTGAAGATCACCATTATTGGTGGAAAGATGATCAGAAAGAGAAGTTGCCGCAGTAGTATTACTTGTAGCAGTTGATTCAGCAGCCAGGAGGAATTAAAAAAAAATTCCCAGAAATTTGAATTTTGAGCCTACAGCTCTGCTACCATGTGAGAGCGGAAGTTAAACAGAGAGGTGAAATAACAAGTATTATTTCAGTAGAATAAAAGACTTAAGTTTACAAGAGAAGGGGAGTTTGTTTATATACATACAAACTATCCCATAAAGCAAAAACAGGAACTAGCCGTCAGTTTGTTGTGTCCAACGGCTAGAAGGACTTTGAGTCCATTATTTTCACCCGATAAGGACAAAGAAAAAGGGGAATTAACTAGTCAACATAAAGAATTAATAAATAACTAATTAAAGCCACTAACAACACTTAAGGAGGAGCATTAGATTTAACATATTCTAACAGAATAAAATAAAAATATATATACAAAGGAAAAAGCATTAATAAAGTGAAGGGCTCTTAAGGTTTATTCCCACTTTAATTTAGATCCTGTAAAAGGTGTTAGCCTTAAAAGTCGACAAGCATAAAAATCTGGTCAAAGGCTGAAGTAAGAAAGAAGTATGCTATGCAAAATAGGTCAAGCCTTGGGGAAACAAACTCATCATCTCCAACTAATACTCAAATCATGGTCAGACATTCAGTCATGCATAACATGAGAGGCAATAAATTTCACCAATAAGCACTCCAAATACTACAGTATCGAAAAGTATCACCTGAAGCTTGTGGTTGTTCCACGTTCGCTGGCATAATCAGCTGTTCACTTGAACTTTTACCGCATTCAATTTTGCGCCTTTTAATCCTTGAAAGGAAAACATATATTGTCTTAAAGTATGTAAAAAGAACAAACAAACAGGTTTACTACATAAAGTGTATTTTCAGTACCAACCTCTCAAGGTCTGAGACAACATCATCATCATCATCATCATCATTGGCACCATCATCTTCTTTTTCCACCACTTCCTCCTCCAGTGGAACATCAGAAGCCTCATCCAACTCGTCATCGAGAAACGCTGCAAAGTCATCACTGCTTGTACTTGATGAATGCACTGGTGACTCTGCTGCCATATTCATCTTGAAACAACATAACATCAATAAGAATTGTTAGTACAATCCAGTAAATACCAAAAAAAAAATGAAACAAAACAAAACTACAAAGCTTTCTAGCAGAATAAGAACAACAAAGCCAGCAAAGCAGCCATAAAGTACAAGACTACAAGGTCCTTTAACAAACTAAACTAAAGATAAAACTAGCCTAATAGTAGATTCCATACTGAAACTCAACACGATAAAAACAGTTGCAAAAATCAACCCATTGTCAAATTCTGTTCTAATTTAAAAAATTAAAAAAAAATAAAACGAATCCGAACAATAATAAACCTCAAAAATTATGTAAATAATGATATCTGTCAATTACAATTTACAAGCAAAATACGGCTCAGGAAGTCGTAAATCGTATCAATTTGCTGCAGTAAAATAGGACGAGGACAGAGACGATTTCTTTCTCAGTCAGGCGCTCCTATAGAGTTTTTTGCAAATGCGAGATAGAGATGGGAGCACCCAAAACCGCCGCCGAACCCCGTTGACAAATCTGTGTTTCAATTTACGTCATATGCAAATCATACATCGAAATAAATAACAATTAGTTAGCCATAATATCTATGACTATGAACCCGCCGTTGGTCTCTCCTATTTTTTCAAAGAAGTTATTTGATGTGCTTACTACTTATATGTTTTGCTGCCTGCCTGCCTGGGAAAAAAATTTAATACGTAAAAGAGAAGAAGACGGGAAGGAGAGGGAACAATGTCGCTGCTTGCTGGTTTTGTTGGACTTGGAGCGAATGGAAATGAAGTATAGTGTTATAAACTACAGGTATTTTTGGCTTTTAAAAATTTTTTTTTTTTCATTCTTATAAATAGCTTAGACCAAAATAACAAAATTCAAGCTTATATGTGATTGAGAGTTAGACTTCATAGGCATGATATAAGCTTGAATTTTGTTATTTTGGTCCAAGCTATTTGTAAGAATGAAAAAAAAGAGATAAAATTTTAAAAGACAAAAATACCTGTAGTTTATAGAAATGAAGTATAGTGTTATAAACTACAGGTATTTTTGGCTTTTAAAATTTTATCTTTTTTTTTCATTCTTATAAATAGCTTAGACCAAAATAACAAAATTCAAGCTTATATGTGATTGAGAGTTAGACTTCATAGGCATGATATAAGCTTGAATTTTGTTATTTTGGTCTAAGCTATTTGTAAGAATGAAAAAAAAAAGATAAAATTTTAAAAGACAAAAATACCTGTAGTTTATAACACTATACTTCATTTCCATTCGCTCCAAGTCCAACAAAACCAGCAAGCAGCGACATTGTTCCCTCTCTTTCCCGTCTTCTTCTCTTTTACGTATTAAATTTTTTCCAAACATATGAGTAGTAAGCACATCAAATAACTTTTTTGAAAAATAGGAGACCAACGGCGGGTTCATAGTCATAGATATTATGGCTAACTAATTGTTATTTATTTCAATGTATGATTTGCATATGACGTAAATTGAAACACAGATTTGTTAGCGGGGTTCGGCGGCGGTTTTGAGTGCTCCCATCTCTATCTCGCATTTGCAAAAAACTCTATAGGAGCGTCTGACTGAGAAAGAAATCGTCTCTGTCCTCGTCCTATTTTACTGCACGATTTACGACTTCCTGAGCCGTTTTTTTTTGGACAAATTTTGCCTAAGGAAGTACGATTTTATTCATGTATTTTTATTTTGCTTGTAAATTGTAATTGACAAATATCATTATTTACATCCTTTTTGAGGTTTATTATTGTTCGGATTCGTTTTATTTTTTTTTATTTTTTTAAATTAGAACAGAATTTGACAATGGGTTGATTTTTGAAACTGTTTTTATCGTGTTGAGTTTCAGTATGGAATCTACTATTAGGCTAGTTTTATCTTTAGTTTAGTTTAGTTTTATCTTTTTGTTGTTAATTTTGTATAGTATACTAGTTTAAACTAATCTCTTCCTAATAAGAAGAGAAACTGCTGTGATGCTATTGTTCAATGTCAACAACAAAAAGAATGCAGTAAACTAGTATACTACACAAATGAATGTCCACCAATGAACATTATTACACCTAAAATCAAGCTCCATACTACTAAATCTGCAGATAAACAAGCATTTCACACAGATTAAGCCCCTTCCGTAAATTAAAAAAAAATTACCTCAAAATTCAACCTCTACTTCTTGTTTCCCCTTAGAGGCTCTGAAAGAGATATTCTTTTCATTTATGAAGGTGGTTTGGGGGAAGGTTTAATATTTCCAATTGAAAGGTATTTACTTCAAAAAAAGAAAGATATTTATCAATGATCCTAATTGTCTATGTTGATGATATAAATGATTGTGTGATCATTGACAAACAACTATATTTTTTATAGTTGCATTGGGTTTTTTTTTTGGAAGGCTTCAAATAAACCCCTCCAGTCAGGGACTTCATTTAACTTAACCTTCTTGAAAAGATACCAACGTAAGGACAGTAAATTTTCATCAGTCCTTATAAACTTCATATCACCACAAGAATCATAAGATGCAGACCCAGCAATAGACATCTTGTTTAGTTAGAGCTGCAACTTGATGAAAAGAAAAAAAAATCCCAATTAGGGAGGATAACAAGGAACAATAGAACCATCCATGTGCACACAAAAAATGAACATTATTACACCTAAAATCAAGCTCCATACTACTAAATCTGCAGATAAACAAGCATTTCACACAGATTAAAAAAACACACTGCAGCCATTCCGTATAGTACAGAGTTATCATCACCACCGCCAAGACCCAAAAAGAGAAGAACACAGTCTCTTACTTCAATTCAATTCAAGCAAAACATCAATTCAACAGAAAAAACAACAGGAAAACAAAAATAATTCAATTCAAGCAAAACTTCTATCACTCCCTATAAATTGCACTTCCATTGAAACAAAAGTGAAGGAGATTTACCTGAGAACACAGCCTCTTACTTTTCTCACCAAGAAGAGGAGGAGCTGAGCAAGATCTTTTCATTGAGGGAGTTTGGGATGGGTTGTGTTTTTATTTAATGGAAAAAAAAATGAGATTAATTAGAAGTGACACCACCAATAGCTTCTTGAATCTCTAGCTGCTAAAGCTGTATTTACTCTCAAGCTGCTAAAGTTGTATTTACTGTTTGTAAGAATCAAAATTGAATATAGATGAGAATTGTCTAAATCGAATCTCGATGTCAGGTTATTCAATTCAAAACAGAACGGTCCACGTGGATTCCATGCTGGCACATTGTCGTCCCAAAAAACTTAAATGTCGTCCCTTTAAAGAATTTACCCGCCAAAAATATCAACAAAAAATAAGCAGGAAAATCAAATCTTTTTTGGGACGACAATGTCGTCCCTTTAAAGTTTTCCCTCCCAAAAATTTACCAAGTGTTTGACTTTTCTCCGCAGACATTTAAAGGGACGATATGTCGTCCCTTTAAAGTTGTTTAAAGGGACGACATTGTCGTCCCTTTAGAGTTTGTCCCTTCAAACCAGTTTTCTTGTAGCGGTAACCACGGGTGTGGAAATTGGGTGCTGAAATGCGAAAATGTATTGCTGGCCGTCAGTGGTGCCTGTAAACGAGCCGAACCCTACCGAACCTTGGCAGGGTTCGAGCTCGGCTCGGTGTGTTCGAACCTTAGGTTCGGCTCGGCTCGAAATTGCCGAACCTAAGATTTTCATTATTCGGCTCGGGTTCGGCCTGGTATTTGGGTAAAAAAGCTCGGCTCGGTTCGGCTCGAACATGTTGAACCGTTCGAACATGTTGAACCGTTCGAACATGTTCGGCTCGAATTGGGTTTTAAAAATTACCTGAAATCTTCAGATGTGTGAAAAGATCGGTGAGAACAAAAAAAACTGACAATCCATAGAACAATTTTGACATAAAATTGAAGAAAATTCATGGAAATTGGGGCAATTTAAAGTAAAAATCCTGCCAGATGTTTGAATAATTAAAGGCCCCCAAAAAAGGGCCCATTTCAGAAAGAATCAGAAGATGCAAGCATAAACCCTAAAGATAAAAACTTGAACAACATCTTCTTAACCGATGGTCTTTCTTCAAACAAACAATACCTGCTCTGCTCAGAAATCAAATCCGTACATCCTGATCCGGTCACCCGAGTATCAACCCACCTACCGGCATAAATCTCCAATGGTCTGGCCGGAGTCGATCAATGTAATCTTTTTTATAGGAGAAAGCATGCAATTCAGGTTTATTTAGAAGAAAATATGACCAGAAAAAGAATACTGCTTCCTTAATTGAAGGAAATCCAAGAAGAAAAAATGGAAATAGAAGGGGTATAGGGAGGGAGGGACTAGGGAGGAGGCAGCCAGGCGGCCCAGGCCAGGCAGGTCCGCAGGTGCAGAGACGGGGGAGGGGAGGGGAGAAACGGCGGGGCTGGGAGGGGATAAGGGTTTTCTTTCTCAGAAATCAGAAAAAGAATGAGAGACAATTGAGTCGGCTGAAAAAATATATATAATAATAATGATATACGAGCCGAACTTGTTCGAACATGTTCGGCTCGACCACCGAATATATATTTTGTAAGGTTCGGCTCGAATTTCGAACCCACGAACCGAGCCCAAATCGAGCTTTTTCGATCCGAATACTCCGAATCGAATTGAATACTTAGGTTCATTTACAGCCTGCATCCAGAAATATTATTTAACGGGGTCCGTAACCTTTTTTTCAGAGTAAATTTTATTTTTCAAAGATCCGAAATATTTTTCTACATATAATTAAATGTAGAGTTTTCTTATACTAAAGGTAGATCCGCCTATGTTGGCCGTCAATAACCAACTTTCTTTCATCATCTTATTTTTTCTGTTTCTTATCATATATTTATTGGGAAACTTGAAGAAATATGTCCGAAAAGAAAAATATGCCTGCTTCCGCCGCACGAGCGTTGCGCGCCGCATGAGTCTGAGGCATATTTTTTTTCAAATATTTACTTTTCGAGTATATTTCTTCAAGTTTCCCTATTTATTTATATCAGATGCGATCAGAAAGGTTATTCAAGCCTCCGTGGGTGCTACTTGACTACATAACAGGAGGCCACCAATAAATTCAACCTAGCAGTTAGCACAAGGTTATTGCTATATTGCTAACTTCAATCTTCTCAAGAGAAATGATTAACAGCCGTTTTAATTAGTAGTATAAGTGTAGGTAGGGGAGGAAAATGTAGTGAGACCTATATATATATATAGGTCTCACTACATTTTCCTCCCCTACCTACACTATATGTATATATATCTCTTTAAAAAGTTGAGTTGAAAGGTTTATATATGCATGCTCAAATTCTTTCTTTCTTTTGTGGATTGCTTTGTCCATTTAATTTGTAGAGAGCTTAATTGCCAAGAATTTAATTTGTTGTTGGCTGTCTCAGAATCCTTGTATATATGGTGATCCTTTAGTTATGACGATGCTTTGTTTATTAAGTCTGCTAGCTGCCTGATTGATATAATGTTTGAGACCGACATACATATCGTATCTCATCGATCTCAGGCGCTCGCTCATATATATCATCTGTAGCTTAAGTGATAGAGAGGGTCTTGAAAGGTAGGGTAGGATGGATTGAGTTGTGCATCTTCTTCTTCCATCAGATCGCCTATCTGCTGCTCCTGTATACATACTCTAACATACATACATTTCCAGAAGGCGTGGTGGTTATGGTTTTTTTTTTTTTGTTTTTTGAATTTGTTTATTGTCATCCACCGCTTCACTTCACTTGACTGTATACTACTACTACTATAATTAAAGAAGATAGCACTTTAATTACTCTGTTTGAATTTATCTACAAAAGGTTTCCAAAGAGTATCTAATTAATACTCCCTCCCTTCCGAATTATCTGTCGCATATTAAGAAAGTGCGTTAATGCATTGATTTTAAATTGAAATGACTAAAAAGTCCTTGAATATAATTAATGTGACATTCTTTTTTGGGGGAATAACGGAGAATGACACAAACATTTCATCAATTAAGTAAAACAACAGCTTTTTGAAACTTTTACATAAAAGACGAAACTATTTTTTTTATTTTATTTTTAATTCAGCGATTTTTAGAGGAAATAACCAACATACTTTCCCTATTATCTATTTTTTTAAACACTCGTTTCTCTCAATCTACAATTCCAAATTTGATAATTCTTTCACAAACTTTTTATTTTCTCATGCTCTTTATTTTGATATCATATTCAACATATTCCGACGTGATTTCAGAAAATCCGCTGTCGAAATTCACTATTGTTCGAAATTCATGAATTACACCTCCATGTGACATCATGAGATGGCATTCTTGGGTAAAAACGAGTGATGGCCCATGGGTCGACTCGATAAATTACGACATCAACATGATCAGGGAGCCGAGGCAATAGTTCCACATCGATACCACAAGTCGACACAGACATCGACGAGTGCAAGTCGACATCTACATCGACACGAGTAAAATCCACTCTAGACTCCATTATCGGGAGTAAAGTCTGCAGAAGTGTACGAGCTCGATCTCCCGGGTTGGAGATCGACGACACGAAGCTAGAGGAGCAGGCCAGCTATATAAGCCCATTATCCCGGGGTTAACTTAACTTGGGGAAGGAGCAAGGCCCAATGAGGGCAAATATGACAATGACTGTGGCCGACCTATAATTAGGGTTATGGCACAAAGTGTCATTATAAATACCAGATTACAAGAACTACGGAGGGGGCTTGATTCCAATTAAGACATTGGATACGTAGGCAGCTCTCAGAAGTTACTTGAGAGTTCAGTCCAAAATACAACAACACCTTCTTTTCTGTCAAATAATACAGGGTTTTAAGGTTTCATATCATTATCACCTAGAAGTTCAACCCGGATTTATGAAATATAGCAACGTCATTCATCAAATATTTAATATTGCAAATCTCAATAGTAATAATAATAACAATAAGGAAAGGTGAAGTCTTTTCACACAAAATATGGCTACATTAATTTATCTTCCTTCATCTTCATTGCTATACATGCGTCTTGATTTTAAATTTTAACCCACTTTATTAAGTTATTAAAAAGAAAAATCACAAATACTAATCTTCAGTGAGATTATTATGTTTAGACAACCAAACCTCGTTCCCTTAAGAGTTGAATGCAGGTTATTCTCGCCTTCTATAATAGCAGTAAATAAAAAAATCTTAGATCAGGCGTGAGCCGCTACGTTGAAATCGATCATGGGAGGAAGACAACCTCAAAGTCCACAGGCATATTTCGAACTCCGTAAAGAGCATATCGGTTTCAGGGGTCGCATGTGGATCCCTTGCTATGAGTTCTTCCAGCATAACTTCTTATCGAGGATTTAATGCTCTAAAGAAAAGATTTAATGCTCGTTAGAGGAAGAAGAAAAGGAGTAAAATGATAAAAAATGTATAGATGATTTGTATGTGATTTATATATCTCAAGTGGATATGATAATTTCGTTTCTGTCAATTTTTTTTTCAAAGTAAAACATCATATTAGATATCCAACTAAACCAATTGAATAATTTACAAAAGACATTGACTTAGCGGTATGTGCTTTGAGTATTAATCCGAAGATTTCGGATTCGAGTATCAGTGGAGATAAAAGTGTACCAGTTAGAGCACTTGCATTAGAATCTGTAAAAAGTGGTAAATCTGTATATCTGATTTCGGATCCAACTAAAATATCTTTGATCGAATCAGTATACATGATCTCTATTTAATGATTACGGATAAAATTGGACATCATACTCTATATCTACCATGATTTGAATTTTTTTAAAGATTCAAGTTTTCTTTATTCTAACATTATATATATATATATATATATATATATATATATATATATATATATATATATATATTTGAGTCACAAAATTTTTTTCTACAAATATTTCATTAATAAGATTTTCTATACATATTTTGAATATCCATATAAGGTAATATTTATCACTATAATAATAGACAATAAATTATTTATATGTGTATTTGTTTTTGTAAATATGTCATAATTATTTTGGTTAATTTATAGTTACTTTATTATTGTTGTAATGCAGTAGAGATTACGATCTGGTGACTATGTGTAGAGATTCTGTAAATGATGTTGGAGTCTGTAAAATAGAGATTCTATTCAGAGACACTGATGCACTTCCGTCCCAAAATATAAGTCCGTATAGTCTTTTGGATTTATTCCAAAATGTAATTTTATTTAGATAATCAATTTAGCATTTATTATATTTTTCTATTTTTACCCCATTTATTATACACTTCCACTTTTTATTACTTTGCATTGATAACGATGAAAATGTCATTAGAGTTTTTTTTTAATCAAAATTAATAACACATAATCAATTTAACCAGCTTTTATAATTCGTATGAAACACTCAAAAGAGTTTATATTTTGGGAGTGAGGAGGTAGCATTAGTTACTGCCAGCAATCACATTACAATTTGTTACCAAATGTGAAGATTTTATCGCTACTAGTCTACTATGCTACTTGGTCTATTAAAAAAAAGAAAAAAGAAAAAAAGTAAACCCTACTTCGAGGGTCTCCATTTCCTCTGTCTCACGGGAAGAGTAGATATATAAGCTCAGAATCAATGAGCTTACATTTTAACATGAGGAAATAATTCGTCTTTTATGGGAATCGAATCTCTAACCTCCCGCTAGACTGCAATTACGTACCAAGTTTCTCACCAAATGGTTATGTCCTGGGACCTACTTGGTCTATTTAGTTTACTATTACTATTACTATTACTATTACTATTACTGCTGCTACTACTAAAACCAAAAACCTCGACCTTTAGGGCAAGTCCAACCCATGGTACTAAGCCATGGGTATCAAAATCAAATTTTGATACCTTTGGATACTATTCACTTGGGTATCAAATATTCATCTCCAATGGAGGGGGTCAAATTCATAGTATCAATTTTTTTTTTGTATATAAAGTCCACATTACGATACCCGGAAATGAATATTAATTTACAGCAGGCTGTAGCTAATAATTTTTTTTATTTAATAATAATTCTTAAAATGTTATATATTTTTCTACCATCGAATCTGGGTTTAAAAGAAGAATATATGTGAAGAAAAAAATATGCATATATTGAGTGTAATATGTGGTATTTATAGTATTTTGAAAAAATATTTAGCCGTTGTATAATATTTTCGTTACAAAAATATATGGCTGGTGGTATATACAGGGCTGAAAAATTATTGCCACAGCACCAATGTTACATTTTTAGGGCTATTTTTGTCATTTAAGCGTAAATACTTGCCCTTGTATGAAAAATTTAGTGTTATTTTTGTCATTTTGATTTGGAAATAATCTTTTTGCTTTGCCCATACCAACACCCAAAATATATGTGTTGTATCATTTTTTTACATAGCCAATCAAAAAAAAGAACAAATGAGGGGACAAAGGGGGGGGGGGGGGACAAGCCCATGTGGCTTTGGTTGGCAACACCTTTTTGGCCAAATTCCTTCCACCCGCGCGTGTAGTGAATGAGAGGGTTTTAGCCAAGGGTTCAAATATGATACCTCTCCTGATACCACACCTAATTTTGATACCTATTATTTTTTTCCATTGGAGATGCTAATACCTTCCTATAGGGGTCAAAATCAAATTTTGACCCCTATTATTGGACTTGCCCTTACGGTGGGGTTCAGATCATCTGTCCAGGAACCCTGTCTAATTTGTCTGTCCAAAGTGGAACGACGTCGTTTTTGTTATTTTATTATTATAATTATTATTTTCTTTTGGTCCCTTTTCTATTCTTTGGACATTTACCCTCCTTCCATAGTCGCTTCTTCGTTATTATCTGTCATTCTTCTTTACGATAATCAACTAGATGAAAGGCGCAATCTTCTTTGTTGGTGGCTGAAGGTTGTTTATTCATCTTCAATTTCGTAGGTTTTTTTGTCGAGGATATGAAATTGCTACAGCCATTTTAAGAACCCTAATAAAGCAAAAAGGGTTTATTTTCTTCTCATCTTCCAGGTATTACATGGAAATCACTCTCACACTTTCTTTTCAATTTATCTTTTTTTATACTACTTCTTTTTAATTGCGTTTTTTTTGTTTTGGACTTGCAATGAGAGCTTAGTATCCTTGACATTTCAACGAGCAGAGAACATGACATCAGATAGTACGGAAAGCGTACATGTATCTCGCCGGCAACTGCATTTTGAAGAAAGCATTGACACAGGTGAAAATGATGACATTGTTAATCAATGTGGCTTGAACAATTTGAACTCCGGTCACGATGTAGACAGAATTCATTCATCTATGTCTAATGAGATGATTCCAGCCATAGATATGGAGTTTGAAAATGAGGAAAAGGCTTGGGAATTTTATATGGCATATGCTAAACAAGTAGGATTTGGAGTGAGAAAAAGTAAAAGTCACAAAGATAAGTATGGAAACTTAATTGCCAGGACATTTTGTTGTAGCGCTCAAGGAAAAAGAGGAAAGGACAAACGGGATTTCAAGGTGAAGTCGCACCGTGCAGAGACACGATTTGATTGTCAAGCAAGAATACGACTTCATACTCGAAATTCTTCAAAGTTTCGTGTGATTGAATTTGTGCAAGAGCATAATCATTACCTTTCAAGCCCGAGGAAAACCCATTTGCACAGAAGTCATAGAAAAGTAACTCCTCTTTTGGCGGCTGATATTGAAATGGCAAATAATGTTGGAATTGCTCCAAAAGCAGCACATGAACTCATGGCAAGGAAAGCCGGTGGAAGAGAGAATATTGGTTTCATCCCGGAAGACTACAAAAATTATTTGAGATCAAAAAGAACAAGAGAAGTGCAGATTGGTGATACTGGTGGGGTCTTGGAATATTTACACAAGATGCAATACGAGGACCCGAATTTCTTTTATGCTATACAAGTTGATGAAGATGATATGATAACAAACATTGCTTGGTCTGATGCAAAGATGAGGGCAGATTTTGCAAATTTCGGTGATGTTGTTTGTTTTGATACCACTTATCGTAAGAATAATGAAGGCCGCCTATCGACTATTTGTTGGTGTGAATCATCATAAGTGGACCGTGATCTTTGGTCTTTGCGTTACTTTATGATGAAACTGCCTTAACTTTTGAATGGTTGTTCGACACATTCACTAGAGCTATGTCTGGGGCAAAGCCTAAAACCATTCTCACTGATCAGGATGCAGCAATGGCTAAAGCACTTGTTTCGAGATGGCCCGAAACACAACATCGACTTTGTATATGGCACATCTATCAAAACGCTGCTAATCATTTGAGTAGTGTTTTTCGTGGACACAAAAGTTTTTCTCGTGATTTTAGTCGATGCATTTATGACTTTGAGGAGGAGGATGAGTTTGTCGAGCAATGGGATAAGATGCTGGAAAAATATGGTCTCATCAATAACGAGTGGTTGAAGAGAATGTTCCGCATAAGAGATAAATGGGCATTAGTGTATGGCAGACAAGTATTTTGTGCAGACATGACAACAACCCAAAGAAGTGAGAGCATGAATAGTGTCTTAAAAAGGTATGTGAATTACAAGTACAAGTTTTTAGAATTTTTTACTCACTTTGAGAGGTTGATTGAAGATCGACGATATAATGAGTTAAAAGCTGATTTCAAAGCTAATATAAGTTTTCCAGCATTGAAATATCCCTGTGAGCTCCTAAAAACCGCAGCTAGTGTTTATACACCTGAAGTATTTGAATGCTTTGAAAAAGAATGGTGCAAGTCCCTTGATAGTAGTTGTCTTGATTGTGGTGAGGTTGGATCCATTAGAAAGTTTGAGATCACCCCTCCAGGAAAACATTACCATCACACCGTCCTTTTTGATTCTTCTAACAACAAGTTTGATTGCACTTGTAGAAAGTTTGAATTTGGTGGTATTTTATGTTCTCATATTTTGAAAGTGTTTAGCCTGGGAAATGTTTTGAGGATTCTAGTGAATACATAATAAAGAGATGGACACGTAGAGCAAAGACCTGGATACAAAGTGATTGAAGACTCTTTTAAAAGTAAAAGCAATTTGGATCCGAAAGTGTTGTTTAGTATGCGGTATAAAGAATTGTGTAGATTATCTTTACTGATTAGTTACAAAAGTCTCTTTGAGACAGATGAGGCCTATGACATTGCAAAAGATGGTATGTTGAAAATGCTTGAAGCGGTGGATACAATATTACAAGCAAAAGATTCGGCAGATCAGATCTCACAAGAAAAGATCATTGAATTGAATGGAAATGAGATGTTGATTGATGAAGCTGGAGAAAAAGTCAAAGGCATTAAAGCAAAGGTGAAGTCTACTTCAGGGAAAAGGTTAAAAAGTGGTCTAGAAAGAGCCCCTGTGAAGAAGAGGTCAATAGATAAAAGTCTAGCAGATTCCACATCTTCAAGATTACCTGTGTCATCATGTGTTGAGGTCTATATATATTATCTTTTAACGTATGTCTTATACTTTATATTGTATACTAGTTTTTTTTTTTATTTGTGTTGCTTTTTTGCAGCAAACTACGGAAGGTAATCTTCGTGCCGCGCCTTCTATACCGATCATTCAGTGGACCAACTATTATCAGGTGAATTTTCAATCTAAATTTGATACTTATATCTTCGCATTGTTTCTAAATATATTTCTTTTTTATTTCTTAAAGCAATTGCAACAATTTGGGCCTGATAAGGATGTCATGAACCTGGTTAATCCTACGTCTTCGCAATTTGGTGGTCTACGCAATAAATCACAGGTGTAACTTTTTAGTAATGTATTCTCGAATATGCATGCTCTACATAGCACTTTGATTACCGTATGCTTATTTTTGTTTTTGTTTTGGATTGAGATTCGATTAAATCAACAATCTCAGATCCTCCATCACGGCAACATGATTAACATGAATGATACCAGAGTTAGTGGAGGAACTAACTTTGTTGGTCCCGATCTGATCATAGTTGGTATTAGTGGAGATTGTAGTTGTCCAATCCTCGTGAAGATGGTTGGTGAAAAGAGATGGAACAAAAGAATGGATATTTAGAATCGGGATGCGTAGACTTATGTGTTCCTTTTTTGTAAGCACAATTTGCCAAGAATTGTAACAAAAATGTGCACCATAGCCTTATGTATAAGGTGGATCTATTATCCTACTTTTGAAAAACATCCGGCAAGGCATAGAGCATACTTGTACCAAATTCTCACCGGATTGAAACATGGTTTATTTTTTGCTGCCATGGGACAATGGTGTGTAATTTTTTGAAAAAAAAGTTTTCCTGCTTAGAATAGCAGCAAGGTAGTGGATTATTAGTGTTTTGTACCTGAGACTACTGTAGCTTGTGAATTTGGATAATTTTTTGTTGAAATAGAACATGGTAGCAGGTCAGTAATATTTTGTACATTGACCCTTATACTTTGTTGTTGTGTGAATGATATTTCACCTTTTGATGGAAAGAAAACTAGTAAAGGTCAAATACACGACACATTCTCTTGTAACTCAATAATTGAAAAGTATTTTTTTCTTGTCAATTACTAGTGAAAGAAAAACATAAACAAGTTGTTTTCAAGAACACAAAGGGAAACAAATGAGATAATTATGTGTTTTGTTCAAATTCGCATTTGGTCATGCCTATTGACAAACACAACCACAAATCGTATAATATCATATTTGTTTATAGACATTCTTCTTTAGAGGTGATAAACCACAATCAAGTCATCAAAATGTTGCATTATAATTAATCTCGAACTTATGAACCTGCACACATTACAAAATGGAAAATAATTGTTTAGAAATAATTCTATTTTTTTCTCTAGAAAAAGATGACAATAAGTGCTTTATAATACAAGATATCATATCATGTACTACAATGCATGCCTAAGTAATCTCATCAACCAAACGACCGGCAAAATCCGAGCACTCCTTCGCAGCCTTCTTACGTTGACCAATAAATTGCGCGAAGTAGGAGAATGAAAATGCATCATAGGCATCAATCCCTTCATTCGTTGAAACGATAATGATACAACATGATAACCTTAAGGAGCAAAATCTACCTATACAAAGTACCTTGATAACCGAATTACAATCATTGAATGAACTTGAGTTGACAAGCACACACTTTATGTTAAAGCTCAAAACTTTGATGAGTACAACATTCCATGCAAGAACAGAATTCATGGACCATGGGCAATGATAATTGAAAGATCTTTTCCAAGATCAAACAAAAATGAGCTCATCTAATCTCACTTATTCGGCTAGATTTCTTTCTACGAAGAGTAACCCATGTATATTGTATTAGGGAAAAAAAAATGTCTACCTTATGGCTGCAAAAGTAAGATTACGCGAGATCGGCCTTCCCTAAATCGGCACCAACAAAACCCTATCAATCAATTCCATGGAAGCACTATTCCAGTCTATCTGTTGTTGTATGCCTTATAGACAAAAAAATAATAATAATCAATCACAAAGAAAAAAAAAACAACTAAAATAAACAAACCAATTAGGATTAAAAGAACAACAGCAAAAAAAAACCAAACCCGACAAAGACAATTCAACACATATTACAGAAAGAATCAAAAACAACACATGCAATTAACAACCCTAGTTGAATTGAGGAAGTACGGCATCGTAAATTAGAAAAAAATAGATTGTGCATATAGTAGTTCTGCATTCGTTGAAATGTCGAGGATCTTTGCTCTTATTCAAAGTCAAAAAAAAAAACGCAATTAAAAAGAAGTGGTATAAAAAAGATAAATTGAAAAGAAAGTGTGAGAGTGATTTCCAGTGTAATACTGGAAGATGAGAAGAAAATAAACCCTTTTGCTTTAGTAGGGTTCTTAAAATTACTGTAAGAATTTCATATCCTCGACGAAAAAAAACCTACTAAATTGAAGATGAATAAACAACCTTCACCACCAAGCAAAGAAGATTGCGCTTTTCATCTAGTTGATTATCATGAAGAAGCAGCGAGAGGATAACGAAGAACATTTATTATGAAGGAGGCGGGTAAATGTCCAGCAATAGAAAAGGGACCAAAAAGAAAATAATAATTATAATAATAAAATAACAAAAACGACGTCGTTCCACTTTGGACAGACAAATTAGACAGGGTTCCTGGACAGATGATCTGAACCCCATCGCCGGCACAGAAACAACATAAGAATGAGGG
This sequence comes from Gentiana macrophylla, assembly GCA_026214975.1. Classification (NCBI taxonomy): domain Eukaryota; kingdom Viridiplantae; phylum Streptophyta; class Magnoliopsida; order Gentianales; family Gentianaceae; genus Gentiana; species Gentiana macrophylla. The sequence goes on along the minus strand of CM047813.1, from coordinate 1,640,861 downwards.
CGGATAAGAGTTTTGGAAGAATGAAGCCAGCTCCATCGCCGGCACAGAAACAACAGAAACAACAGAATTTTAACAACGAGAGGAAAGCTACTGATTTGCTCCCCTCCTTGGGAAACCAGCTCGCTCTCCTTAACCTGTACAGCTCGATCGGGTGCAGGTAAGGAATTGGCATTTCCATCAGTAGCATGGTCATCGTCGTTGAATTCTTCCTCGTCATCGTCGTCGTCTTCCATAAGGTCGTCGTCCTGGGAATGTTGGGGACCCTTAGATTTTCGGGAAATTAGGGGTTCTCGCCGCCGCTTCTTCCACCGCGTCCTAGCCTCTGACACATGTCACAAAAACAATCGATAAAAAGAAGAAACCAAATGCCAACTTAAAAAACTAAAGAAAAAAATTTGTGAAGGGAAAAAGGTGGGGTGTGGGGGGGCATTACCTGAAGAGGAAGCACGCATTGTAAGAGAATCTAGGAGGAGGAGTAGTAGTAGTATGTATTTGGGGGTTAGGGTTTTAGGACAAAAACTTTTCCAGGATCTGGAAACTAGTGAGCAGCTGGTGGGGTGGGATTGCCGGACCGATGGTGTGTGTGTGTGTGTGTGAGAGAGAAGGGGATTGGACTTGGACAGTGGACACTCACCGCCGGCGATGGAGCTGGCTTGCCACCTAGGAGATAGTCCTGGCAAAGGCCAAAACACTCTTTTGTTGGAAAATATATCACATGGCCAGCTACAGGTCTCGTCAGCTGTCCCCGCTGATTCCCTGTCTTCTGGAGCTGGAGAGGAGTCTGGGTGTGGTTCCGTCGTGATTTCTCCTCCACCTATTATGAAGGGAAGTGGGGTTGTTAAGAGGTTCGGAACTGCAGGACGGATTCACGTGTTGCCAATGCATTCAGGTTTTGTTTCTTAATGATTTTCCTTATTTTCTGATTATCGCATTATTATTTACCATGCAGTGATGACTAATCTTAGTAGCTCATCATAGCCTTTTAGATGCATTTTTATCGCATTTTAATTTTTTTCTTTCTTTTTGATGATTGCTTTTGAATATTGCTGTATGAGAATTTCAGTGGAAGTAGATGTTTTCCCCCCTCTTGGAGCATTGTTTCATTTGATTACTTTCCTAGTTCCATTAGGGGACGGGTTATACTTATACATGTATCTGCCCATCCTCCCCTCCCAGAATGTTTGTATCTTAACATTATCTGAATGTAGTTATTCTCTCTGTAATGTGCTGCGCGGCTTATTTTTTATTTTCAGTACCTAATTTTTTTCAGTGCTTTTGGGTTGTTTCATCTTTGCTTGCAGATTGGTTTTCACCTTATACTGTGCACAGATTGGAGAGGCAAGTGGTGCCACATTTTTTTTCTGGAAAGTCAGCAGATCTTGTACCTGAAAAGTACATGGAGTGCCGGAATTGCATTGTTGCCAAGTATATGGAGAACCCAGAGAAGTACTTATCCCTTGACGATTGCCAGGGGCTAGTAACTGATGTTGGTCATGATGATTTAGCTCGCATTGTTAGGTTTCTTGACCACTGGGGGATTATTAATTACTGTGCGGCTCCCCTTAATTTTGATCCACGCAAGGACACAACCTTATTATGTGAGGATTCAAATGGAGACCTTTGTGTGCCTACGGCTACTCTAAAGTCTATTGACAGCTTGATCAAGTTTGACAAGCCCAAATGTAAGTTAAAGGCAGCTGATATTTATCCTGACCTTGCTAGCCGTTCTGGTGAAGACCCTGACTTTGATAACATCATCCGGGAGAATTTCTCAGAGGCCAGGTGCAATTATTGCTCTCATCCAACTCCTGCAGTGTACTATCAGTCTCAGAAGGAGGTAATTACTTGCTTTTTCAGGCAGTGACCCTCCAGATGTACATTTACATTCCATATAAATCGAAGCAATAGCAGGTGTAACTTTGTTACACGTGTACCTGGGTCTGCTTTCTCTTGTTTAGCTCAAATTTTTTTTTCCTTTTTCAAGTATGATTCTTTTATGTTTGTGTACTTTTTTTCCTCTTTTGTTGGTGAAAAGGTTTACTTAGATGTGCATCATTCTGAAGTAGCTGCAGTGGTTAGGGAGAGCTTGGCTTAGGGGTAAAAATTATCTCCTTATTACCAGAGGTCACCGGTCGAGCCATCGGAACAGCTTCTGTTGATATATAAATTTAAGTGCCTATATGGAAACCTTAAATTGCTTGGCCTTTCGCCTGGCGCTTGCATGTGGAGTGCGCCCTTAGTTATCAACCTTAAGATGGTTTGAGGCTATGGTACTTTGGATGACACAGTTTGTCTGTGGTTATTATGGATAAGCACGGGGAGACACATATTGTATGGCGGATGGGCTTCCTAACCTTATTATATCTCCATGATAATTTCTTGAAACATGAACTTCAATTGTCAACAGATTGGGCATTCTTTAGTTAATAAGATTTTCCGCAATCAGGCATACACAATCATTTAGTCAAGTCTGATTTGACTAAATAATAGTAGTCCGATGCATCAAAGCATCTTGTCTATGCAGGATCCAAGGAAGAAATGGGCCAGTTGGGTTTACTGCGCTCAACTATCTTGTGGATACTTTATAATTCAATTAGATTTTGTCTTGTTGCGACTTGAACTTGCGACCTCTGGTATTATGACAGCTTTTACACCAAGCTTCCCCTCTCAGCATATAGTTGACTGTGGTAACATTATTCCACTAGGCTCTTATTTGTTTATCTCGGCTGAGCACTCAAAAGTTTGAATATATTTTATTTTAGTTCATGTAATTTGTGATTTAGTATTTTAGTTGTGTCAGCATTATCTGGCTTGTAGTTTCTGCTGCTGGAATCTAGAAATTTAGGTGCGTAAGTCGTGACGCCCTGCTGCACCATTTCAGTTGTACTGAAAAAACTTACAATCAATTGCATCTGTACCATATATGAATCTTGGATTTAAAATTTAAAATAATTGACTTTCGCAAAAAGAATTTAAGAAATGATGTGGCTGAGGCAGATCTCTTTGCTGATAGTTGCAAGACACATATACGGACATGGTTCTTTTCTGCTAGTTTTCTTCCCCAAAGCAAAGTTTGATTATCACACTGTGGAGCTATCTTCAGTAATATAATCTGTAGTGTATAGGAAATATGAGAAAAGGGATAGATGTGGTCTGTTTACCTTATAGAAGTGTAATGTAGTAGTTAATGGCGAAGAATGGTGGGTCACTACTTCATCAGCGCATTTATTGGCTGCCTTTACCTTAATTTTATCCCTGATCTCTCTATAATGCTCTACTATTAAAATGGGAAAAATTAATGTTAACAAAAAGAGAGGAAAACAGGATATTTTTATTGATATATTTTTCCATCATTACAATGACTGGAATCCCTTTCTTAAGTAGAAGTAGAATCAAGGTCTAGAATCTTGATTGATTAGGACTCCTTGATTTTAGGAATCAGAATCAATCTTACCATAAAAACAGAAAAATAACAGAATTATTTTAAATAAGGAAAGTCAACTTCCAATCTCTCACACCCTAATTTGTCACTGAATGACAAAAGCACCCTTGTCCTTCAACACTTCCCCTCAAGTTGAGCATAGATATTGATCATGCCCAACTTGCTCACAAAGTCTTCAAAGTTCTGTTTCACCAGTGCTTTTGTCAAGCCATCAGCTGTCTGTTGTATAGAGGGCATGAAGGGAATGCATATCACACCATTTTCTAGCTTTTCCTTAATAAAATGCATGTCCACCTCAACATGTTTGGTCCTATCATGTTGGATAGGATCATTTGCGATATTAATTGCAGCCTTGTTGTCACAAAACAACTTCAATGGACCCTCTGAGCTTAATTTTAGGTCTTCTAGAACTCTTTTCACCCACAATTCTTCACATAGTCCCTGAGCCATTGCCCTAAATTCTGCCTCAGCAGTGCTCCTTGCTACCACATTCTGTTTCTTGCTCCTCCATGTTGCAAGATTTCCCCATACAAAGGTTCAATAACCTGTAGTTGACCTGCTATCCTTGGATCCTGCCCAATCAACATCTGTGAAGATCTCAATACTTCTTTTTTGGCTTTTCTTGAACATCAACCCTTCACCCACTGTCCCTTTTAGGTACCTCAAAATTCTGATCACAGCTTGGTAGTGTGACTGACTAGGTGAATGCATAAACTGACTGACTACTCCCACTGGATAAGAGATATCAGGTCTGGTGTGTGCAAGGTATATTAACTTCCCCACCAGCCTCTGATACAATTCTCTGTCAACTTCCTCCTCTTCATCTCTTCTCTTTGCCAGCTTCAGGTTGCTTTCCATTAGGGTGCTAGCAGGCTTGCAGCCCAACATCCCTGTTTCCTTTAGCAGATCCAGAACGTACTTTCTTTGGGACACCACCATCCATTTCTCTGTCCTTGCTACTTCCATGCCTAAGAAGTAACTCAACCTTCCCAGGTCTTTAATCTCAAACTCTTCCTTAAACCTTTCTTTGGCTTGCCTTATTCCCAGAACATCATCTCCCGTTAGGATGATATCATCCACGTAGACTATAAGCATTGTAAGCTTCCCACCAGCACTTCTTTTTACAAACAGTGTATGATCAGAATGACCTTGCCTGAAGCCAATCTTCAAGAGAAATTGCCTGAACTTGTCAAACCATGCCCTGGGGCTCTGTTTCAGTCCATACAAGGACTTCTTCAGCTTGCATACCCTGGTTGATTCCCTTTGACCAAACCCTTGATAGTAAAAACCCACTTACATCCCACTGGTTTGTGGTTTCTTTCCGGCTGGGAGATCTGTTATCTCCCAAGTATCATTCTTTACCAAAGCTGAAAGTTCCTCCTGGACAGTTGCCTTCCACTCGGGTATTTCCAGAACTTCATGTATGTTTTTGGGAATTTTATGTTCTGATATGCTGGACAGAAAGGCCTAGTGTGAAGGAGATATGTTGGAGTAGGTTAGGTAGTTTTGGATGGGGTATCTAGGATGTTTGGTACACTCCTTAGGGGGTTTTCTGATTGCTATTGGGACATCTAACAAAAGGTGTTCATTTTGAGGATTGAGATCAGGCTGTATGTCGGAGTTTTGGTTTTGGGGTGAGTTCTGGTGTTCTTCATTTTGAGGATTGAGATCAGGCTGTATATTTGAGTTTTGGTTTTGCGGTGAGTTATGGTGTTCAAAAGACATATTCTTGGACATTTTGAGCATTGGTGTCTCTTGATATCTTGGAGTTAGGATACCTCCTAAAATAGGTCAGCCCCTTGAATGGAGGTACAGGTCTACCAGGAGTCCTAGGTGGTCTATCTTCTTTTGACATATCCCCACTGTAACTCCCAGTACTTTCATCATTATGCCTCAATGTGTTATCGAAATGTGGTATGCTGATAATCGCTATCCCATCTTCGTATCTTTGAGGATTCTCGCACCATCTTCAGGAGTCATCAAGTTCTCCCCTTGAAGATGATGCTGATTGAAGTACATCTGATTTTCAAAAAAACTGACATCCTTTGTTTCAATTAGTTTTTGTGTTTCAAAATCATAACATCTGTATCCTTTTTTATTTGCAGAGTACCCTACAAAAGCACACTTTGTTGATTTGGGATCCAACTTGCCTTGGTTGTATGTGTCTGCAAATGCAACACACCCAAATACTTTTAGAGGCAAGTTCTGGACCAGTCTGGTTTCAGGGAAGAAACCCTTGAGTACATCAATGGGTTTCTTAAACCCTATGCTTCTGGAGGGTAATCTGTTAATTAGGTATACAGCTGTGAGTAAACCTCCCCCCATAGGTACTTAGGACTTCTGGAGGCAAGTAGAAGGGATCTTACCACCTCAAGCATGTGTCTATTTTTTATTTCAGACACACCATTTTGTTGCAGTGTGTTGACACAAGAGTTTTGGTGGATGATTCATTTTTCTGAAAAAAAAACCTCTTTAAACCTTGTTGTAGTATTCATTGCCATTGTCTGTTCTTAAAATTTCAATCTTTGTGTGGAACTGGGTGAGAGTTATATTGTAAAACTGTTTAAAAGCATGTTCCACCTCAGATTTATTTTTTAACAAATATACCCAAGTTACCCTTGTATGATCATCTATAAAGGAAACAAACCATCTATGTCCTTTCAGAGTGAGATGTCTCTAGAGGGTCCCCAAAAATCACTATGAATGATTGTAAATGGTTTGGTTGGTTTATAGGGTTGTGGGGTCAGGGGTGTAAGTGCTGCGTTTGTGCTTGGACATTTACAAATTTCACAATGAAAAACAGACAAATCTTTGTTAATAAACAGTCTGGGAAACGGTTTTTGTAAATATCCAAAACTAGGGTGCCCTAGTCTAGCATGCCACATTAAAATCTCATTATCAGCCATAAATGAAGAACTGTAGCAACTATTCTTGGGTCCTTCCTTAGTTTTGTCAGCATCACTCTCCTTCAATACATAGAGACCATCCAAGACTCTAGTGTTTCCAATCTCCTTACCCAAAGTTGCATCATGCAACTTACAATCAACAGAGGAAAACATTATCTTACAGTTGGCTTCTAAGACCAATTTGTTGACAGAAATCAGATTGCATGACAATTTAGGTACATGAAGGACTTCATGGAGGATAAGAGAGGGAGAGATAGATACTGATCCCTTGCCTGCAATGACAGCATAGGATCCATCAGCTATCTTGACCCTCTGATTTCCCTCACTAGGTGGGTAAGTTTCAAATTTTTCTGAAGAAAAGGTCATATGGTCTGTTGCACCAGAATCAATTATCCAGTGTGATTCAGACCGGGTTTTTAGAGTGGAGAGTGCAAAGGAATTACCAGAATCAACAATGTCACACTTGGGATTGGTATGTGAGGCCAAAAGTTGGCTTAGTTGCTCCAGTTGTTCCTTTGTAAAAGGCAGAGGTCCAGTAGTCTTTTCACCTTGTTCAGATGATACTTGGTTGGCCCCGCTTGTGTCATCAGTTGTACCACTTTGCCCCTTAGGTTTTCTTTTGCTTTCATTTTGACCACGCATTCGCTTTCTATCACAACTATATTGAAAACAAATTACATGTTTTATGAACAAAGCTGAGCTCACAGATTGCTTGGAAGTTGGAACTCAATTGGTGAGAGTGAGTATGTTTTGCACATTGTGCTTTTCGGTCCATCGTCATGCTGAAGTCCTAAAACTTGTTCCTAGGAGCGTCTGAATCTGCTATAAGCTTGAACTGATTGTGAATTCTTCCTTTTAAGTGTATGTTGCTTCCTTGGTATCCTTGGTATCTTCCACAAGAAATAACACAAGATAGTATATAATAGAACGGTGGAGTCCAGATATGACCAATCATGGAAGAATTTATTTTTTTAGCGGGATGAATGGGATAGAAGTTTAGAAAATCTAAATTATTCTAGGATGCTTATTTTGTTTTCTTGCCTAAGCGGATGTCTATTTTTTGTGGCTCTTTCTATGAAATCTTTATAAGTTTGTTCTCGAGTTTTTGATTGTGTAGTAAATCCTCATTTCTGCAAGCCATTCTATTTCTGTTTGTGTGTAATTTCATATGTTTGCCATACCGATTTGTTCTGAGCTTTTATAAATTACCAGGTTTCAACCGAGCAATCACAACTAGGAGGAGTTGACAAGCACTCTAATTTTGACTGATTATGCTGTCGTATTCATATCTCATAACATTATCTATTTTGGCAGGTTGATGTCCTTCTGTGTTCGGATTGCTACCATGATGGTAGATTTGTTGTTGGTCATTCTAGCTTGGATTTTGTGAAGGTCAATTCCATGAAAGGCTACTCTGGCCTGGAGGGAGAAAGTTGGACGGATGAGGAAACATTACTTCTTTTAGAGGGAATGCAACTATACAACGAGAGCTGGAACAAAGTAGCGAGCATGTTGGCACCAAATCTAAAGCGCAATGTATATCTCGCATTTTGTTCGTCTTCCTTTGGATGGATCCTCTTTGGAGAATGTTGAGGTCCCTAGTTACGGAATTCATCAAATCTTCAAAATGGTGACGATCATGGTGTATCACATTCAAAAGCAAATGGAAATTCCACAGGTGATGTGGATTATATTTTCATTTGTCCTTGTAATCTGCAATCATTTTATCTTAAACCCATCATCCTTGATAAGAGTAATAATCTTCAAACCATTATTGACTATCGCTTTTCTTGTCGACACAGTTTCAAGGGCAAGACTCGATTGCAAATCTGAATTTCCTTTTGCAAGTTGTGGAAATCCTGTGATGGCTCGTAAATTTCCCCTGCTTTTGTTTTTGAGTTGTTATTCTAGCAGACCTTATTGTGTATTGTCTGTAAAGCATTAACTTTTCTGAGTTGATCATGTGATCTTGGTGCCCTCGGCATAGTTGGCGGGGTAATCCTTCTTCTAAGCTGCTTGCCTCAGAGACCTGGTTACTGTTATATTACTGTTGAATATTAGATATGTATTAGACTTGTTTTTATTTTTTTGCACCTGTTTAAGTGCTTGTTCTATGCCTCTTTACCTGTTTTTACCTTAGTTAAGGGCTTATTCTTTCTTTCAAACAGTAATCTGCTTTTACTGTTCTTCTAGCCGTTGGGTTTCTTTTCTAGCCGTTGGAGGTTCTTTCTATATATTGTAATCCTTTCTTATCTACCCGATAAGAGTTCCAAGAAATAAATAAGAGTTTCCTCCAATATTCTCCTTCTCTTCTCTGATTTCTACATGGTATCGGAGCCTTAAGGTCTCAAAACTCTTGTCTGTTTTCTTCATCTTCTAAATGGCGACTGAGCAATCTTCAGAAGTTAATTCAAGGGAAGAAGCTATCTCTAATGCTGCCCCTTGGAGCTCTGAACCCTCTTTAATGCCACTTTCCAGTCACAAACTCAATGGTGACAACTACCTCCAATGGTCCAGAATAGTAAGTTTTTTTATTACTGGAGAGGCAAGGAGGAGTATCTAACTGGAGAAAGCAAGGCTCCTACAGCAGGGGATCCCTCTAGCAAGAAGTGGAGGGTGGAAAACAGCAATGTGGTGTCAATCTTGCTGGGATCCATGACTCCTAACATTGCAGAAAACTTCCTTATGTTTGATACTGCTAAGGAGATCTGGAATGAAGCTGCTGATCTCTATTCAAAAAGGGATAACACTTCTGAACAATATGAGATAGAATCAAAGCTGCAAGATACAAGACATGGGGAGATGTCAGTCACTGACTATTTTAATCTCCTGTCAAGATCTTGGCAGCAGCTTGATAACTTTGAAAATTTAACTTGGCACTCTGCTGAGGATGCCAAGATGTACTAGGCCCTAAAAGATCAAAAAGGGATCTTTAAATTCTTGATGGGGCTAAACTCTTCTCTTGATGATGCTAGAGGTAGAGTCCTGAGCTCTAAACCTCTTCCATCCATCAAAAGTGTGTTTGCTAACATAAAACATGAAGAAAGCAGACGTAAACTCATGTTAAATGGGGTGTCTAACCCTGTTTCATCTACTGAAACTAGTGCTTTGTTCACCAAAAGCACTACTAGTCAGAATTTGAAATCAAAAGGCAATAGACCAGTGTGTGAACATTGCAAGAAAACTGGTCACACCAAGGATACTTGCTGGAAGATCCATGGGAAACCGGCCAACTGGAAGCCTTCTAGGCCTAATCACACACCTGAAAGCTCTGGTAGACTAGCCACTGTTGAGGAACAAAAGTCTGATGGTGTGTTTAGTATGGAACAGATTGAAGCCCTTAAAAGGTTTCTGTCTGCCCAAAATGCTACACAGACTGCTGCTCCTCAAGGCAATGTCTCCACATCTAACACAGGTGTGTGCCTAAATGCTTATTCTGGGAGTCAAATCCTTAAAAATATATGGATAGTTGACTCTGGTGCATCAAATCATATGACTGGGAATCCAGAATTATTTGTGAAACTTATGAAATGTACTCATCCTCACAATGTTAAAATTGCTGATGGATCCATTTCTCAGGTTTCTGGAACTGGAAACATCATTTTAAGTGAGAAAATCACATTAAAAGATGTCCTTTATGTTCCTAACTTACAATGCAACTTATTGTCAGTTAGTAGATTCATAAATGACACAAATTGTTCTGTGATTTTTCATACTAATGGATGTAAGTTTCAGGATTTGAGTTCAATGGAGGAGATTGGCAGTGCTAAAGTGAGATATGGACTCTTCATTTTCAAGACATCCTACTCTGAGCTTTGTATTGATAACATCCCTAAGGGATTGTCTATTAGTTGTAAAAGTATCTCTGTTTACTCTGATGTTATGCTTCTACACTATAGACTAGGTCATCCAAATTTCTTGTATTTGAAAAAGTTGTATCCTAGTATGTTTAAAGGAATAAAAATTGATTCTCTTAAATGTGAAGTTTGTCAATTTATTAAACATGCTAGATCTAACTTTCCTGCACATATGTATGTTCCTTCCAGTCCATTCTCATTGTTTCACAGCGACATATGGGGCCCCTCAAAACAAAGGACAACCACTGGAAAAAGGTGGTTTGTGAGCTTTATTGATGATCATAGTAGAGTAACCTGATTTTTTCTGTTAAAGGAAAAATCAGAAGTAGGCTCTATATTCAAAAACTTCTATACCATGATCAAATGTCAGTTTAATACTGAAATAAAGGTTCTCAAAACTGACAATGGGAAGGAATACTTTGAACAGAGTCTTAAATCCTTTTTCACTGAAAAATGGATCATACATATCAGTACCTGTGTTGATACACCCCAACAAAATGGGGTGGCTGAAAGGAAAAATAGGCACCTACTGGAGGTGGCTAGGGGAATTATGTTCACTATGAGAGTTCCAAAATTCTTGTGGGGGGAAGCCGTGTTAACAGCCACATACCTCATCAACAGGATGCCTTTAAGAATTCTAAAGTTCAAAACCCCTATTCAAGTGCTGCTAAGCACACACACGACACTCACTTCATAAGTACCATAGACTTTAAAGTGTTTGGATGTGTATGTTTTGTACATATACATTCTCATAACAGGGGAAAACTTGATCCTAGGTCTGTTAAATGTATCTTTGTTGGGTATTCATCCACCCAACAAGGATACAAGTGCTACTGTCCTAGTACTAGAAAGTACTATAACACCATGGATGTCACTTTTATGGAGGATCAACCCTTCTATGGCAATGAAAGTCAGGGGGAGGTGTTCCAAGAATACTATGAATCTTGGAACATTAGTCCTACTGACAATATTGAGGAAATTATGAGTCCTAATACAGAGAATGCAGAGCAAAATCAGCCTGAAAAAGAACAATCTAATTCTCCTTCTAAGGAGAAACAACATGAGAATGAGCCTAATATTATTGTCTATACAAGAAAGAGAAAGGCTATATCTCAAAATCCTGAGTTTGAAGAATTCGCTCATGATGATGAGGTGGGATCTCAAGACTTGTCATCAGAGGATCAGAATACTGATAGTGATGACTATCAGAACTCTGACACCTCTAGTGATAAGGTTAGTAATTCTCCTATTGAAGAACTACCTATAGCAAAAAGAAAAGGGACAAGGAGTTGTACTGCACATCCCCTGTACAACTTCCTGTCCTATGATCACTTAGCCCCTCAATTTCTGGCTTTTACAAGTAGTCTGGACACTATACAAATACCCAAAAATGTCCATGATGCTTTGAAAAATCCAGAATGGAAAGCTGCTCTAGAAGAAGAAATGAGTGCCCTTGTTAAAAATGAAACTTGGAACATCATCCCTCTTCCTAAGGGAAAACATCCTGTGGGGTGTAGATGGATTTTCACACTCAAATATAATGCAGATGGGTCTCTTAACAGGTATAAAGCTAGACTTGTGGCAAGAGGTTTCACTCAATCATATGGGATTGATTATCATGAAACCTTTGCCCCTGTTGCAAAACTTAATACCATAAGGATCCTAATGAGTATTGCTGTAAATCTGGACTGGTCTCTGACACAACTTGACATAAAGAATGCTTTTCTCTATGGAGATTTGGATGAGGAAGTGTACATGCATCTCCCTCCTGGGTTTGAATCCCTAGGCAATAAGGGTGATGTATGTAAACTGGAAAAATCCTTGTATGGCCTAAAGCAATCTCCTAGGGCTTGGTTTGAGAGATTCTCTAAGTTCATAAAGAGACATGGGTTTCACCAATGCCACACTGATCATACCTTATTCATCAGGAAGTCTTCTGGAAAAACTACTGTTCTTGTAGTTTATGTGGATGACATTATCCTCACAGGGGATGACACTGATGAGATTTGCAGGTTTAAAGGGATTCTTGCCTCTGAATTTGATATAAAGGATCTTGGGAGTCCTAAATACTTCCTTGGAATGGAAATTGCCAGAAATGCAACTGGTATCTCCATATGCCAAAGGAAGTACACTCTAGATCTTTTAAAAGAAACTGGAATGTTGGGTTGTAAACCAGCAAATACCCCAGTTGAACCTGGCTTAAAGTTGGACAAGGCTGATGATAGTCCCCTTGTTGACAAAGGGAGATATCAAAGACTTGTAGGGAAGCTTATATACCTCTCTCACACTAGACCTGACATATGCTTTGCTGTAGGTTTAATCAGTCAGTTCATGCATCAACCCACAGAAAGACATATGCAAGTGGCAGAGAGGGTATTGAGATTTTTAAAGAAGGATCCAGGCCAAGGATTATTTTTCAAGAAAAACCAGTCTAGAGATGTCCAAGTATACACTGATGCTGATTATGCAGGAGGAGTTCCAGATATGAGATCAACTTCTGGATACTGCACATATATCTGGGGAAATCTTACAACATGGAGAAGCAAGAAGCAACATGTAGTATCCAGAAGTAGTGCAGAATCTGAGCTCAGGGCCTTAGCTTTGGGGGTCTGTGAAGGTGTCTGGATCAAGAGGATGTTGGCAGAATTAGGGCTTGATATCACTAAACCTATCCAAGTCATGTGTGATAACACTTCAACACTATGTATTGCAGAGAATCCTACTCATCATGATAAAACTAAACATGTTGAAGTTGATACACTTCTTAAGGGAGAAAGTGGATAATGGTGATATCTCCTTGTTCCACATCAAGACTAAGGATCAAGTGGCTGATCTTCTAACAAAGGCTGTTTCAAATCAAGTCTTCCAACATCTACACTTCAAGCTTGGCTGCATCAACATATACAACCAAACTTGAGGGGGAGTGTTGAATATTAGATATGTATTAGACTTGTTTTTATTTTTTTGCACCTGTTTAAGTGCTTGTTCTATGCCTCTTTACCTGTTTTTACCTTAGTTAAGGGCTTATTCTTTCTTTCAAACGATGAATCTGCTTTCATCTTGTTCTTAGCCGTTGGGTTTCTTTCTAGCCGTTGGAGGTTCTTTCTATATATTGTAATCCTTTCTTATCTACCCGATAAGAGTTCCAAGAAATAAATAAGAGTTTCCTCCAATATTCTCCTTCTCTTCTCTGATTTCTACTATTACCATCTCTCCCAAAGACTTGTGCTATTTGGGAGGTTGGTGATTTACGTAATAAACATAGTTGACTTTAACACGCCCCTTCAAGTGTGGGCCTTTGACATAGGGCACAACAATTCCAACGAAGAGACCTAACACTTGGTGTTAAGGGTATTTTTATACGATTTATAGGGTTATATTTTATAATGATTTCCCCCATATTCTTATGATTTGTATAGAAATCGAGCTTTATATTGAAATATTGAGCAAGTGATGTTTTTAATGGGTTAATTGCAAAACGTAACGAATTATGTGCTTAAATTGTGATTTTATATTATTTTGGAGTTGTGTTACGCTTTGGTATGTTTTTCCTATATTGTAGATACACATTGATGATGGAAAAGATGATTTTAAAGAGATAAATTCGAAGTTGGAAAGGAATCAATCAAGAGTTATGGAAGAATAAAAGATTTAAGGAAAGAAATCAAGTTGATTGATCCAGCTGGACTGGTGTCCAGAAGAGTGAACTGGCGTCCAGAGTGGACGGGCGTCTGATCATCCGAACGAGCGTCCAGAGGTGCGAATTTGATACAGAGAGTTTGGACGTGCAGCAGACGAGCGTTTACCTCCGTCCAGTAGATATCGGACGGGCGTCCAAGAGAGTGAACGGGCGTGCGCCCGCCGACTTTGAGAAACCGACTTACTTTTCTATATAAAGCTGCTGCGCCCCAACCCTAAATTCATTCAGAATTTCTCACACCAAAATAGAGAACAGCTGTCGCAACTTTGGGGGTTTCTAGGCCGGTCACCCGAGCCTTGTGCTCGGGTGATCCGGGTTAGATTATGATGCTTTCTTTTCATTAGTTGATTCATGTGGATCATCCATTGTACCAAACTATGTGAGTTTGTCTTTCAATCTATTCAATCCTTCGTTTATTTTCTATGATCTTTAATTTATTTTGTATCCTTCTATGATTTATGATGCCATTGTGTGACTAGATCGAGAGATCGGTTACTGATTGTTGTCTAACGTTGATGAGAATCGCTGTTAGGCTAGATCACCATAGAAAGATAGGATCTTTAATCGTTAATTCGTGACAAATTAATTGGTTAATTATCTAGGTTGCTAGATTCTAAAATACGGAAGTTAACTTGAATCTACACATTCGTTTTGTATGGAATATTGGTCTCAACATTCGGGAGAGGAGAGATCGATAATTGAATTCACCAAGGAATTGGGAATTCATAGCTTGAGAAACGGATTCACTAAGGAATTAGGAATTTGGATCTCGTGTAAAGGTGAAACCACAATTTGAATTAAAATCATGAGATGAACTTGGGTTGAAATCACTTGGTTTGTATATTGTTTGATCCCATGTATCTTTATTTTCTGTTTTCATTATTTGTTATAGCTAGATTTGTTTTATTTGTTCTATGTGTTTATATGTTTGTTCTTTCGTTTATTTGTTTTCGTAAGTAACAATTGAAAAGAATTAATAAAACTAGATTCAACAACCCAATTCCCTGTGGATCGACCCCTTACTTATCCCGCTTTACTATCAATTACCCGGTATTCGGCCGGTTAGGAGTTAGTTTTGCATATAGGTTAGGGTTTATAAATTGTTTTTGTTTAATGATGCAAAACCATCCGAACAAAAATGGCGCCGTTGCCGGGGAATCGGTGTTTTCGTTGAATCTAATTGAGTTAATTCTTCTATTTTTGTTACGATTTATTTTCTTTTCAATAAAAGTAGCGTTACACAAGTTGAGAGTTTTTATTTTTGCCGTGTTTCGATGACCGTAGGGTTAAGAATGTGCAAAAAGTTTTTTACTCAACTTATGAAACGTGAATTATATGTTTAGATGTAACCTAATCTAACCCTCTGTGCTGTGATTTGATGGGGCTGCGGTGCTGTGATATATGGTATATGTCTGGTTTGTTTTGAGTTGATAATCTTTTAAGCTATTTAGGGTTGCTGTTTTGTTTTTCCTGCGTTTTTGTTGCAAATTCGATGTTTGGACGAGCGTTCAAGGTAAGCGAACGCCCGTCCAGTCCATAATATGCAGGTGAACAAGCGTCATGACAAGTAGACGCCCGTCCGTCCAGTTTTGCTCAACTCTGTTCTAGTTTTTCTGAGTCAGACGAGCGTTCAGCCCATTGAACGCCCGTCCAGTGCTAATTTTTTTGGCAAACGTCCGTTTGGCAGGATGAACGCCAGTCCAGGTTCCAAATTTCTCTTAACTTGAGTTTTAATGCTTTATTTGACTTGGATGCTTTTAATATGAGCTTCTGTGGCTAGTTATTTTTACGTAGATGTTCTGAACTTGCATGTTTACATCTTTCCATCTACGGTTCCATGTTAAATAATTGATTAATTTTTACATGATTCATCTATGCAAGTTATAGTTAATGTCGGTTCCCGTATGCTATAACTGTTCTTATTGTTATTTAGTAGCTAATGTCGGTTTCCGTATGCTACATATCGTTGTGATGAATCTTGTGAGCTTTGAGACTTATGTGCTTTCTTGTTTTTTTGTAACTCATATGGGTAGCTGTTGGAGGGATTTTGCATCATTAAACAAAAGAAAATTTATAAACCCTAACTACCATGCAAAACTAACTCCTAACCGGCCGAATACCGGGTAATTGATAGTAGAGCGAAGTGAGTAAGGGTCGATCCACGAGAGGAATTGGGATGTTGAATCTAATTTCACTAATTCCTTTCAATTGTTACTTAGGAAAAACGAATAAACGAAAGAACAAATAAAATAAATGAAAGAGCAATTAAAATAAATCTAACCTACGAAATAAAATAACACAACCTAAACTAAACTAAAGATACAAGGGATCAAACAGTGCACAAACCAAGTGATTTCAATCCTAGTTCATCTCATGATTTTAATTCAAATTGTGGTTTCACCTTTACACGAGATACAAATCCCTAATTCCTTAGTGAATTTAATCTCAAGCTATGGATTCCTAATTCCTTAGTGAGTCCAATTTATCAATCTCTCATCTTCCGAATGTTGAGATCGATTTACCAAACAAAACTCGGTGTAGATTCAGGTTAACTCTCATATTTTAGAATCTAACAACCTAGATAATTAACCAATTAATTTGTCACATAATTAATGATTAAAGATCCTATCTTTCTATGGTGATCTAGTCTATGCAACTTCCGTATGTTGTAAACGTATCAATAGCAAACTGATCTCTCGATCTAATTCACATCATAGCATCAAAATCATAGAACGATACAAAATAAATTAAAGATCATAAAAACGAATAAGGATGAATAAATTAAATAAATAAACTCACGTAGTTTGGTACATGATTGAATCCATGAATCGAAAACGGAAGAAAACGACATCCTAATCTAACCCGGATCACCCGAGCACAAGGCTCGGGTGACCGCCTGAACTCAAAGTCGCGGCCGCTCGCTTGTGAAATTCGTGTATAAGAAAATATGGTATCATTAGGGTTTACATTAGGGCTGTATTTATAGAGGATAGAGGCGGTTTGGCTTAAGTCGGTTTATGCAAAAAGCGGCGGCGGACGCTCGTTCAATGCACGTCTGAAGACTCTGTATCAATTTTGGCTCCCTGGACGCTGGTTTGAGAATGGACTCAAACTTCTAAAATTCATATCTTGAGTTGTAGACCTTCAAAAATTATGATCCAAATGTCATAATTAAGCTCTCGGAAAACTCTACAACTTTCATTAAGGACTCTTCTTCAGAAAACGCCTTTTTGATTAGCCCGTCGTATTACGAGTCGTTTTCGGGATTTTCCAATAGTTTCAGCAACAACATCCAAACTTGTAACGCTCATATCTCGGGCCTCATAAGTCGGAATGAAGTGATTCAAAATCCTGTAGAATCCTCTCTTCATGCCCTACAAATCTTCTCTTGAGGTCGAGAGTCAAATCAGTGTATATCATATCAAGAACTGCATCGGAAGTTCGGCTGCTTGAAAGCTTCATTCCAAGCTTTATCTCCATCTTTCTTCCATTTCACTTCTCTTCCATGCAAAACCTCATCATTTAATCCTCTTGCATGCCAAAATATGTATCTATAACATAGGAAAATATACCAAAGCGTAACACAATCCAAAATAACATAAAATCACAATTTAAGCACATAAATCGTTACATTTTGCAATTAACCTATTAAAAACACTATTTACTCAATTAATCGATTATAAGCTCGATTTCTATGAAAAACATCCATATACGGGGGAAATTGATGTAAAATATATCATTAAAAACACTACAAATTGACCCTGGACAACACCCCCACACTTAAACTTTTGCTCGTCCCGAGCAAAACAAAACAAGAACATACTATCAAGAATCCACATAACCTGACACGAGATATAGTCAAAATCATGACAAGCTAGTATTCAGCAAATCGACCTCACTCGGTGATGTGTGTGCAGAACCTACTAAACTTCCACCGATCCTCTCTCGATATAATACATCAAGCACTAACAGCTTATCCGGTCAACTAAACGAAAACTTCATTCTATCTACAAAGACTTACCTAACAAAAACTAATTACCAAGAACATAGTAACTAACTCACAACTAAATTCCTTTACTTAGTACCAAGAAAATACCTTTCGGTCTCTACTGGTTTAGATCAACTTGACTTAGAATTCCAAAAAAACGTATATTTTATATTTCCTATCGTCGCGTCTCAAAAGTATAACACACTCCCTACATTAGAGGCGATCACCCCGAGATCACTCAATCCCTTATCGTCCAAGGTAAACCACACTCCCCAATTGAGGCGGTATCCAAATGGACTCGAGGTGATAGTTACAAACAAAATTCCCGCAAAGAAATTCTATTCATTTATTATTTATAGATATATATATTTTTATATTTTTCAAACTCGTTGGAAACTCTCGGTCAAATATATTTCTAACACATTCAAGACTCTCAAAGTTCTCAAGAACACTAAGGTACTGAGATTCTAACTGTGAGTATAGCACAAGTTCTTAACTTTCATTAATGCTAAATAAGTGTTATCTGTATCAAGAATTAACTTCCCTTTAACTAACCGGAAACTATTCTATATTTGGCTCTTCATCTAATAGGTTCGTGAAATGAAGTTCAAGTGAGTATCGACTTACTAAACCTATTCTCAGAACATGATATGACTACTGATAACAACTAAAGGTGCCAGATTATAAAACTAGCATGCCAGTGAAATGTTACTCAGGACTTAAACAAAATTTTTTGAAAATTTAGCACTTTTTTTATAGAAGTATAACAGAAATTGAGCAAACGACTCATAGATACATATAAACCATCCTCTCCCCCACACTTAGATTGCAACTTGTCCTCAAGTTGTACAGAAATAAAGAAAAGGTAAGAGTACTTAGCTGATTGGATGCTGGCAATTCTGGAGGAACCAACAAGAACCAGGATTGCTTGCATAGCTCGATGAGATCGTGGAGCATCACGGGACAACCGAATACATCTTTAAAGTCTTGCAATAGCTATCAAAAATATCTTGCAGACTTGATTAGTGCAAAAGAGTCTACGGGGAAAAAGAAAAGATCACATATATAAAGCACATGGAAAAGGAGATATAGAGATATTTCAAATTTAAGCTCAACTAAAGATTGAATACTATACATGAAATACTACAAAGTCGTAGGCTAGGTGCAACTATATGAAAATATACTACAATGCAATCTACATGATATGCAATCCTAAAAATAAAATAAATAAAAATAAATTCTGACAGGCTCAGGCTGAGCGAGTTTGGAGGACAACCCTACAGTGACTACGGCCTATGCAGAAACTAAAATAAAAACGAGGTAGTATTACGGAAACCGACAGTTAACTACACTCTGGAAAAATAAAAGAAAAATAGAAAAACAATGCAACTAGATGACATGCAACTAAATGATATGCATCTAAATGATATGCAAAAATAAAAGAAAATAAAAGAAAGAAAACTAGCCCACTCATTTGCAAAGATGACATGTATATAATAAAGCGTCTACCAAATAATGACAGGTTACGATAAACGATAGTTCTGTTCATTACATGCAGTGTAGACGCGCTTTAAGACTCATTGAAAGTGATAGCATTATGGAAAACCAACAGTTAGCTATACTAAACAGATATAACTCATAAGGTTTCCATCGTAGCAACGGAAAACCGACAGTTACTACCCAAATGAGTTATAAAAATAACAAGGAAGCACATAAGTCTCAAAGCTTAAAAGATTCATCACAGCGGTATGTAGCATACGGAAACCGACATTAGCTACTAATTAACACGAAGACCAGTTATAGCATACGAGAACCGACAGTCACTATAACTTGCATAGATGAATCATATATAAAGAATTGATCAATTATCTAACATGGATTCATAGATGGAAAGGTAAAAACATATAAGTTCAGGACATCTATGTAAACATCAATTAGCCACAGAAGCTCGAATGAAAACAATCCATACTAAATAAAAGCATTAGGAATGAGATCAAGAAAAACTGGACTCTGAAGCGGCGTCAAAGACAATGAAAAGCGTTCACCTCAAAATACTGACTTTGGACGAAGCGTTCAAAGAAACAAACGCTCGTTTGACTTGAAAACCAACCGGACGGACGTCGAAAGCATAGACGCTCGCCTGGTCCTTTAAACGTAAGCAGTCGAAAATATTTGAACGGACGGCGCCCAATACTTTCAAACGCTCGTTTCGGCAGCTTAAAAGAATCGGACGGGCGTTCACTAACTTGAACGCTTCGTCCATACAACGAATACACACAGCAGAGCAGGAAAACATGCAGACAAACCCTAAAAACTTAAAACACATATTAACACGAGATCAAAGCAGACCACTTTCAATTAAAGCACAAAGAGGTTAGATCGGAAAACACATAAACACATACTTCACGTTTAAACAAATCGAGTAAAAACTTTTGCACATTCTTAACCTTATGGTCATCGAAACACGGCAAAATAAAAACTCTCGATTTGGTAAATGCTACTTTTATTAAAACGAAAAATAAAGCGTAACAAAATCGAGAAATAACAAGATCGATTCAACATGACACCTATTCCCGGCAACGGCGCCACTTTTGTTGGAGGGATTTTGCATCATTAAACAAAAGAAAATTTATAAACCCTAACTACCATGCAAAACTAACTCCTAACCGGCCGAATACCGGGTAATTGATAGTAGAGCGAAGTGAGTAAAGGGTCGATCCTGAGGAATTGGGATGTTGAATCTAATTTCACTAATTCCTTTCAATTGTTACTTAGGAAAAACGAATAAACGAAAGAACAAATAAAATAAACGAAAGAGCAATTAAAATAAATCTAACCTACTGAAATAAAATAACACAACCTAAACTAAACTAAAGATACAAGGGATCAAACGATTGCACAAACCAAGTGATTTCAATCCTAGTTCATCTCATGATTTTAATTCAAATTGTGGTTTCACTTTACACGAGATACAAATCCCTAATTCCTTAGTGAATTTAATCTCAAGCTATGGATTCCTAATTCCTTAGTGAGTCCAATTTATCAATCTCTCATCTTCCGAATGTTGAGATCGATTTACCAAACAAAACTCGGTGTAGATTCAGGTTAACTCTCATATTTTAGAATCTAACAACCTAGATAATTAACCAATTAATTTGTCACATAATTAATGATTAAAGATCCTATCTTTCTATGGTGATCTAGTCTATGCAACTTCCGTATGTTGTAAACGTATCAATAGCAAACTGATCTCTCGATCTAATTCACATCATAGCATCAAAATCATAGAAACGATACAAAATAAATTAAAGATCATAAAAACGAATAAGGATGAATAAATTAAATAAATAAACTCACGTAGTTTGGTACATGATTGAATCCATGAATCGAAAACGGAAGAAAACGACATCCTAATCTAACCCGGATCACCCGAGCACAAGGCTCGGGTGACCGGCCTGAACTCTCAAAGTGCGCGGCCGCTCCTTGTGAAATTCGTGTATAAGAAAATATGGTATCATTAGGGTTTACATAAGGGCTGTATTTATAGAGGATAGAGGCGGTTTGGCTTAAGTCGGTTTATGCAAAAGCGGCGGCGGACCTTTCGTTCAATGCACGTCTCAAGACTCAGTATCAATTTTGGCTCGACTGGGCCATTTGGTTTGAGAATGGACTCAAACTTCTAAAATTCATATCTTGAGTTGTAGACCTCCAAAATTATGATCCGAATGTCATAATTAAGCTCTCGGAAAACTCTACAACTTTCATTAAGGACTCTTCTTCAGAAAACGCCTTTTTGATTAGCCCGTCGTATTACGAGTCGTTTTCGGGATTTTCCAATAGTTTCAGCAACAACATCCAAACTTGTAACGCTCATATCTCGGGCCTCATAAGTCGGAATGAAGTGATTCAAAATCCTGTAGAATCCTCTCTTCAAGCCCTACAAATCTTCTCTTGAGGTCGAGAGTCAAATCAGTGTATATCATATCAAGAACTGCATCGGAAGTTCGGCTGCTTGAAAGCTTCATTCCAAGCTTTATCTCCATCTTCCTTCCATTTCACTTCTCTTCCATGCAAAACCTCATCATTTAATCCTCTTGCATGCCAAAATATGTATCTATAACATAGGAAAATATACCAAAGCGTAACACAATCCAAAATAACATAAAATCACAATTTAAGCACATAAATCGTTACATTTTGCAATTAACCTATTAAAAACACTATTTACTCAATTAATCGATTATAAGCTCGATTTCTATGAAAAACATCCATATACGGGGGAAATTGATGTAAAATATATCATTAAAAACACTACAAATTGACCCTGAACAGTAGCTACTGTCGGTTTTCCGTTGCTACTATCGTTGGCTTATGAGTTATATCTGTTTAGTATAGCTAATTGTTGGTTTTCCATAATGCTATCACCTTTGATGAGTCTTAAGGCGCGTCTACACTGCATGTAATGAACAGTACTGTCGTTTAGCGTAACCTCTCATTATTTGGTAGACGTTTATTTTATACATGTCGTGTTGCAAATGAGTGGGCTAGTTTTCTTTCTTTTATTTTCTTTTATTTTTGCATATCATTTAGATGCATATCATTTAGTTGCATGTCATCTAGTTGCATTGTTTTTCTATTGTTTCTTTTATTTTTCTTGAGTGTAGTTACTGTCGGCTTGCCGTACGCTACCACTTTTATTTTATTTATTTTCTGATTCTGCACGGGCCGTAGTCACTGTAGAGTTGTCTTCCCAACTTGCTCAGCCTGAGCCTGTCAATATTATTTTTTATTAGAATTGCATATCATGTAGATTGCATTGTAATATATTTTCATATAGTGCACCTAGCCCTACTACTTTGTAATGTTCATGTATCATTATTTCTGTATGCACATGTTGGGCTATATTTGTTTTGTAAAGCTTCTGTGGCTTTATATTTTACGCTTAGGTGTCCTGTACTTTCCCTGTGTGGTGATTTTTCCATCTGAGCAGTTATATCATGTGCTTACTTCTTGTTTTAGCAATTTGTTATTTCCCCCGTGTCCCCGAGATACTGCCATGTTTCTTCAAGTGGTGCAGGTACATTTCTAGCTGTTTTTGTTAAGCTAACCTCGGATGTGAATCTGGAGAGGAATACCTATGACATCTCGTGCCTCGGAAACGCAGATCGATTATCTACCCTTCTTCAGCTTATCTTCAGATCATTATCAAATCAGCTAAGTTTCTTTAACCGTTCTTTAATTCTGCACAACATGAGGACATGTTGTAATTTAAGTGTGGGGGAGGGGATGGTTATGTGTGTTATCTACATTCATTTTCCATACTATTATATTTCTATGCTAAAATGAGCTAAAATTTTGAAAATTCTTGTTTATCCCGAGTAAGCTATGCATGATTCTTTGTTCGGTTTTTATATTCATTGATGCTATATGCCGTATGTTGAGTAAGTTAGATATTTCACCCCACTATTTTTCACAAGCCATAGTGAATGATGAGCTATAATATAAAGCTGTACCCCTTTGGATTAGTGATAGTTGATTATCTTATAAGTCATGTGCTTAGTGCTAATGTGCGTATCATGAGAATTATAATAGTTTGTGTTTAGAGCCAAAGTATGATATACTGTGAATATCTTAGGTTTGAATGTGATAAGTAACACGTAACTATTGTCAAATGAAAAGTTGAATTAATATTAATTAATTGGGTGTGTCGAAAGCTGGTTAATGATTTGAGTGTGATAGGGTATACCACGTATGTCCTATACCACTATGATGACTAAAGCTCACTGACAATGTAAAAGTCGCCTTATGATTTGAGTAAGGTAGGGTATATCTCGAATATCCTATTCTGCTATGACGGGCAATAGCTCACTCTGATGTGCGTAAATGTGAAAATCAATTAAATCAACTTAGATAAGAATGTGGTTTGAATTAGTTGAAGACTTAGTTATCGTCTATCTTATCTCCAGTATAAACTGATAGATATGCTGTAGGGATTATCCTCTGAATATTTCAGAAAGGTCCTAAATGCCTTCTATTATATTTATCGGGATATGTCACGTTTTGTAGGGTGCATCTTATAGGTGTCAGTTATTACTATTTTAGAGGGGTATTGGCTAGTTGCTTGAAAACTTCAAGTGTGGGTTTAGTGGAAATTTATTATGGCTGCGCACACACACGTGGGTGAACTTCTAATTTATTGAATGTACGTTATATGTGTTGAGGTGTCTATATTCTTCCCGAGCCTTGATTATGTTTTGTTTTGCTCGGGACGAGCAAAAAGCTAAGTGTGGGGGTGTTGTTAAGGGTATTTTTATACGATTTATAGGGTTATATTTTATAATGATTTCCCCCAAATTCTTATGATTTGTATAGAAATCGAGCTTTATATTGAAATATTGAGCAAGTGATGTTTTTAATGGGTTAATTGCAAAACGTAACGGATTATGTGCTTTAATTGTGATTTTATATTATTTTGGAGTTGTGTTACGCTTTGGTATGTTTTTCCTATATTGTAGATACACATTGATGATGGAAAAGATGATTTTAAAGAGATAAATTCGAAGTTGGAAAGGAATCAATCAAGAGTTATGGAAGAATAAAAGATTTAAGGAAAGAAATCAAGTTGATTGATCCATTTGGGTGGCGCCCGTAAGAGTGAAGCAAGCGTCCAGTGAGTGGACGGCGCGCTCGATCATCCGAACAGCGCCCAGAGTGTGCGAATTTGATCTGAGTTTGGACGTGCAGCAGACGAGCGTTTACCTCCGTCCAGTAGATATTGGACGGGCGTCCAAGAGAGTGAACGGGCGTCCGCCCGCCGACTTTGAGAAACCGACTTACTTTTCTATATAAAGCTGCTGCGCCCCAACCCTAAATTCATTCAGAATTTCTCATACACCAAAATAGAGAACAGCTGCCGCAACTTTGGGGGTTTCTAGGCCGGTCACCCGAGCCTTGAGCTCGGGTGATCCGGGTTAGATTAGGATGCTTTCTTTTCATTAGTTGATTCATGTGGATCATCCATTGTACCAAACTATGTGAGTTTGTCTTTCAATCTATTCAATCCTTCGTTTATTTTCTATGATCTTTAATTTATTTTGTATCCTTCTATGATTTATGATGCCATTGTGTGACTAGATCGAGAGATCGGTTACTGATTGTTGTCTAACGTTGATGAGAATCGTTGTTAGGCTAGATCACCATAGAAAGATAGGATCTTTAATCGTTAATTCGTGACAAATTAATTGGTTAATTATCTAGGTTGCTAGATTCTAAAATACGGGAGTTAACTTGAATCTACACCTTCGTTTTGTATGGAATATTGGTCTCAACATTCGGGAGAGGAGAGATCGATAATTGAATTCACCAAGGAATTGGGAATTCATAGCTTGAGAAACGGATTCACTAAGGAATTAGGAATTTGGATCTCGTGTAAAGGTGAAACCACAATTTGAATTAAAATCATGAGATGAACTTGGGTTGAAATCACTTGGTTTGTATATTGTTTGATCCCATGTATCTTTATTTTATGTTTTCATTATTTGTTATAGCTAGATTTGTTTTATTTGTTCTATGTGTTTATATGTTTGTTCTTTCGTTTATTTGTTTTCGTAAGTAACAATTGAAAAGAATTAATAACTAGATTCAACAACCCAATTCCCTGTGGATCGACCCCTTACTTATCCCGCTTTACTATCAATTACCCGGTATTCGGCCGGTTAGGAGTTAGTTTTGCATATAGGTTAGGGTTTATAAATTGTTTTTGTTTAATGATGCAAAACCATCCAAACACTTGGCAGAAAGGTTTGAACCCATGACCTCTTTGCTTATTAACATGTTAAATTACTGTCTCTCTCGAGTACTTAGGCTTTTGGGGAGGTTGGTAATTAACATATCAAACAAATTGACTTCAACAGTTACCAACACTGCACCTAGCATATCCCAGACTTTCAGATGTAGGGATGGCAAGGGGTCCAAAATTGAAGCTGCACACTTCATTAAACTTGCCTTACCTCCGCCACAGTGTTACTTCCAAGTTCCAATACAATTTATCGTTACATAAATTTGTGTACTCGTAACCACCAGCTCTACACAAAGTGTTTCCACACTATAACGCTACTAAAGAAACAAGTTCTACTGCAAATACTTTTTGATCGACAGCTTGTGGTGTGTGTGCTAATTCTTTTGCCAAGCTCATGGAAACTGGTTTTGCGTTAGTGAGTTCCATTTTGTGTTGTTTTTAGGGTATTTTTTGTGTTTCTTGCCTTGAAGCATCACTCTGTAACATCTGCTTCCTTCTCTTTTCTAGTCTTTGACATTGCGTGGTTCCTTCATATTCATTTATTCTAATTGGCATTTGTGTTGTCATTCCTAGGTTGCTTTTCTTGCTTCTGCAGTAGGTCCAAGGGTAGCTGCAGCTTGTGCCCATGCATCCTTGGCTGCATTGTCCAAGGAAGATGTTTCAACTTCATCTCAAACTTCTGTTCAGAAAGATGGACCAAGGTGTGCTTATTGATCTAGCTTTTGTTGTCTCGTCACCGTAGTAGTCTTCCTTTGACATTTGAATTCCTGCTGCTATAGATACCTTGAGAAGAGTAGACATATATCTCTAATTGCGTTGATTCAATGGTTGAGGAAGACTTCAATTTATATTCTCAGTAAGAAAAGAGTAGAAATAAACCATTACCTCTGTGAGGTCAATACCATTGCTTTTGTTTTTTTTTTTGGCTTATTTGTGGAACTCACTGCTCCTTATCTTTGAGTTTCGTTTCCAATATATCTTAAGAATTTGCTAAATTGTGTCCTCTGTATGTTTTGATTTACCCTTTTCTTTTTGAAAAAAACATTTGTAGGTCAAGTACAGAAGGGCTGCATGTTCAGGAAGGTGGGCCCCATGGAGATCATGCAAGCTCAAGTCAACAAAAAGGTATGCTAAGAGGTCTAGCAGACTCCCCGATAACCCAATTGAATTTACGTTCTTGGTCTTCTTGTTTACTGATGTAATATGTGGGAAATTCTCAAGATGACAAGCTAAGAGGGCAAGGTCCCCGGAACCCCAATGAGTTAGAGGCGACTCCTTTGAATACTGAACAAGTAATGGCCACTGCCAAGGTTGGTCTTGGAGCAGCAGCTACCAAGGCAAAGCTGTTTGCTGATCACGAGGAACGTGAAATTCAGAGACTATCTGCAAATATTATAAACCATCGGGTAATTCTCTTCCTGATATGATGGATCAAGAAAAACTTAAAAAAGGATGGTGTTCGTTCTATCACAGCCTTTGTTTTTCCACTTTCTGATGTCATTTTGAACTTGGAGTATTAAGAGTAGTTTTTGGTTTGTTGCTTTTGGGGCCATATATTATTGTTGCCATCACCGCCATCATCAGAGTTGATGATGATCTGTTTTCATCTGTAGTTGATCTTGCCGTTGTCATTCCCCATTTTGATTCTATAATAATTATTCTTGATGTTTTAGTTATATCATTTTTTTTTTGGGTAATTCTTGATTTTCATCTAAAAAAAGGTTTTATTCAGACCAATGTGTCCTAAACAAAATGTCCATATTCCTGAACAGTTGAAAAGATTAGAGCTGAAACTGAAGCAGTTTGCAGAAGTGGAGACATTGTTAATGAGAGAATGTGAGCAAATGGAGAGGGGAAGGCAGAGGATTGGTGCAGAGCGAAGCCTGATGTTATCCCATATTGGATCTGCTGGCTTCCCTAGTAGGATGGGCCCACCAAATATGGGTCCTGCCGTCAATAGGCAGCAGCAGTTGCCTTCCCATATGTCACTCATGAGTCAACAACAACAATCGATGTATGGACTTGGGCAGCGGTTACCGCTCTCTGCTATACAACAACCTTTGCCTTCAGCTTCAACTTCGAGTATAATGTTGGGCGGTGGTGCAGCAGTTAATTCCCCGCCACAGGGATTTGGTCATCCCACGCCAAGACCTGCTATGTCTGGTGGCTCAAAATCTGGTCTAGTCTAAAAGTCGGAGTGACAAAAGAAAAAAGCAATTCAGTTATCAGTTAGTGTTGATACTGAGTAACATATATTGTGGCTGCTGGGGTTGCCCTCGTATAAAGATATCATGCCAGCAGCACAAGGTTATTATATAATTGTTATGAATAGCAAGATGAACCGGTGGCTTATTAACTGAGTCAAGAGTGAGAATCTTAATAGGCAAAGCTTTACTTTTCTTGAACTATTAAGTCATTTTTCTACATTATGCAAAGTTGAACTTGTATGGAGTATATATATATATATATATATATATATATATATATATATATATATTTTTTTTTTGTTTTTGTTTTTTTTGTCTGTTGTTAGTTTGTAACACATGTTAGTGGGGGAGAATCGCCATCGCCATCACCATCAACAGCAACCAGTTAGGAGGACATTAATAGTGACTGACTAGCTGTATGTATGTATGTATGTGTGTGTGTGTGTGTGTAAGGAGAGTATGCAGGCAGGTTGTTGTATAGGCAGCTGAATGCATGCCCCCTCTTTTGTCTCATTTATTTATTTAAGAAATTATTTTTGAAGGCTATGATGTTGTATGTTGTTGTTGTCGTTGCTGATAATATACAATATTGTTCAGTTGCAAACTAATCAAGTCATGAGACCTTTTGGAGGTGATCAGTGTGATGCCTTGAACAAGAGCTGGTCCCATGTGACAAAGGCCAGCATGAAAATCGGGCTGCCAATATCATCGATTAGGAGTGGCCAATCGGATTGCGATACAGACCACCTTACTGATTAATATTTTGCCTCATGTCTTGGATGATCTGTACGGATTCACAAGCATTCAAATATTTTTGCAGACTGATCCATCTTGTTCACCAAAATTAAAGCAAAGAAACAAACATTTCTTCACAAGAATTATATATTCGCTGACCATCCGACACGCAATTCCAATTCCCTGACTGTTTGTCTTTTATCACCGACAACATTATGAATTCAATAGGCAAGCACACCATTCATATGTATGTTGTCGGTTTAATTAGCTTTGGTGTCACTCACACTATTATTATTCATGTCATGTCGTGTCAGTCTATATACAATACAATATGTAGTACAATACAATAATAAGAATCTTTATTTTTATTATACAAAAATGAGACCACCATCTGATAAAAGGAGTACGTACCATCATTCCCAATCACATGATTATAGATCGATTAAGGAATTTGGGCACTTAATTAATTATAGATTCTTCCATTCAATAACTAAAATAAATAAATACAACTGAGAGAAGAGAAGCCACACACACACACAGACGACACCACATTACACCTCACCACGTATTAATATGTCTTGTTGCTGCTTGCTACTAATTATTATTATTATTATTATTATTATTATTATTATTATTATTATAACCCATAAAAAGTAGGACATGCATGCATGGCTTGTGCTTGTTCATAATGGATGAGAAAATCCCGCCAATGCAATTAACACAACAAAGTTAGAGAGAGAGCCTACATGATAATGATGATGATGATGGATGAAGTAAAAAAATGTGCTTATTAGGGCAACAACCCCACTAGTAGGCTATCTTGTAATTGCTACATATTTATTTATATACACATGTCATCAAAATTAGTTACTTCGTTAAAACAAACACAAATTATAATAAATTAAGGAAGAGGATTGCGTAGGAGGGAGCGGCCTTTAATTAATTTCTATGTTTTCCACATACCCACCTCCTTTTCTTTTCTTTTCTTTTATTTTTTTTGGGTTGTAAATAACGGTCGGTCTGTCGATCGACGATCATCATTATATATGTTAGGGAACAGTGGTTGCGTTTTAGATACATGTACTACTAGTAGCGCGCATGAATATGAAACTTATAATGAATGAAGATATATGTAAATAATTCAGCTCCTTAATTTCCAGCTTCTAATAGCTACTCGATCTCTCTCTATAATATTAATATATATTTGTAAATTCAATTCATTTCTTTCATGTAGGTACGGGTTCCCTTCCCATTTTGGTGAACATCAAATTCGAATTAATGTTTCTGCATATTAGTATACTGCGACTCGATCCTATGCATATACATATGTTGGCGTTTTTTTTTTTTTTTAAATCTAAATATACAACTCGATCATATACATGAATTTGACAAGTTTATGTGTATATATGTAGATAGCTAACTAGTAATTGCTACATATATACATGTCATCAAAATCAGTTACTTCATTAAATTAAAACAATTGGGGATGTGATAATTAAACAACACAAATAATCAGTTACTATTGCCCGTTTGAGAGTCTCTCCATTGGTTATATATATATATATATATATATATATATATATATATGTAAATATTGTAAATGGTATATCCAACTAGCTAACTAATTAACCAACGAAGAAGACGTGTGTACGTACTAGCCGGAAATCCGTGCAATGCACGGAACGTTGTAAAAATTAAATACAACTATAAAAAATTCTTTAAAAAATATCGATCCATTATGGAGATGCATAAAAAATGGAGATGAAAAATGTAAAGCTATTACATTCGTTTAAGTTGTAATATGTTCAACGCCCACTACTGAGATGCATAAAAAAATGCATCATGCAAACATATAATATATATATATATATATATATATATATATATATATATATATATATATATATATATATCTCAATAATATAATTAATTAATGTTCCTTTGCCCTTAATTTGGGTTTGAAACCCAACTGTCCTTGGATCTAGCTAACCAATGTTCCTGTTATCATTTAGAAAATTAAGAATGAGGGTGCAGACTATGAATCCAGTTATATAATTATGGTATTAATTTCCTCTTGCCCAGCTGCATCATAAAGATACTCACATATATATATATATATTGCACTGATCGATATGTGCCGCCAATTAAGAATATCCTTCTACTTTAGGAGAAGAGAGGGTGTTGATGAGATGTCGACAAGTGTTTTTTTTTAATTGGCTCTCTTTTTTACTGTTCATCCGTCCGGCCCAATCCAAACCTTTTACCAGATTTTTCTATTGCCCTGAAAACCCGACTCAAAATCCCCTCATTTGTGCGCCCTGAAGCCCTAATGGGTGTTGATGAGATGTCGACAGGTGTTTTTTTTTAATTGGCTCTCTTTTTTACTATTCATCTGTCCGGCCCAACCCAAACCTTTTATCAGATTTTTCTATTGCCCTGAAAACCCGACTCAAAATCCCCTCATTTGTGCGCCCTGAAGCCCTAATCCTCTCAAGCTGTTCTTCATCTCCATGGCCGAATTTCATGAAAGCTTAACGATTTTCTGCAATCGGTATCAACTCGCTTTTGATACAACGAGATGGCTTAAACCACGGAGCCGTTTATCCGGTGAATTCATTCTTCACTCTATCTCTATTTGATTTTCGTTTTGATTTTATACATCAAACAGCTTTCATTTGCAAACCTAGAGCTGCCGTGTTTTTGTTTGTGCCTAGATTAGACTGGTAAAATTGCGGATTTTGTATCTTTTATCAGATTTCTGAATATGAGAATTGTGGGGAACAAATGTAAATTGTCGGTCTTTCAATGTAAATTTGTGCCCTGCTGAAGTGATTTCCCGAATCTGCCATTGGAAGTACTATATATATATATATATATATATATATATATATATATATATATATATCTTTCAATAGCAATGTTTTGGATTTTACGTTCACCAGTGTAGGTTAATGTAATGTATATATGTATGATGTCGTGACGACATTTTTTAAGAAAAGGCTATAACTATTGATTTGGCATAGGCTGGTTGCAATTTGGATAGTCACAATAAGCTTCCTTGAAGTCTTTTTAGGAAATTTAGTTGACTGAATATTGTGCAATGATGAAAATCAGAAAATGGCAAACAATTATTTTGGTGCTCTAATGTTCTTTTTGGTAGAGAATTTTATGTGATGTTATAATTAAAAAGTGAGATTTGCTGATTCTTGTAATAGCTTTAGCTTTCCAACTTCGACGTCGTTTATTCTTGAGTTTGCATCCATTCCTGCAATGCTCAAAGCTAATGGAGCCACTGCTGATGTTACAAGGTGCATCAAAACTGCCATTAGCCCTTCGCATAAGTCACATATTCACAACTCCAACTTGTTCGTGAAATCAACTAGACTTTCAGTGTTTCCTTGCTCAGCTGTGAAATGCAAAGGGTTAAAGGATAGAAATAAACAAGGTGTAACTCCATGTTTGGCGGCCAATAGCGATGATGTAATTACAAATAAACAGGAAGAGATAGCTCACGACTTTCTACAGCAATGGCGGGCTGAAGTTCCTTTCCAGTTTACTGGGGACCGGTGTCACTCATATACCCATATCCGGTGAATTCGTTCTTGACTCTATCTCTATTTGCTTTTTTTTGCTTTTATAATTTCTCCCATTAACGTAATAACGTTTGAATAATCTTGCAGAAATTGATAAGGATTAGAGGCTGCCTGGTTAGTGCAGTTTCGAGCTGAAAAAGCCACGTTTGAAACTGAAAGTTCAGACCTTTGCCTGAAAATCCGGTGAAAATGCTGGTTTTGGTTACTTAGGTTTGTCTTATATTTGTCACTCGTGTGGTGGAGCAGTTTAAACCTTCACTCTTGTTTTCATCTGTTGGTTTTTGTTGCAGTTGAAGAAGATGTGTAAGGAATGAGCATAATGGGGTGAGTTTTATCGGTTTCCTGCACACATATCCATCGCAATCAATCGAGCCACGGTAAGTGAATCTGCTAGCTCCGTGATCCCATTTTTGAAATTCAATCGATTGGATGATTACCTTTTCATTTGAATGATTGATTTCGAGTATTGATTTGTGCGAGCTCGGTTTTGAATGAGGGATTTCAAAGACATTCGCATATTCGTGAAACACCGAGTGCTTGATGAAAGCGACGATGTTGCTATTACTCGTTGAGAAACAAGTAAAAAGAAACGAGCTGAGTTTCTCTTGCTTTATATGAATGTTCCACATTGTTTTCTTTCGGGAATTCCTTTTTGTTTCATAGCTTTTTCCTTTCAATTAATAGTTGAGGGTTTATAGTATTGCCATTTATTTCTACTTTGCTATAATCGTTTTCCAGTCCAATTTCAACTCGCTTTTGATACAGCGAGATGGCTTAAACCACGGAGCCGTTTATCCGGTGAATTCGTTCTTGACTCTATCTTTATTTGATTTTCGTTTTTCTGCCATTAATGTTTGAATAATCTTCCAGCAATTGATAAGGATTAGAAATTTGCACAGTCGATGCCGTTCATGTGAAAAAGCCACATTTGAAATCAAGTTCGCCCCTTTGGTCGATATTCGGTGAAAGCAATTTGGTTTTAGTTCTTGTTGGAGAGATCTTGCATCATTAAACAAAGAAAATTTATAAACCCTAACCTATATGCAAAACTAACTCCTAACCGGCCGAATACCGGGTTGTTGATAGTAGAGCGAGATAAGTAAGGGGTCGATCCACGGGGAATTGGGATGTTGAATCTAGTTTTATTAATTCCTTTCAGTTGTTACTTACGAAAACAAATAAACGAAAGAACAAATAAAATAAACGAAAGAGCAATTAAAATAAATCTAACCTACGAAATAAAATAACACAACCTAAACTAAACTAAAGATACATGGGATCAAACAGTGCACAAACCAAGTGATTTCAATCCTAGTTCATCTCATGATTTTAATTCAAATTGTGGTTTCACCTTTACACGAGATACAAATCCCTAATTCCTTAGTGAATCCGTTTCTCAAGCTATGAATTCCTAATTTCTTAGTGAATTCAATTATCAATCTCTCCTCTTCCGAATGTTGAGAACGAATTCCATACAAAACAAAGGTTTAGATTCAGGTTAACTTCCGTATTTTAGAACCTAACAACCTAGATAATTAACCGATTAATCTGTCACTAATTAACGATTAAAAATCTCATCTTTCTACGGTGATATAGCTTACTCAACTTCCGTATGTTGTAAACGTATCAATAGCAAACAATCTTCCGATGTAATTCACATAATAGCATCAAAGATCATAGAAAGAATACAAAACAAATTAAACATCATGAAAATAAATAAAGGGTGAATAAATTAAAAGATTAAACTCACATAGTTTTGGTACATTGGATGAACTCCACGGATCAACAACGAAATAAACGGAAAAAACTACATCTAATCTAACCCGGATCACCCGAGCACAAGGCTCGGGTGACCGCCTTGAGCTGCCAAATTGCGCTTTTGTCTTTGTGTATTGCCGCGCAGGAATATATTTAATTATTGTGTACAAATTAGGGTTGCAAAAGTGTTGTTTAAATAGAGAAGTATGTCGGTTTGAGGCAAGGAATATCTTTCTTTGAATTAATAATTATCCAATTATGGTTGTAAATCTTAAGTCGGCCGCTTTCAATGTTTAAGTCGGTTCTCTTTGAGAAAAGCTCGGACGCCGGGTGGACATGATCTCCTAGACTCTGTATCAACTTTCTTGCATGGGACGCCCGTTTTCTGAATTTGGACTCAAACTTCTAAAATTCATATCTTGAGTTGTAGACCTCCAAAAATTATGATCCAAATGTCATAATTAAGCTCTCAGAAAACTCTACAACTTTCATTAAGGACTCTTCTTCAGAAAACGCCTTTTGATTAGCCCGTCGTATTCGAGTATATTTGGGATTTTCCCTAGTTTCAGCAACATCATCCAAACTTGTAACGCTCATATCTCGGGCCTCATAAGTCGGAATGAAGTGATTCAAAATCCTGTAGAATCCTCTCTTCAAGCCCTACAAATATTCTCTTGAGGTCGAGAGTCAAATCAGTGTATATCATATCAAGAACTGCATCGGAAGTTCGGCTGCTTGAAAGCTTCATTCCAAGCTTTATCTCCATCTTCCTTCCATTTCACTTCTCTTCCATGCAAAACCTCATCATTTAATCCTCTTGCATGCCAAAATATGTATCTATAACATAGGAAAATATACCAAAGCGTAACACAATCCCAAAATAACATAAAATCCCAATTTAAGCACATAAATCGTTACATTTTGCAATTAACCTATTAAAAACACTATTTACTCAATTAATCGATTATAAGCTCGATTTCTATGAAAAACATCCATATACGGGGGAAATTGATGTAAAATATATCATTAAAAACACTACAAATTGACCCCTGAACAACACCCCACACTTAAACTTTTGCTCGTCCTCGAGTAAAACAAAACAAGAACATACCATCAAGAATCCACATAACTCGACACGAGATATAGTCAAAATCATGACAAGCTAGTATTCAAACAAATCGACCTCACTCGGTGATGTGTGTGCAGAACCTACTAAACTTCCACCGATCCTCTCTTGATATAATACATCAAGCACTAACAGATTATCCGGTCAACTAAACGAAAACTTCATTCTATCTACAAGACTTTAACTAAAAAACTAATTACCAAGAACATAGTAACTAACTCACAACTAAATTCCTTTGCTTAGTACCAAGAAAATACCTTTCGGGTCTCTACTGGGTTTAGATCAACTTGACTTAGAATTCCAAAAAAGCGTATATTTTATATTTCCTATCGTCGCGTCTCAAAAGTATAACACACTCCCCTACATTAGAGGCAGTCACCCTGAGATCACTCAATCCCTTACTGTCCAAGGTAAACCACACTCCCCAATTGGGGCAGTATCCAAATGGACTCGAGGTGATAGTTACAAACAAAATTCATAAAGAAATTCTATTCATTTATTATTTATAGATATATATATTTTTATATTTTTCAAACTCTTTGGAAACTCTCGGTCAAATATATTTCTAACACATTCAAGACTCTCATTCTAACTGTGAGTATAGCACAAGTTCTTAACTTTCATTAATGCTAAATAAGTGTTATCTGTATCAAGAATTAACTTCCCTTTAACTAACCGGAAACTATTCTATATTTGGCTCTTCATCTAATAGGTTCGTGAAATGAAGTTCAAGTGAGTATCGACTTACTAAACCTATTCTCGAGAACATGATATGACTCACGATAACAACTAAAGGTGCAGATTATAAAACTAGCATGCCGGTGAAATGTTACTCAGACTAAACAAATTTTTTGAAAATTTAGCACTTTTATAAGTATAACAGAAATTGAGCAAACGACTCATAGATACATATAAACCATCCTCTCCCCACACTTAGATTGCAACTTGTCCTCAAGTTGTGAAGAATTAAAGAAAAGATAAAGTACTTAGATGATTGTAGTTCGAAGGTGCAAGTCTGGAAGTGGTCATGAGTCAGATCCAGAAATGCTGGATGAAAGCAGAACTGTGGACCATCCACCGGAAAACTGGCTTCATCTAAAAGCGCACAATTGCTAATGCAAACACCCTGCACACTTGACAAACATGAAATACCTCGGGGATAGGGGAGAAATATAACAACAGGAGAGTGAAAGAGAAGATATAAGCACAGGATAGAATAGCTCAGATGGAAAAATTACCAACCAGGTAAAACACAGGACATCTAAGCGTAAGCCACAGAAGCTTATAAAGTTCATCAATAAAAATGTGAGCGACGGAAACCGATGATTACTCACAATAAAGCACATATGAATAATAGTAGGCTAGGTGAAATCTAAATGGATAAAAATTACAATGCAACCTACGTGATATGCAATACTAAAATAATGATGGCATATGGAAAACCAACAGTAACCATCATAAAAAAAACGAGGTAGTATTACGGAAACCGACAGTTAACTACACTCAGGAAAAATAAAAGAAAAATAAAAACAATGCAACTAGATGACATGCAACTAAATGATATGCACTATATGATATGCAAAAATAAAAGAAAATAAAAGAAAGAAAACTAGCCCACTCATTTGCAACACGACATGTATAAAATAAACGTCACCAAATAATGACGAGTTACGATAAGCGAGCAAGATCTTTATTCATTACATGCAGTGTAGAGACGCGCTTTAAGACTCATCAAAAGTGATAGCATTATGGAAACCAACAGTTAGCTATACTAAACAGATATAACTCATATGGCCTGGACGTAGCATACGGAAAACCGACAGTAGCTACCCATATGAACTACAGCTAAAAACAAGAAAGCACACAGGTCTCAAAGCTCACAAAATTCATCACAGCGGTACGTAGCATACGGAAACCGACATTAGCTACTAAATAACAATAAGACCAGTTATAGCGTACGAGAACCGACAGTGACTATAACTTGCATAGATGAATCATGCATATAAAAATTAATCAGTTATTTAACATGGATCGGTAGATGGAAAGATGTAAACATGCAAGTTCAGATCATCTACGTAAAAACAATTAGCCACAGAAGCTCAAATTAAAGTATCCATATCAAATTAAGCATTAAAAATCAAGTTAAGAGGAATTCTGGAACCTGGACGTGCGTTCAACAAAGCAGACGGGCGTTCACCTGGATTTTTAGCCCTGGACGCTCGTTCGACAAGTCAAACGGGCGTTCACCTGCAGATTATGAACTGGACGGGTGTTCACTTACCTGAACGCTCGTCCAAACAACGACTTTGCAGCGAAGCATAAAAAACACAAACAAACCCTAACTAATCATCATCAACACACATACAACAGCCGCAATATAAATTTTAGCACAGAGCACAAAAGGTTAAGATTAGATTATACTTCACGTTTCACGAATCGAGTAAAAAACTTTTTGCACATTCTTAACCCAACGGTCATCGAAACATGGCAAAAATAAAAACTCTCGATTTGTTAAACGCAAACTTTTATTGAAATAAAATGAATCGTCACAAAATCGAGAACTAACAAGACTAGATTCAACATGACACCTATTCCCCGGCAACGGCGCCACTTTTGTTGGAGAAATCTTGCATCATTAAACAAAAGAAAATTTATAAACCCTAACCTATATGCAAAACTAACTCCTAACCGGCCGAATACCGGGTTGTTGATAGTAGAGCGAGATAAGTAAGGGGTCGATCCACAGGGAATTGGGATGTTGAATCTAGTTTTATTAATTCCTTTCAGTTGTTACTTACGAAAACAAATAAACGAAAGAACAAATAAAATAAACGAAAGAGCAATTAAAATAAATATAACCTACGAAATAAAATAACACAACCTAAACTAAACTAAAGATACATGGGATCAAACAGTGCACAAACCAAGTGATTTCAATCCTAGTTCATCTCATGATTTTAATTCAAATTGTGGTTTCACCTTTACACGAGATACAAATCCCTAATTCCTTAGTGAATCCGTTTCTCAAGCTATGAATTCCTAATTCCTTAGTGAATTCAATTATCAATCTCTCCTCTTCCGAATGTTGAGAACGAATTCCATACAAAACAAAGGTTTAGATTCAGGTTAACTTCCGTATTTTAGAACCTAACAACCTAGATAATTAACCGATTAATCTGTCACTAATTAACGATTAAAAATCTCATCTTTCTACGGTGATCTAGCTTACTCAACTTCCGTATGTTGTAAACGTATCAATAGCAAACAATCTTCCGATGTAATTCACATAATAGCATCAAAGATCATAGAAAGAATACAAAACAAATTAAACATCATGAAAATAAATAAAGGACTGAATAAATTAAAAGATTAAACTCACATAGTTTTGGTACATTGGATGAACTCCACGGATCAACAACGAAATAAACGGAAAAAACTACATCTAATCTAACCCCGGATCACCCGAGCACAAGGCTCGGGTGACCGGCCTTGAGCTGCCAAATTGCCGCTGCTGTGCTGTGTATTGCCGCAGGAATATATTTAATTATTGTGTACAAATTAGGGTTGCAAAAGTGCTGTTTAAATAGAGAAGTATGTCATTTGAGGCAAGGAATATCTTTCTTTGAACTAATAATTATCCAATTATGGTTGTAAATCTTAAGTCGGCCGCTTTCAATGTTTAAGTCGGTTCTGCTGAGAAAAGCTCCGGACGCTCGGCTGGACATGATCTCTAGACTCTGTATCAACTTTCTTGCATGGGACGCCCGTTTTCTGAATTTGGACTCAAACTTCTAAAATTCATATCTTGAGTTGTAGACCTCCAAAAATTATGATCCAAATGTCATAATTAAGCTCTCGGAAAAATCTACAACTTTCATTAAGGACTCTTCTTCAGAAAACGCCTTTTTGATTAGCCCGTCGTATTCCGAGTATATTTCGGGATTTTCCCCTAGTTTCAGCAACAGCATCCAAACTTGTAACGCTCATATCTCGGGCCTCATAAGTCGGAATGAAGTGATTCAAAATCCTGTAGAATCCTCTCTTCAAGACCTACAAATATTATCTTGAGGTCGAGAGTCAAATCAGTGTATATCATATCAAGAACTGCATCGGAAGTTCGACTGCTTGAAAGCTTCATTCCAAGCTTTATCTCCATCTTCCTTCCATTTCACTTCTCTTCCATGCAAAACCTCATCATTTAATCCTCTTGCATGCCAAAATATGTATCTATAACATAGGAAAATATACCAAAGCGTAACACAATCCCAAAATAACATAAAATCCCAATTTAAGCACATAAATCGTTACATTTTGCAATTAACCTATTAAAAACACTATTTACTCAATTAATCGATTATAAGCTCGATTTCTATGAAAAACATCCATATACGGGGGAAATTGATGTAAAATATATCATTAAAAACACTACAAATTGACCCTGAACAGTTACTCAAGTTTGTGTTTTATTTCACTCATGTAGTGTATTTGTCACTCATGTAGTGGAGCAGTTTAGACTTTGATTCTTGTTTTAATCTGTTGGTTTTTGTTGCAGTTGAAGAAGATGTGTCTATACTAATAATGAGTTTTTGGAAACATAAAATAAAAAGACACCGAACCAGAGTGAGTCATTTTGTTTTGTCATAAGAATGTTTAAACTTTAAAAGTGGATTAAAGGCTTTAACATTCTTTGCGCTGTGTGCTTGTTTACAATGTAGTGCCTTTTGATCCTTACTTATAAATACCTTGTGCTAGAAGTAGCCACATTTGTTGAGTTATAACATGTGTTCTTTTTTCCCTTTTTCAGCGTGTTCTATATGTAGATATTGATATTCACCACGGTGATGGTGTTGTGGTGGCATTTTATACTACAGACAGGGTCATGACTGTTTTTTTCCATACGAGGTATGTAGTTATTCTGTGTGATTTTCCATGTGTGTGCTTGTTCTGCTACGTATCCCTGTCTTTGGTTCTTCAAGCATGTACTTATTCTATGTAATTTTGCAGTTTCTCAGTAGGTGCTTCAAATCCTTTCCATACAAGGTATGTATTTTTTCATCTGACTTCTTATTATCATGGTCTACTTTCTCCCTCGCACATGTTTTAGGTCTTATGCTAAAGTATTTACTGTATTACACACATGGCTCGACTAAGAATTCATTCTGCTTAATCTGCTTGGTTAACTATTTTTCTACGCCTTCTAGATCTTACCATTGATGAATCTTACCTTTTTCCCCTTTTTTTGTTTCTTTTTGGGTTTCCTTCTTTATAGATATGAAAACATCTATTGATGGTGTGAAAACGGAAAAGATCGGGAAGGTAAGATATTCCTTTGTTGTGTAAATGTGTGTCCAGGAAGATAATTTATTTACATATTTGTTAATGTTTCTGCTATAATATTTTTTAACCATTATCCAGTTTGCATCATATCTGCTGCTTTTATGAGTTTTAGTTTTATGTCAGAACTGCTATGGCGAAAAAGTTGATATCTTGCCAAGAACCACCTCTCTTTGACATTAGCCTCAATCTTTCAATTCATTATACACTCTTTTAAAATGGCTGGGATTTCTGGCGTAAGCCCAACTACCTTTTGTGCTGTTCATTTTTTATTTAAAATACTGGGCTTTTCACACACACATGTGATTAAATTGTTGTATTGAACGCCCAATATTGCGGCTGTGATATATGTAAAGTCATGATTGTATTGATGGATTGTGTGGTGTACTATTACTATTGAGAATTTGCCCAAAAAGAATTATGCCTATGTCTACATGTTTACGTTTAATTTAGTAAAAGACTAATAGGCCTTTTGTATATATATGTAAGTAGCAAAAGTGCACATATACCTTCAGAACGAAAAAAAAGTGCATTGCAACCAAATTCGTTTGGTAATCACTTTCAACGTAAAACCCGCATGCAGTCTGCTATTTTTGCTCAAATCCTTACTTTATGTAGCCGCTTTAGTACTACAGAACAGGTATGGAGTTCTTTCCCTTGCGCCTTTCTTTTATTCTTTTCTCTTTGCACTTATTGGGGTGTTGGGGTATAACCTTTTATTACTATTTCTTTCTTTCAAATGGGATAGTGCGTATATGTGTTTCTTCCCTGAAGAATTGTATGTTGATATGAGGTGAGCTTTGTTTAAATTTGTTTTTTTTTCAAGAATTCCCAGATTTGTTTTCCAAGATAGTTGAGCTGCATTTAGAGAAGAACAGTGTTGAGTTATATTAGCAATTTAGAATAAAAAAGATTCTTTCTGGATTATTTTTCTCTAATATTTTTTTTTCATAGATTGGAAAATAATGACTATCGGATATTAGAAAATGGTTCGTGAGGAAGCAAGATAAGGACAATGGCAATACTGCAAAGCCTGGTTCATCCACCAAGGCACGTTCTGAATCTGACCAGCCAGCAAAATCAGTGAGTTTCTTATTTCTTTTTATCTGTTTATTTGTCTGTTTGTAATTTAGTGTACACTTCTTGGATAAATTGAAGGAAATTGCACATTGTACAGTCCCTCCTATAACTAGGTAGAATTCACATATAATATCCAGCAGCAGCTCAACTTTAGTGAATCTGATATATAAGTTGCATTTGAAATTTGTATTCAGTTTTAGCTTGGATTTCCAGCTACACATACAACCTGATGCACTCTGTATGAGCTGTGCTGCTTTCCATAGCTGTGTATATATGTGATAATTTTATAGTTCTCTCTATGTACTTCCCCGCCATAATAAATTCTCAATCAATTCGTGTTAGGTTGTGATCGATATCATCGGATACTGATTGTTTCTGTGCAAAGAATTGCCGATTCAAATCAATCGTGAATTCGTTTATTGTAAGTTTCTGTAAATTTGTATTTTAAATTTAATTTAATTTTTCTTTTGTGTGAAATACATCGTATTTCAAATATCTGTTCTTTGGATCATACGTTTGTTATCGAATTATTGTTTGTCCGGATGGGAATCGGATACTACCTATGATCCTGTACGCAGAATTTCAAAATCGGAAACAGAAGCCCTTAATATGTTTGCCTATGTGTCACACTTTGTATGGGTAGGGTACTCTTTTTGGAAGGGTGAAGAAGCTTTAGGGTATTTTGGTGTTGAGATTCCTGTATATTCTCATATTTTATTGCATGAGCTTAATGATAATTTGTTGATAAAGATATTAAATCTCCTCAAGAAGATTTTTAGCGTGATTTCTTTGTTTTTGAAGTTCTATAGTTTTAGCTACTTTAATTTCAACTCAAATTTGTTTAAAGAAGAATTTCTTTGTCTTACTTATACTTGTTCGAACAAAACTAGAGGAAAGTGAAAACATCTGCAAAGTTTAACTTTTTATTTTAATTTTTATTCTTATTAAGGCTGGTATTTTTCCTTATGTGGTTGCCAGATCTAATTCCGAGGTTTTAGCTTGAGTTTGTGTATGTGTAGTTGGCTTAAAGGATTCGTATTCATTTTCTTGTGCAACTATGCAAAGAATTTATTCAGTTTGGTCTCGTGCTTTCTCACTATTGAATTGTTTGTTTTGTTATTGACAATGTAGACATCTTTTTCATGTTAACTTTTGGAACAACTTGACAATCTCCTAATTTCTGTAGGTTTAGTTGACGGGATTCAGGAGTCTACCTCCTTTGTTTGAAAGCACACCCGATGCAATCCACGAGTTGGCTTTGGACAGTTACGGTGTTCTCTCACTCTCTTATATATTTTTCCTGTGCTTGGAAGTTACTGCTATCAGTACTTGTGCTTCAATTATGGCTTCTTCTGTCATTTTCTTATTGGTCTGTGGCTCTGTGCATAAGGAAGTTTTAGAGAAATGAGGCCAGCATGAAAACCGTTTTCCTGCCTATGATTTTTCGCGTACCTATGAAGTTTTAATTAGTACTTGTTGGTTTGGTATTGCTATTAGTTCCACATTGTTTGGTTGCTTTCCTTGCTAACTTCTACATTTACCTTTTTATTAGTACTTTTGGATGATTGACTAAAATTCCCCCCTATATTCAGTCTTAACATTTGGAAGGTTTATGAATGTCAGGGGATATATATGAGCATGTTGTTGTATTAAGTGTGAAGATTGAGGATCAAGATGCCTTTGAGAGGGATTTTTTCAAGCTTAAACCATACTACACCGATGCACAGTAATTTCTTTATGAACCTTTTTACCATTTAGTTGTTTCGGTTTTATGTCTGCATGAAACTTGCGGCTCATCTTTGCTCTCTTTTCCAGGTTTTCATCATTTGTGGAGAATTGATTCTTAGAAATAATAGGAATATTGTTTCTGTTTTTAT
Source organism: Gentiana macrophylla (assembly GCA_026214975.1). NCBI lineage: Eukaryota > Viridiplantae > Streptophyta > Magnoliopsida > Gentianales > Gentianaceae > Gentiana > Gentiana macrophylla. The sequence goes on along the minus strand of CM047813.1, from coordinate 1,597,460 downwards.
TTTATTTTATTTATATTGATTACCAACTCTAAAACCTTTATGCTAGAACAAGCTAAACTGTTGGGATTAAGCTGCATACGGCTTTAGCTGATCCCATATGGTTTTAAGAAAGCAATGCTTTTTAATAACCATGCAAGTATGGCGTATTGGTGGGTGTGATTTAATCTAATTTTTGTCCCAGAATGTGGAGTGTGGGTCTAACCAATTGTTTGCTTTCTTATACTATTTTATTTTTCTCTCTTGAGATGTTTGATTCAGTTTCTTTCCAGTTTGATCTTCATGTTAGCTGATGCCTGATGTTCCTGGAAAAACTAAAGGTTGAATGAATGTTGATATGGTACAAGATGGCCGCGGCTAATATAATCATTTGCGTTGTAAGTGAGCATTTTCGACTTTCTAAAAATGTTACTACTCTTTATCATTATTCTTAATAGAGTATATTTGCCTTTTAAATAGCCGGTAATGGCAGCCTGGGAAAGTTGTCACATGGTAATGTAGCTTTTATGATAATCATTGCATAAACAACACCTTATATAGAACTTTTTTAGCGGTAGTTGGCATATAAGGATAAACTCACTTTTACATTTCAACCTTCAGCTGTGCATACTTGCTTTTTATTCTTCTTTATCATTTGATTTTAGTTTCAATTTCATTATTGAAATAAGCTTTTCTTATAGATAAACATCACCGTTTGAAATGACGTGCTTATTATTTGCAGATGCAGTACTTTCAGCGATGGGAGGTATATGTGCTGGCTTAGAAAATCAACCTTTCACCTTAACAACTAAGGAGATAATTGAAGAAATTGGGAAGCAAGTGGGCAGACTAATATGCTCCGTTTTTCTTTCTTAACTTTAGTTGTTCATGTAGTTGTCTTGAAACAATGAGTACGTGTAAATGCAATACCAAAGTTACCATATCTACGTTGTTTTCAAGAAAGGTTTGCACTTTCAACTGTTATTTCAACTTTCAATTGTTACTCGTGAGTTCTATAAAAATTGTAACGCACCTATACAAAAATTACGACCATTGGAGGGGGCCTTATGGAGGCCTTGCGGTGCAAGGCCTAAGCACTCTAGTCCTATTATATAAGACTAGAGTGTTTTAGGTCTTGCAACGCAAGGCCCTTGTACGGCCCTGGCCTTATACATGGCTGTATAGATGGTTTCAGTGTATACAGACTGGAAGTAAACTGCAAAGCATGTGTTTATTCATTATTAGCCAACCACATTGAATACCTATCAAAGGTAAACTTTTAAGTAAGAAAATTACGGCTAAAATAACAGAGATAAAAGAAAAATAATAATAATAATAATAATAATAATGTTTTAATGAATGGGAATTAAACCGAAAAGTTCAATATGACATTAGAAATCTTCAGAGCTTTTTTAACTATCAAAAGTAGCTCTCCCAAACCATAGAAGTAATGCCAATAATGATATTAACTTTATCTCACACATATTCACACCCTTAATGCCCAAAATGCAAGTTGGAAACCTGAAAATGTAATAAAAAGCAAAACAAATGCTTTTACCTTCTAGCATGCCCATCATTATAGCATTAAATATCACATATTGTTCTTTCCAGAATAAAAGAGATAAGAAATTGAACATTGGTTGTATTGGCGTGCTTTTTTTTTTATTGCATGACTTCACCATAAACAACAACTTTTAGTAAAAGCACATTGCATTGTAATAGAACAAATACATCTTAAACTGAAGAACGGAAAAGAAGAGGTTGATGCATACCCTTTCGTCATGTACAAAGTGCAAAGCTTTCTTAAATAACTATAGGATCGGCTAAAGTTGTGTGCACCCCAAGCATGGCAGTAATTAGCTTGATCTATCATAAAAGTTACAGAACCTGAAACAAAACCAGTGCAGTTTTTTGAGCTATTACTCATAATAAAAATAATAAAAAAATAAAAAGCAATGGTCTTGTTTCTCTAAGAAACCATTCCCCCAGTAATCCATACGCAATCACCCTCAAACGTGAAACCTATCAGCTCACACTTCATCCCGCTCAAACCTACTTCAAAAGTATGGAAAAGGTAAAAAGAGAGATCATTACCAACATTGAAAATTCATGTTTATCGCCGAATAAGAGACTTAGGAGTTAGATTCTGAATTTTACGTCTTTTGGTATTGTATCAATGCAACATGAGAGACAGATTAGAATAGCACCATAAATAGTTTATATAGGAAAGTATAAAGATTAAAAAGACAGAAATACTAATGTCTTTCCTACCATGATGATTGTTGCAAGCCTATGGAAGTTCCTTACCACCCGTCAACAACGGCGGACAAAAGCATTTAAAATAAGGAATAATTAGGTTTCATAATACCATATTTATGGCATAAGAATGAAAATTGGGTTGGTCATTAAGTAGAGTTACTTTTCCCCTTGCTTGAGTGTGTCGATGCAACACCCTTCGTTCTTATTAGATAGAAGGAAAGAAAAGGATCTAAATAATTCATAATTATTGTTTGTTCCTAAGAGTTACATCAAAAGTATTATCTTTACACCATCTATAAATTTACCAAAACAAAAAATAACCAGGCACATCAAAGCATCCAGAATTATTAACCATTAACAATTTTTTCTTGTTCGTTAAGGATGATGTCAATATTGTACATGAAACAACAAACGAATAACAAAGATGAACAAATATAAGCAGAATTGGAGACTGAAAATGTAAAAATGGGAAGTGATGTTAGCTCATTCTTACATGCCAAGTGCTTCTGTAGAAAAATTGATCAACAGTGTCACTCCTGCAATCGTAGAATTAAAGTAACAAGCACACATTAGCTAGATTGCTATAACAAATGAGCAAGAGACAAACAACTATTTATGGATGTATGATCATAATGAGAATAATAATAATATTAGTATCCAAGGAACCTTGACTTTAGGATGAGATTACTCAACCAAGTGGATACTAAGCAAGTAAAGCACAGAAAAGCAAGCACATACCAAAGGCGAGGAAGAAATCTTTCTTGTAGGTTTGTCTACTGCAGAACCCGTTGACAAGCACAACAGAATATTTTTGAGCTGAACCATAACTTAAACATTACCATTTATGGTAAATAAAAAATTTCAGATATGCAAGATCAGAAGAAATCCATAGCAGAAACCAACCAATTGTTGGCTTAAATACCAAATAGTAAACCAGAAGGAGACAAACATTCAAGTGTACATTAACTTAATGTAATGGACATCATATCACCTAAGTAGAAAGGAATACAATAAACTAATTCTCAAATCTAAGACAAAAAATAAATAAATAAATAAAATTAAAATTATATGGCCGTGCAATAGAACCCCATTTAGTCATTCTTCAATGCAGCATACGAAACTTCATAAGATTGAGTAGCAACACTTAATCAACCACCGATGTCGTAGAGGACGACAACATCAATGAATTTCAAACAAAACCATGTTCACCATTTTCACCAATCCAAGTTCCCGACCTTCCCAACAATCTTTCATATAAACTCATGTACTATCAACTTTTGTTAGCTATCACTCTACATAGCTTGAGAACAAAAATTACTTTTGATCACAACATAAATTGCAGCAAACTCAATTTCCTATCATAATCTGCAAGCCTTCAAAGGATCAGTAAACCACTCATTCCAAAATAAAGCAATGAGCCGGGAAAAAAAAGCATAAGACCTCTGCCTCGACAAATTAACAACAGCAAGAGACATGAAAAACACAGAGTACGCATCCAAAGGCAACATAAAACCTATTGCAAAGCCACGATAAAGTTATCCCCATATCCATTCCAACTCAGTTTGAGCATTACATTACAAAAGCATAGGAAATTTGAAAAGCAAAAATCATCCAAATTCCAGCTTAACATTACAACACACATTTCACACATCTAAATAATTGTTTTTCAAAACACCGAAATATCCGAGTCAATACCCGAACCACCATCCATTAAGACAGTACTGAATAGAAGGCTGTGAAGCAGAGCAAAGGAAGCACATACCCAAAGGCAAGTGAAATCTTTCTTGTAGGTCTGTCTTCTGTAGAACCTGTAAAAATAACACAACACATAATTTTTCAGCTGAAGCAAACCATAAACATAAGAAAGTCATAGCAGCAATCCACCAAGTATTGTTTTAAATGTCAAGAAGCAAAGCATGAGTAAAGAAAGAAACATTTCAGAACATGACAACGGAGTAATTGTAAACATCATCATAATGCAGTAAAATTAGTATACATATCCTTGCAGTTAAAAAAACCACTAAATTTGGTAATGAATACTGTAAGTGAAGAGATTGGTCGAGCCTTGAACTGACTTACTTACTTCATTCATTATTTTCGTCTCTCCTACAACCAAATTCTCATCTTTAAACCCAAGAAACCTTTTTAAATACGGTAATGTTCAGTCCAACCTAAAGGAACACCTATTGTTATTAATCTAGACCCACATCTTAAGAAATAAGGGAGCAGCATAGACAATATTTCATGTAAGACCTGACCCCCTCCGCAATTGCGTTCCCTAGCAGACTAAGAACAACATAGAAAAGAAGCTTTCTTTGAAAAAAACATAATAATGGCGTAGCTTGAAGCCAAACCATAACACTACACAACAAATATATATACACAGAAGGCGTATACCCCAGGCAGAGCATTTAGTGCACCAAAAAAAGAACCAACGAAACAATTTGCCCGGTAATTTTTTTTTGCAGAAAGACAGTATAACTGCTTACTCTTTAACCTAAATTAATACCCAATACATGGAATAAATAGAAGAGGCTAAAAGATTATTTCTTTCTTTTGTTATGTGCTAATTAATTTCTTAAGTGATATTTTTTTATTTTTTTTATTTGTCGATAATTATAGTAATAGTATAATTGGTTTGGATGAAGAGGATTGGTGGCTAAGAATGATGAGAATGGTGTATTTGAGTATTGAGGAGATTTCAAGATCTTCAACGACATGTTAATATTAAGAGATGATGAAAGAGATTAAGGAACTTGAAGATATTCTTCGTAAACAATACTGAAAGGATTAAGGAAATGGAGGATTTGAATGAATCAATGAGAAAAATTGCAATTGAAATGGAAAGGAAGAAGAGGTTTGAAAGGCAAAGGCCCGCACAATATAGGTATTACTATGATTAGTGTGGAAATGAAAATCACTCTTCGGACTCGAAGGTGTAATTATTTGCTAAATGTGGTAACGTAGACATGAATTTGAGTTATGGTCCGTATTCCGTAAACTTATTATCCATGGGTTTTGTTGTAAACTTGTAATGGTTGATTTGTTTGTGTTTGTACGTAAACCTTGGATATGGTTACTTTTGTTTTTTAAGCTAATCATTCACCAAATTTATAACTTTACGTAACAAAAAACAAGTTGAAGTTAGTTTCACACTTAAAACACACTACTACTTGTTTTTACAGAGAACAATTTGTAGGATTGTAACATTCTGTTGATACGATGGTACCATGTTAATTAGCTTTAACATCCATCAAATTCAAGTTTAACACCCATCAAATTCAAGTACAATCAAATTCAAGTTTAACACCCATCAAATTCAAGTACAATCACATTCAAGTTTAAAAATGATCATGGATCGAAATCCCAAACAAGCGAGTTCACCGACCAACTTCTTCCTCCAATATTTCATCTTGTTAACTTGCATGGAACATACATCCAATTTGCCCGTCAAGAACTCCACGTATTTTAGGACAAACATTCCATAAGCCATTCTACCAAAAGTATCAAAAGAGAGTTAGTAATTAAATCAAACAATTTAACAAAATACTCAAACATAATAATAACCGATGCTTAGTATTTGGTAACAAACATACCCGTTGTCTTGAATAGGCAAACCTTCCACCTTCTCAACAATAAGCTTTTAAATCTGTAGTTCTCGTACCCACTACAAATCTCTTTAACATACTGAATAACAACTTGAAACGGTGTCAAGAACTTATTTAGCACTCCACTTCCATACGTGTGATGGCATGCTATCATACACCAAAATTTGTCCTTTTTCGATATCAATTCGCAACAACATGAAATGATCACTCCAATTGCAGGCACATATAAAGTTTTAAGCCACGTAACTACGGTTTCCCATAACTAGGATTATCACCATTCAAATACTTCATCAACGCTTTTGAAAACTTATGATCCTTCAACTTTTGAGATTCCTTTTTCATACTCAAAGATGTATAAACTTTGTGAAATACGATATCAAGTACACCAAAGACCTTCCTCAAATAAATGCGGATACACTATCATACTGGACGGATTTGACATAATGACGTATTCATTACCTCAGATTAACATGCAAACAAATTGTTTGAAGCATTGAATAACTACACATTCATAAACCACGTAAGTGAAATCAAAGTGGACTTACACTTGATTGCAACCATCCACCTTCAACAACTTTTTCGGTTCAAAAGCTTTTACTTCTTCATCAAGAAGCCTCCACATCAACACTAAATCCAAAATGAGATTGTAAAAACTTATAGTTATTACGCAAAAATAAAATATATACAAAAATACTTGAACCATACTAATTTAATACCGCATCAACCGATTTTAGAACATTTTCCACGTAATCCATCATAACGGGATCTCGCTTCTCGGTAAGGATCTAAAACAATCCACATTTTCTAATTTTCGCCTTTCAAAACATGGCTTCCTCTCACAACTTCCTTTTTCGTGATTTCTTTTTCTCCTCTCAATTTTAAGAGTAACGATCGAGAATGTAAACAACTTCTTCCGCTCACTTTTCGATCTTTCCTTTTATCCTTCATCGCCTCCCTACACAACAAATTGACAACGATATAATTAATAATAATTAACTTTAAAGTAAAACTGAAAATATTGAATTTTTAAACAATATTTATACCCTCACTGTTCGCTTCTTTCTTGCCATCCACCTCTATCTAATTTTTCTTTTTCAAACAATCGTCTCTTCATCACACTCTCCATCACACATCATTGCCTCCATCGATTGTACAATCTCTTCATTTTCATCATTTCTGGATTACTAGATTGAGCGACAAGAAATCCAATTTACTATGAAGTTTTTCAATAGCAAAGCAGATATTTCTCGGCTTCTCTTCTTTCACCACAACTCTTATCATTTCTTTGATCTTTCTATAATCTATTCAACTTGGTCGGAGTTGTTTGGCCCATCAAACTCCGAGTCATCATCCATAAATGAAATGGTGAATCGTCTCTCTTCTTCACCCAAATTCAGCACGATAATCGCTGTCTTTCAAGTTCAAGTGGCGACGAGCCTTCTGATGTATCTCCAACTGCATTGACATCGACTAATTAATTTTAAAACGTCAACCTACAATTTCAAAAAAATATAATGAAATAAATAAAACAAAAACCACTAAACCTTTCTTCCTTGCAATGTAAATTCAAGTTGGACTGATGAGAAAGAGACTTTTTCAATTCCCATTTTTGCATACGAGGATAGCTTTTTGTTTATTAACTTACAAAGCTTGCCCACGCATGGAATGGCTTCAAAAGCCCATACCTAAAGCAAATAAAACATAGTTTTTATATATATATTTCACATAAACTATAAACATCTAAGGACAAATACAATTATCTCAAATACAAATTAGAACAAACTAATGCATACCATTATAGCTAAGTGAAACCCATACAATGAATATTGTATTTTCTCCACGTCATCACTAAACCATGCCGACATGTCCCGCTTGAAGATTCGTCTTTGTGCTATGATAAGCCAAACTCCCCAAGGATATCGGTTGAATGATTTCAGAAACTTTTTCACGAGAAATGGTGTAGGTTCGTAGGCCATCATTAGATATTGAGTCAGGACAAAAGATTTACGAAGGAAAAATGATGCATCCATTGAATATAAAAGTAGTAGATTCACCTGCCATGGTACCAATTTGCATGTCAAGGGTCATTCAATTGCTTTTCATCTGACAAAGAATCCATATGCACCACTTGAGTAGTGAGACTAAGAGTGACCCCAATTGGGGGATTTATCCCCCCTCTAAAACTACCTTTAAGCCCACAGTCCTAATCCAACACCCTATCCCTAAATAAAACTAAGGCTCCCCCTAAATATGAAGAGTCTCTTTAATATGAAACAATAATAATTTTATCTCTCTTTTACCCAATAAATTAATTTCACACATCAATATCATTTATATAATAATGTGTTATGTATCGAGTAATGATACGGGCACAACGGTAGTATCACAACGATGATATACATCATTGAAAAAAAAAATTATATATACTATTTTTTCCATAAAAAAAAATTAATCTGTCCAAATATTTATTTTTTTATTTTGAACTCTTTTTGTGTACGGATACGACATCTTTTTATTTTTTTACCGTTGTGCGACGTATTCAAATATCACTTTGTAAGCATAAAATATTTTTAAAGGGATGTATAGAGGTTGCTTATTGGAGTGAATTATTTTTTGGGTGTTGAAAAAGTGTAACTGTAACGGAAAACGATGTGTTTGAAGGGTGTAACGGAAAACGATGTGTTTGATGTGTTTGAAGGGTGTAATTGGGTGTCCCCATTGGGGTCACTCTAATGGGGCGAACCTGGAGCTCCGGTGGCGTCGTACGGCAGTGGAGCAGGTACGAAGGTTAAGAACCTACAGAAACGGTTGCCTAACTATCTCCAATGGTAGGAGACAAAAGGTTTACAAACCTTTTTTAAAAGGTTTTTCACCGTGGCAGCAAAAGGTTTTTTCAATAGGTTTCTTCCAATAGATTTGTATTTACAAACCTTTTGTAAAAAGGTTTACAAACCTTTTGTAAAGGTTTTTACTATTGTGTGAAGGTTTTTATAAAGGTTTACAAACCTTTTGTAAAATGATTATGAACCGATGACGTGGCAAAATAAAATGTTTATGATAGTAGATAAAAGGTTTATAAAACGAAAAGGTTTATAACCGATGACGTGACACAGTCATAAACCTTTTAACCGGAGATAGCCTAATGCAATGAAAAAAAGTGTACAACCTGGTAGGTGACTATTTCTGCTTTATGGGCTTTTTTTTTTGCTCTTCCAAACAAGCCCAAATAAAGTAAACAACAGTGAGTGGGCCCAATGCTGAGCGCTTAAATAAAGAATGATGAAATGATAAAACAACCAGACGGAGGATTTAATTAGCATTTCGGCAGATCTCCTTAAGCCACGTGGAAGGAAGGGGTTAAAACCCTTCCTTCTTCTAAGATAGTAATAGTAGATAAAAGGTTTATAAAACGAAAAGGTTTATAACCGATGACGTGACACAGTCATAAACCTTTTAACCGGAGATAGCCTAATGCAATGAAAAAAAGTGTACAACCTGGTAGGTGACTATTTCTGCTTTATGGGCTTTTTTTTTGCTCTTCCAAACAAGCCCAAATAAAGTAAACAACAGTGGGCTCCCAATGCAAGGCTTAAATAAAGAATGATGAAATGATAAAACAACCAGACGGAGGATTTAATTAGCATTTCGGCAGATCTCCTTAAGCCACGTGGAAGGAAGGGTTAAAACCCTTCCTTCTTCTAAGATAGTAGGAAGAGAAGGATTGAGAGGGAGGGGACAAGTGTTATTTTTTTATTGGCTCTTCTTTTTTTTTTTTTTTTACTGTTCATGGGCGGCCCAGCCCATTTTTTTTTTTTACTATTTATCGTTCTGGCCCAGAAATTTTTTTTTTTTTTTATTTATTAAGAATGGTTTGAATTAAATTGTTCCATTTTGGAGGACTCAATTGTATCACCTTTTAATGTGCGAATATATGTAGCAAAGGTACGACTATTTTCAAAATATAAGCAAGACGACGACATTGTTACGACACGATTCAGTATCACGCCAAAAAAATTGTATTGACGTTTACATGAAATATTATAAATTTCTTAAAATAAATTCATTTCATAAAAAAAAAAAACGATCGTCGTTTAAATGGCGATATGACTATTTTCAAGATATAACGCCACTTACGTATTCCGCTCTACACGATCTTTATATCATGCTTAAAAATATTGGGTTTGACGATTACATGAAATATTAAAATTCTTGAAATGAATTTTTTTTTGTAAAAAAACATATTGTTTATATAAAATATTAAATATCCTGAAAAAAATTATTTTGGCCACAAATATTGTTAAACTGGCTATAGTGTATTGTTTGTTTAATTTCTATGGAAATTCGAATTGTGTATTTTACCATGGCCGTTAAAATTAGCCTAGATCTGAGAATACAAAAAAAGGGGTAAGAAACATCACAAAAATATAACCAAAAAAGCCAACACGAACCGCAAAACGCAGAAACTATGTTGTAAGCAACTTTTAAACTTTACCAAACTAAGACCGTATATGGATGTGTTATATTCTAAAATCTATGAGAAAAATGAAAAAAAACTGTGGTTAAGTCATATCCAAAATGTATTACCCAAACCAAGTTTTATATCTTATATTTTAATATTTACTCTCAAGCAATATTTCTATACCGAGGGCATTATAAGGGCCTTGCGGTGCAAGGCCCAAACCACACTAGTATATATATAGAAGCTTAAGAATTGAAAATTGTAAGGAAAATGATGAATCCTGATTCATTCCCAATTTTGTGAGAGCAAACCGAATGAAACCGCCATCAAGTCCAATTCATAAATTAAAAAATAGCAGCTTTAAAACTGATGTAGTAAACCTCTTTGATTCGGATGAAATATCAACACATCTTCTCCAGCAGCTGGTAGGGAAACACATATATAATCAACGTTTAACCCAAAACACATTCAATCCATACAAAGAATATTATATTGTCCCAAAAATATCGAATTCGAGATTTTCAATTAATCATGATAAATAACTGTACGCTAGTTAATAATCACGTCTTGCATAATCAGCTGATTTTTATCATATATATTGGGCTTTTTCTTTTTTTGTAGCCAAACGGCGAGGGCGGATGATCAAGCGATTCACCAAACAATTTATGACTCATTTCTTATTTATCAGTTAAAGTGCAGGCATTACAATGTTAAATTTGAATTTGATAGACTTCCAATTTTGGTTCACAATGAGATTGTGCGAATATTTTAAATTTTGAACATAAATGGTATTAATATATAATCTTTAACTTTGTTTTTTTTTTTTTCTATTTTTTTTTAACGTAAATGCTATTAATGTATAATCTTTGATTTTGTTTTTCTAAGAGTCGGGTATTGAGCGGGTGATTATCGGATTTGGGTCCAATCAATTTTAAATTCCTTCCATTTTATATTAGTAGTGTGAGACAACGAGCGCCACAACGTGAATGTACACCATTGATTCATAATATAGACTCATTAATCATTATTATATCAATCATGATCAATGGTGTAGATTTATGTTGTGTCGCTCGTTGTGTCACAACGATTGTGCCCATATCATTACTATATCAATATATATATAAAGACATTAATTCTGTGGGTGGTGGAGCAGTTACAGTTAGGCTTCACATATAAAAACAAAATAGTAGTATACATTAAATATCAAGTTAAATGATCGATGTGAATTCCTCTGTCACCACACACACAAACAAAACAAAAACAAAAAATTGAATCCATAAAAAAGGAGGAAAGAAAACATGAATTAATAACTAATCAAAAAAATAACTGATCATCATTGTTTTTCTAGCTAAGTTGCATGAACACGGACACGTAGCACGACACTATACGGCGATACGGTTAATTTCAAAATTTAAGGACACGATACAATCTGCGTATTATGCGCTTTTATATATATATATATATATATATATATATATATATATATTCAATTTATTATATAAATAAATTAATTCAATTTATTAAAAAAATTGTGCATCTGGAAAATAAAATAAGATAGGTATATTACATAAACTCTATGAATATCTAGATTAGATATTCGACATTTATAAGGTGCTAAAAGAAATTGTGATTGACCTTCAAAATATTACAAATTGTAAAAATGATGTTTCTCCATCGGGAAATACTTGTATGGTGAGAGAATCTGAGGTGAAGTGACGGTGAAACGATCTGAACCACCCAGTTTAAATATAGAATAAAACAGTGTGGTCTGTATGATGCTACATGATGTCTCCACATCGTCTGAAGACACCACACAAGTATTTCTCTGCTCCATCGAACCTCCTGTTTTTTTTTTCCCAGTTTCTTTTTTATTTCATCAACATTGTAAAATCTATTGTGAATTAATGTGGATATGAATGGGATTGTAGTGGCATGTAGGTAAGATATATTTTTTTTTCTTCTTCATCTTTTTAGGTGTTGGAGATTTCTTTTAATAGGTTGAAATGATCAACTTTAGCACAAATTTAGGATATGCTTCGGTGTGATTCATCGGGAATTTATTACGTCTAAAAATTCTTTGGATAATGTTTAGCTTTGGAAATTTAGGATAGCTTAGATAATGTTTAGCTTTGGAAACACTCGATTCGGATATCAGGTGGATGGGAAATTAATGCCTAAAGTTGAATGGAAATGTGTAGGAGATAGGAGTTGAAAGGAGGACTTCAACTCGATCTCCCACATAGGTAACTTGAAGCTTGAGAGCTCAAGTAATAAGAGCTTGAGTGTCTCTTATAGATGTGCCCCAAGGGGCAAGACGCTTTTTGTGCAAGAGGGAGGAGTTAGATAATTCCATAGGGGTTAGATAATTCCATACGCGCGCGCCGTCCGGCCGGCCGGCTCGGCACGGGAGTTACTATTAATTTTTTGGACAAAATTTCTTTTGAAAGTAACCGGAAATTAATTTTAATTAACTATTTGAAGAGAGTTTGAGAAAGTAAATAATACTTGAATAAACTTCAACTTAAGTTTTATTCATGAGAAATGAGAGTATAAGTAGTTACACTTTGAGTGGAGAATAACTAGCTTGGGCGGCCACTAAGTACACTAGTTTGGGCGGCAAGCATGCTATCATTAAAAGTAAAAGTAACTAGCTAATAAAGTAAACTAGCTATCAAGTCATATGACATATTAATTGTTTATATTGTACAAATTAATATGTCATATGGTACAAGATGTGTTATACACGAAATTAATAATGTATAAATAAATATTATACACTAATATTTCCACACACCCCTCAAACTGGGCTGTATATGTTGATGCAGCCAAGTTTGCTACTAAGTCTGCTGAACATAAGAGGTGGAGTTGCCTTTGTGAGAATATCAGCATTCTGGTCTGCTGAGGGAACATACTGAAGTTGAATGATCTTGGCATCAATCTTCTCCTTCAGGAAATGTCTGTCAATGTCCACATGTTTGGTTTTATCATGATGAACTGGATCCTCTGCCATGCATAAGGCTGAATTATTATCACAGCAGAGTGTGATAGGTTGCTGAGAAGGTTGTTGAAGTTCAGTCAGTACCCTTTTTACCCATAGAGCTTCACAGATGCCAAGAACAAGTGCCCTGAGTTCAGCTTCAGCACTACTTCTTGACACAGTAGGTTGTTTCTTGCTCCTCCAAGTAACAAGATTTCCCCATACATAGGAGCAATAGCCTGTGGTAGATCTTCTGTCAATATGACATCCAGCCCAATCAGCATCAGTGTAGACCTTGATGGATCTATCAGTAGACTTGGTGAAGTGCAAGCCTTGGCCAGGAGTGGATTTCAAGTACCTCAGTATTCTGTTCACAGCATCCCAATGTTGCTCAGTAGGGCAATGCATGAACTAGCTAACCAGACTGACTCCATATGCAATATCAGGTCTTGTATGGGATAGATAAATGAGTTTCCCTACAAGTCTTTGATATTGATCCTTCCTGACAGCAATGTTACCATGCAGCAGGGTATGACTGGGGTCTACTGGGGATACAACAGGTTTGCATCCCAAAGATACCAGTTTTTTCAAAGAGTCCAAAGACATATTTCCTTTGAGAGATAGAGATACCCTGGTTGTTTCTTGCAATTTCCATACCAAGGAAGTATTTAAGATAGCCCAGATCTTTAACTTGGAACACCTTTGCCAGTAGGGTCTTCAAAGTTTGGGTCTCAGTAGAGTCATCACCAGTAAGGATGATATCATCTACATATACAATAAGAATGGACCTTCTCTGGTTGGTTGTCTTGATGAACATGGTGTGATCTGAGTTGCATTGATGATATCCAGCAGCTTTGACCACAATAGTGAGTTTCCCAAACCAGGCTCTTGGGGATTGCTTCAGGCCATATAGAGATTTCCTGAGTTTGCATACCTTGCCCTGAGTGTGAGGATTAACAAAACCAGGAGGTACATTCATGTAGACTTCCTCAGTGAGGTCACCATTGAGAAAAACATTTTTGATATCCAATTGGTGTAGAGGCCAGTCCAGTTGGACAGCTAGAGAAATTAGTACCCTGACAGTGTTGAGCTTTGCCACTGGTGCAAAAGTTTCTTTATAGTCAATGCCATAAGTTTGAGTGAAACCCCTTGCAACCAACCTGGCTTTGTACTTGTCAATTGTACCATCAGCATTGTATTTGATAGTGAATAACCATCTGCAGCTGACTGTCTTCTTGCCTTTTGGAAGAGTTGTGAGATCCCAAGTATGATTATCTAGGAGGGCAGTCATCTCTGTTTTAACAGCAGCCTTCCACTTATCATTTTGAAGAGCCTCCTGAATATTTTTAGGAATAGAGTGAGAGTCCAAGTCCTGTGTAAACATGGCAAAGACAAGAGACAACTGATCATAAGATAAATAAGTATGAATAGAGTGATCAGTGCAAGATCTCTTTCCTTTCCTGAGAGCAATAGGCCTATCATCAATGTCAAAGAGTTCTTTGAGAGTCTCAGAGATTCTTTGAGTGTCGTGAGGCTCAGGGTCGCGCAGGCTCTGGGTCGATGAGTATCGAGTTCGAGGAAGTTCTTTGAGGATCAGTGAGGCTGCTTTGAAAGTCGGTAAGTCTTGAGGTTCGATCTCTTGAGAATCGATGGAGGTTCTTTGAGGTTAAGAGTTTCTTGAGGTTAAGAGTTTGCTTGAGGAAAGGGTTTAGGTCAATTTCAATCGAGTTTCCATCGATGATCGCCTCAGTGGACTTCTTTGTAGTAGGAGTCATTTCAAAAAATTTACATCCATAGAATTGTAAAATCTCTTTTCAGAAGGAGAGTAACACTTGTAGCCTTTCCTGTCCTTTGCATATCCTAGGAAAATGCACTTGTGAGCTTTGGGATCAAGTTTGCTTCTGTGTTGGGCATGGATATAGACAAACACAGTACAACCAAAGATTTTGGAGGTAATCGGGAAATAAGATGGGGGAGGAGTGTGTGGCCGATAGGGTTTTGATAGGAGTTTTGAAGCCTAGTACCTCTTTGGGAAGTCTCATTGATTAAGTATGTGGAAGTCAATATAGCTTCACCCCACATATATTTTGGAACATTTGTGGTAAACATGATAGACCTAGCCATTTCTAGCAGATGCACATTCTTTCTCTCAAAGCAACCCATTTTCTTTGAGGAGTCTCAACATAACTACTGATATGGACAATCCCTTTATCCATCAAGAAATTACTAAGATGAGACTCATAATATTCAAGAGCATTGTCAGTCTTCAAAATTTTGATCTTAGTGTCAAACTGAGTGGAGACCATGTTGTAAAATTCTTGAAAGATGGATCCAACTTGATTTATCATTCATTAAAAATAACCAAGTGGTTTACGGTGTGGTCATCTATGAAGGTAACAAACCACCTCTTCCCTGTTATGCTTTTTACTCTTGAGGTCCCCATACATCACTTTGTGAATTAAGGTGAATGGTGTGGATGGTAAGTGAGGTAATTTTGCATACACAGATTTGGTGAGTTTGGCAAATTGACAAATATCACATTGAAGATCATTCAAATTACAACCTTTAAACAATTCAGGATCTATAGACTTTAAATAACTAAAAGCGGGATGTCCTAGTCTATAATGCCATAACATGATATTGTCTAGGTTTTGAGTGCAAGTGCCGAGGCGATTCGATCTTCTGTCTTGGCGAGGTTGACCACAAGCAGATCTGAGCAAGGTTTAGCAATCCCAATCACTTTGCGCTTTGAGGAATGATCTGGAATGTGCACCGATTCTCATTAAAAACAACGATCGGTTCAAATCTTTAGTAAGTTTCTTGTGAGATATGAGATTGCAATCTAATTTTGGAACAAATAGGACATCCTGTAGGCATATCTTATTAGTAAGTTGCACCTTACCAAAACCTTTTGCACTAGAGATAGATCCATCGTGATCTTAACATTGTGAATTTAGGGACATGGCTTAAGTTGAGTAATGAGATTTTTATTACAGTCATATGGGATGAGGCCCTAGAATCAACAATCCAGGTTTCATTACTAATAGATGAGTAGAATTTACCTGTACTGGCATGAGAGGCTATGTCAGTAGAGTGACTACCTCCCTTTTGTTGAGTTAGGAAGGCTTTGAATGCAGCAAGCTGTGCATTCAACCTGTTGTCATCTTCTTCCTCACTTATGTGTCTGCCCTGACTTTCCTTGGCAGGTCTTGAGGTCTTGGAGGAGTTAGGCTTGCCATGTAGTTTCCAGCAAGTGTCCTTGGTGTGATTTGTGCGTTTGCAGTGGTCACAGAACAGCTTCCCAGTTTTATCAGCAGGCTTCCTGTAAGCCTCAGTAACCTCAGCAGGGTTCCTGACAGTCAGCAGGGTGGCACTCTCAGTAGGGTTGTCAGCAGGGGAGTTCATTAGCATCACTTTCCTCCTGCTTTCCTCATGTTTGACCTCAGCAAACATGGATTTGAGATTTGGGAGAGGTTTAGTAGCCGAATTCTACCTCTAACATCATCAAAGTAGGATTCGATCAGGTGAGGAACTTGAATACTCTCTTCTTTTCTATGATGTCTTTATACTGAGCAAACATCCTTGACATCATTCCAGGAGTGAGTTTTCAACATATCTAGGTGTTGCCATGCCTTAGATAGTTGGTTGAAATATTGAGTTCACAGACATATCTCCTTGTCTGCGGTTTTGAATTTGAGCTTCAAGCTCATAGACCTCGATGTATTGTCTTTCTTGGAGTAAAGATCCCTGGCATTATCCCAGATCTCCTTTGCAGTATCATACATCATAAAGTTCTCACTAATCTCTTTTGTCATTGATCTTGTGAGAATGGTCATGACTTGATTATTAGTAGTATCCCATGCTTCAAATCCTGGGTCATCTTGGTGAGGCGGAGTTTAGAGTCAGACAGTATCCCATCTTACCTTGTCCGAGAGATGTACATTTTCATAGACCTTGACCACAGCAAGTAGTTGTTGCCATCAAATCTATGATTAGTGTAAGATGAAGAAAGTCGGTGACCTGGGTCACGAGGCATTTGGGACTCAACTGAGGGTGAGGAAGCTTCAGATAATGAAGACATTCTTGATTCAGCAGGGTACTGAGAATTTGCAGCGGATTCAGGAGTTTAAGGCTCTGCTACCATGAAGAGAGTTTGAGAAAGTAAATAATACTTGAGTAAATTTCAACTTAAGTTTTATTCATGAGAAATGAGAGTATAAGTAGTTACACTTTGAGTGGAGAATAACTAGCTTGGGCGGCCACTAAGTACACTAGTTTGGGCGGCAAGCATGCTATCATTAAAAGTAAAAGTAACTAGCTAATAAAGTAAACTAGCTATCAAGTCATATGACATATTAATTGTTTATATTGTACAAATTAATATGTCATATGGTACAAGATGTGTTATACACGAAATTAATAATGTATAAATAAATATTATACACTAATATTTCCACACTATTTAATCGTGAGGCGGTTGGAATGTTTCACAATAGTGTGGAAACACAGTGATTAAGTCGGCCAAGATTGATTAATTAACATGTGATTAATTTCGGCCAGAATTAAAATTTCTTGAGGGAAAAGTCGAGCCAGCCGCGTCATGAGTGAGTCATTCGACCAATCAAAATTGAGACGACACGTCATACGACCAATCAGAATCAATGATTAAGTCGGTTAAAGCTTAACCAACGTGATTAATCAATAGTCGGTCTTAATGACTTTTCCAAGGGGAAAAGTCTGCCGACTTTAACTACGTGTCCTAGCCAATCATATTCAAACATTGACTCCTCATCTCCATTATATAACGAACCCCATGAATGAAGGTTTAAGCATTCAGTTTTCTCTTGTGTCTTCAACTACTAAAAGGGTTGTTGGTGATTGTATCACCAATGTGATTTAGTGTAATTGGATTTAGTTTGAGGTTTGGTGAGCTTGAAACCATCGATATAAGTTAGGAGATGCGGGATGCATGCTTATAATTGATATTTACAAGCTTACGATAGTGTTGGATCAAGTGTTGAAACAAAAACCAGGTTCAGATGCATGTCCGTACGGATAGGATGAACTATCCGTACGGATGAAAGCTGCTAAAATTGAAAACAAAAACCAGTAACATATCCGTACGGATGAAGTTTTTCATCCGGACGGATAGATAGCTTGTCCGTACGGACATATAATCTATCCGTCCGGATAGGTTACTGGTTTTTGCAGGTGAGTTTTTCAGTTTCCAGCAGTTTTTGGTGGTTTTTGGTTGGTGTCCCTTCGAGTTTTACTTCATTTAACTAACTTTGAAGGGTCATATCTGGTTTGTATCCTTTCAATAACATGGGATATAAATGTATAAACACTTGGAACAATTTCTAAGAAGTTTTTTGAACACTTAGAACATAAATTCATCTTCTTTGAATATTCTTTGAAACCTCAAAGTTCAACACACAAAACTTCAAAACTTTTATAGCTTTCTTTCTGTCTATATTGTCTAGACTGAAAGTGGAACGTAGTTTAATCTCGTGAAAATATTCGTGTTTACCCGGAGACAATCATTTGGGGGCGAATAGTTTTCGCAGGAAAGATTCTCAAATCGACTCTACGTGTATATCCGGTTATTTTCATTGCAGTACATTCATTTCTGGTTCGGCATTGTTCGTTCCCCTTTGAATTTCCCCAACAATCTGCGAAGACTATTTTGAATTTTTAGAACAATGTCGGTTTCGAAATGAAGAGTTGCCTTTTTCCAGAATTTTATCAAAGGTTGTGTCCTAGTATTTTGGACATAACTCTTTATTCAGGAATCGGTTTGAAAATCCGGAGATACCGTTAGAATCATGGAAAGACGAGGATCGCAGTGATATCAAGTTTGTGGTCTGGTTCGATGTTGACAGTTGTCGGAAATTCAGAGAAGTTGCTGCGGTTTTGATTGATGCAAAGTCGATTATAATCTTTTGATAAGTAAAAGTTCATTGGAATGACTTTGTAAAAAATTGCTATGACTACGGATGAATGGTATGTATGTTTATTTACATTATTTCATGAAAGTTTGTGGTGTCCAAGAACAGTAACTACAATCAATATAAAATTTGATTGTAGTGTCTAGTTTTGTTCTTGGATGTTGTTTGATTATACATATATGTTGTTTGGCTTGATATTTCTAGACATGATTGAATCAATGATGAAACTTGCTGCGTGTTTAATGTTTAATGTTCATTGATCTTGGTGATAAAATCATGTTAATGTTTAGAAATTTTAAGTGTTTGTGTATAACTAATGTTGGGATGAATCAAGTGTTATCTCTTGGAAAACTTGATGTCTATTGTAGTTAGATGTTTTCTAATGGTACAAATAGATGGAAATCATGTTGAAGAGATAATGATTTTAAATGTCTATCTTTGATAAAACACTTGTAATGAAGAGTTTGCAAATCTAAAGAAATTTGGATTTCTGAAAAACTTGTTTTACTAGGTTGAAGGCCTAGTATGTAAGATCAAACAAAGGATAGAATAATGACGGTAAGCTAAGTTTTGGTGAAACAACTAATAAAATGTTGTTTTGAGATTTGACTCCGGTTTGGAAAATTGTGAGTGAAAGGATCAACTTGGTTTGAAGTTTTGAACCGGTGGATTGTTGATCCGTGACATTCATGAAAAGGAGTCAAGGTTGTCATTGTTAAGAGATTAAGTATGTCCTTTGGTTCTTGAAAGTATATAGTTTAAACATTAGTTGTACATGGTTTGTATAATTTGAAATAATTATACATGTATGTTTATTGGTATGCTTAAGTGATACTTATATGTATATAAGATATGTTGCTATGCTATAGGACTTATATATATGAGTGTTTTGGTTCAGTATAATTGCTTTATTATACTTCTGCGTTTTAGTCCTATGACTAAAATGTTTATGTATTTAGTCTTTCATGTGTTATACTTGTTATTTGGTAATACATATATGTAATATATGTTTATAACTTGTTTTGAACTTATTCTTTTCGGATACATGATTAGTATCATGGATTTTCATTTTGATTTTAAGTGAATGTTTTGGAGGGAAAATCATGTTATTGATTTATTAAAGAATGTATCGGTTTGGTGTAAGGATACAACTCATTAGAGTTTGTATTCTTTTGAACAGTTATAACTTTTCATTAAAGGTAGTAACTTTTCAGTTTTAAAGGTTACAACTCTTGGTTTAAAAGTTGTGACTTGTTTTGAAAAGTTGTGATTCTTCGGTTCAGAAGGATGTAACTTTTGTTTTGAAAATTTGAGACTTTCCAATATAGAAAGTTGTAACTCTTGGTTGTAAGAGTTGTAGTTCTTCGGTTTAGAAGATTATGAATCCTTGGTTGGAAAAGTTGTAACTCTTTTATTTAATAGATACATCGTTTATTTGCGTTACTTTGTAGTAATACAAGTGATGTTATGAAAATGGTAGTAAATAACTATCATGTCCTCCAAAAGGTAAATGAAAAGAGTGTATGTTTTAATGAGTTTTATTGGAAAGTATTTAAGCATAAGTTTTAAGCTTTTGTTTATACTCCTACGCCTCCAACAGTTGTTTGTTTGATAAATTACTTGAACTTTGGTATAATGAAATCCAAACTTGAGGTTTGGAGGTGTGAGGAGGTCTTGTGACTTTCCGAGGTTAATGTTAATTCCTTGAGTAAAAGAGGCATTAAAACTTTGTTTATTGGAATTGCTATGCATTCCAATGTTCTTTAGTTCCATTTAATGGAGCTGAATGATTCTAGTACAGTTTAATCTGTTGTTGAATCATGATATGCCATCTTTGGACATTTATAATGTTGTAAAAAGTTTGAAGTATGAAACTTCTACCAATGTTGTAGTGAAGGAAAACAATAAAGTTGTTTTCTAAATATGCCGGTAAAGCTCAATGAGAGCAAATAGTGCGGTGAATCTTTCAATGAAAGATGAAAATTGATGTAAGTCAACATGTATAAATCCTGATTAATAATGTAAGGTTTTGTACGGTTTTAAGTATTGGTTATTTTGATACCTTGGCACCGGTTAATGAAATCTCCTCGGATAAATTGTTGTTGTTTGTTTTAACAACTGTTAAACAATTTTGTAATCCATTAAATGGATGGTAAAACTTCGGTTTTAGAATGGAGATTGGAATGGGCATTGTATATGTTAACATAAGGAGTGTATATGTTATTTTGGTTCAAGGTGCTAAATTAAACTTGATAGACATCTTAGCTTGAAGAGTAGTTTAATTTAAAGTTGTTTATAATACCTTGTTCGTAACTATACAAATCTTACATATGTTTTACATATTATATGTCTTATATATGTTTGATGTCTAAGGAAATGACTTTGTCCTTTGATGTATGTTGAATACATGTGTGGTGTTTTGCTTTGGTTTAGTATCTATTCATGATACTAAAAGTGAAACATGCTCGATCTACAAAGATTGGATTTGGCTTGGAATATAAGGTGATGTAGTAGTTTACATTGTTGACATGTTGATTTTGGTATTAACCAAATCATGTTGTTCATAATTGGACGGTATTGTCATCAAGGTTTTAAACTACAGTCATGGGGGAGGTTTAAACTCTATAGTAAAGTTATATGAGATTCCTTCGGTTAACTAGTAATTTGTGCTAGGATAAAGTATCATTTATGAGCTTCTAAGTGCATAAATTTCTGGTTGGACTATGGAGTTGGATTTCTTTGTTAATGACTTAGAAGTTCGGAATTCCCTTGCAATTAATAACCAAGTTCATCCCAGTTATCCAATGTGTTTGGCTGGAAAATTGTCAAATATTACAATGGTGATCTAGACACCAATGTATTAATGAAAAGTTGGATTGTGAGTTTATAACTCAAAGGATGATGGTGGTTGTTCAAAGAGTACTCATGATTTAGTCAATCTTGTTTGACCAAATATAGATTGACTTGAAACTTGGTAAAAAGTTTGTTATCGGGATGTGTAGAACCCATTAAATCTTTGGGGTGGGATACCCAATTCCCTTACGGTACAACGCCATAAAGCGAATTCAATGTGGAAGGCCCATTCTCGAAGATTTGGCACATGAAAAAGTCCCGAAAGTATGTGCATTACCTGTTGTGTAGGTGATATCTTTTGGAAAAGTGTTTCAGGTACATGATTAGAAAGATTCACCTATATGAGTATGAAGTTTGGCCGCTTCAAGAAAGTGGGGTTGACTTTCTATGTACTCATGAAATGGATATGGACACAAGGCCTGGATAATTGGTGTCAAGTAGCTATAGAAGTTGTATCTTGGTTCATTTGTGTGTTATCTTTGAAGTATTCAAATGGGTAGAGGGGTTCAATGCTTAGTCACACCCCAATACTCGAATATTTTGGAATGTGTAATATACTATATGGTAATTCAATCTGCGTGACATTATCATTGAAAGATGAACTGTTGTGTGTTGATAAGTTTTAACTAAATCAAGGGTTACACAAAATGGGGGAGGATTGTTGGTGATTGTATCACCAATGTGATTTAGTGTAATTGGATTTAGTTTGAGGTTTGGTGAGCTTGAAACCATCGATATAAGTTAGGAGATGCGGGGTGCATGCTTATAATTGATATTTACAAGCTTACAATAGTGTTGGATCAAGTGTTGAAACAAAAACCAGGTTCAGATGCATGTCCGTACGGATAGGATGAACTATCCGTACGGATGAAAGCTGCTAAAATTGAAAACAAAAACCAGTAACATATCCGTACGGATGAAATTTTTCATCCGGACGGATAGATAGCTTGTCCGTACGGACATATAATCTATCCGTCCGGATAGTTCTTAGTTTTTGCATCGAAGTTTTTCGGTTTGCGGCGTAGATTTTGGTGTTTTTGGTTGGTGTCCTTCGAGTTTTACTTCATTTAACTAACTTTGAAGGGTCATATCTGGTTTGTATCCTTTCAATAACATGGGATATAAATGTATAAACACTTGGAACAATTTCTAAGAAGTTTTTTGAACACTTAGAACATAAATTCATCTTCTTTGAATATTCTTTGAAACCTCAAAGTTCAACACACAAAACTTCAAAACTTTTATAGCCTTCTTTCTGTCTATATTGTCTAGACTGAAAGTGGAACGTAGTTTAATCTCGTGAAAATATTCGTGTTTACCCGGAGACAATCATTTGGGGGCGAATAGTTTTCGCAGAAAGATTCTCAAATCGACTCTACATGTATATCCGGTTATTTTCATTGCAGTACATTCATTTCTGGTTCGGCATTGTTCGTTCCCCTTTGAATTTCCCCAACAAGGGTCGAGCATATAGTCTAGTTCTTGAGTCGAAGAGAAGTCGGAGCACTTTGTAAGTTCGCCGGAGCTTGGATTGTTGAAGTGTCTCTCAATCCAAGACGTAAGCCATTGTATCTTGGGAGGCAATTGCTACTACTGTGGGCACCATACCGTAACAATCTATCTTGAAGAAAGAGTACCATACTCGCCTCGGTTCGTCATTTATTTATGCATCGTACTCTACTTTCCTTTAGTTTCAAGTCAGATCTGCATTGTGATAATTTTAATTTTTAGATCTACGTTGTAATAGCTTTATTGCTCTAGATCTGTACTAAGTGTTAATTTATTAGATCTATGCCGTAATTGCTTTAATTTGTTACATCTACATAATAAAATTAAATTTTATTTCCGAGTTGTTTATTTCTGCATTTAATATTCGTGATTAAATCCGTGAATTACGGATCTGTTCCTTAAATCACTCCACACACGATACACTTTGCTAACATTAGGTAATTAGCGAGACATTTTTTCATTAACAATTTAATCATCAGTTAACATTACGTTATAATTATTCCATTAATAATAGTTAATGGATGTTTTTATCATTTCTCCTTCCAATTACAATTCACCCATTTTTCAATAACATAATATTTTGGAACAAGTGTAAAATATAAAACAAGTCGGCTCTGTTCGTTTTCGTTAGAGTTTTTTTATATCACTTCATCAATCATATCTTACAATTTTTTTACCATACATTTCTTCAACTATAAATAAAAAAAATATTAAATTATCTCTAATCATTTCACTTTATCAATTTTTTTACCATTATTTTATTTATTATACTACTTTATTTCAATTTTTTTCACCAATCATTTCATAATCTAATACAAATTTCAAAAAAACATATTAACTTTTTAATCATTACTTCAATTATTTTATATAAAACAACTCCAAAAAAACTTAAAAAAAACTTCAACCCAAAACAAGTGGAGCCGTCAATTCCTTGCATATATACGGTCAGGGGTGCCATTAAAAACCGTGCCATATCATCATCCACTTATAGCTGGCATGGCTGGGCAGCCTGGGCCTGTCTGGGATTGAGATCAACAACACTAATCCTTCTTCATTGCAAGTGTGTTAACAAGGTTAATTCACTTTGTACGAATACTTTATAATTTATAATGGAAAATAGTTGTGTTTGTAGTTTTATTTTTATTTTTATTAAAAATAAGAATGTTTTACAGTCTAAATTAAAGTTATATATATGAAGCAAAGGGAATGAATGAATGAAAATTATCATTTGTACTTTAGTTGGGGCCAGCGGTGGTTGGAGGGAACTCCGGTTGGTTGTCATTATGCATGCATGCAGCAAGCAATGCAATGAGTTTTACCATTGATGACGGTCAAATTATACCCGTAAAAGTCATCAACGTTATCTTTAAATCGAGCTTAATAATATATATTTTATATTAAATCACATGTTTATAATGTTCATTTAATGTTATGTGATTTATAAAATATAATTTGGTATTTATCTATTTTTTTTATTTAAATACGATTTACTGTGTGATAATTATTGATTTTGTAGATTACGGTGAATCGGGAGGTTAATTACATTGTCTTTGTTTGTGTTGTGTCGAGTCAGTTTTTACCTTACCTTGTCTTTTGTTGGTTTTAGACCGTCTCTGTGCTTGACAGGATTAATTGATTGTTTATATATAAAATGATTCATAATTGGTTTTTCATGGGATCGACTTTGATTAACTATAGCTATACTACGATGAACCTAGTCCTCTTGCTAGTATTGGTTTATGATGATCGAGTATTTTATTATCACTTGACTGATCACGTCAATCAACCATTAAGCTAATTAAGTCCAATCTCCTCCAAAGTAATTATAGATATAAAATATAATTATTATTAATATTATTATCAACGATGGCTATAATATAAATTAAGAGCAATATACAACCACAATCAAATAACACAACCAATTGACAGTTAACATAATATGGATGGATCTACATCATTGATTATATAAATAAAACCTAATAAATGTCCCACAATAATCAATGATATAGCTAAATTCATGTAGTGTCAGTCAACTGGTTGTGGAGGTATCAATTTTTTTGTTAAATTAATAACAAGTGTGGGGGAGTTATATAGCACAAATAAAAGAGAGGGATGAGCATGTGTCACGTATATTTTATATATATATATATATATATATATATATATATATATATATATATATATATATATATATATATATATATATATATATAAAATAATAAATAAATAAATAAATAAAAGTAAATATAAGTTGGAAAAGGAGAGAGGGGAGTAGCATTATTCATGCTGCCGGATATATAAGAAAATGCAAGGAAGGACGGTGACTAATTAATATATAAATAAATAAATAAAAAAGGGCATGAAACAGGCAGTTAATTAACTGCTAGTAGTGGTACAGTACAGCTGGTTGAGATGTATAAATGAATCCCACGCCCACTCTTTGTTCCACAACAACAAGAGAAGAAGCAGCTAGATAGGTAGCTCTAAGCAAAGCAGTGACGTACTATATAGAATGGCAATGGGGAGCAATGAGCAGGAGCAGGCGGTCGGTGGAGGTGGTACGGGTAGGAGGATTGTAGCTGTGGAACAAAGCCCTCCTCCTCCTACTACCACCACCCTCCACAACAAAATGGAACAACTTTCTGTAAATGATCACAACCTGCAGGTATGTACCCACCCAGTACCCTCCGCCCGTACCTACCTATATATATACCTATGTATGTATGTATGTATGTATATATATACCTTGGGCTTCTTTAATTTTGTGACACACCCATACTTTATTTCTTGCTATCTGTTTTTCCCATATCCATATATATGTACTTATTGCATGTTGTTTGTTCAATTCATCTTAATATATATAAATTATATGAAACCGTTTTTCTTTATCCATGGGCAATGGGTTTCGACGTATTAGGTGTATCTGTATTTATAGAAGCTTTAATTTTCGTGTTTATCCTAATTGTTGGTTTACTTTATGCATGGCGAAAGGGTGCATTGGAATGGTCTTAGTTCCTGAATAGTGAGACAATATAAAGAAAAACTAAGATTGAGACGATTATAAATTCTATTGATTTTCCTTTAGTTAATGTTAATCGAACAGACAGCTACAATCTCAGATTAGGGGTAGCCCTTGTCGGAGACTCTATTTTCTAATATATAGTAGAAGTAGCTACAAATCACTGGTCAAGAATACCAGAAGAAAGAACCGGTCAAATGTGAGGATAATTTCCAAAGAAAAAATCCTCAAAATTCCTACATACCAGGCTTTGGGGATATCTGCAACAGAAAATGATAGTCGTAATTCCTTATTTCTCTCTTCTATTCAAAATAAATACACATGATGGGTGGTGGTGGTGAGCCATCACCCCGCTGTCGTTTCTTCTCTTTATATCTGAATATCTATGTGAACATGGCACATATTTGTGTGTAGCTTTGCTTCTATCATCTTTTTTTTAAAAACAAAAGTTTGACGGCTGCTGCATTTTTTTTTTTAACTTATCAAAATGGATCGATCAAATGAAAACGATATCAAAATGAGCTGCTGTTTTCCAGTACGCCTCGATCGATCTATGAAGAGCAGCTTCAAACATTCTTCTAAGAATTCAATGAGTAAGTTCTTAATTTCTTTCAACCCCCCCCCTCCCACATCATGTAATTCTTTATTAAGTAAAAAGACAAGCTGTTCTCCAAAAAAAATTAAAATAAAAAATAAAGAGAGAGAAACAAGCTAAGACGTTATATGTCCAAATCTCCTAGAAGAAGCTTCAATGTTTTTAATTAATAATAAAAATGTATGAATTCATATTCATATACCTTGAAGGGAAAACAATGGTAGAGACCTATATATTATTTCAATCACACGAAAGTAATTTTGCTAATTGCCTATTAATATCTCTTTCTTCTGTTATTCAAAATACTTTAAATGAATGATGTATGCTTTTGATGTGATGCATATGGATAGTATAAACCTCACGTCATTTAGGCACCACTTCTTCAGTATCAAATGCCTACGAACATGCACACATGAACATTTCCAAGAGGCATGCCCTGCTTAATCTTGAAATCATTGCTAAAGAATGTGAGGGTCTCCTCCCCCCTCATTAGACTGACTAAAGTTTAATGCGGGCTCACATTAATTAGTGCAAACAATCCATTTATTTGGTATAGAGAGATATTTATTACCAGGCACATATGAACTTTTTTTATTAATTCATGTATATCGTCGTCACGTCAGAATGAATTGTGAAATGAAATAGTTGACCATCACAAAATTTGCCACGTTGAACTCCACTAATTCCACAAAACAACATACAATCATCTAAAATAGACGAAAGAAGGACCATGACCCATATGTGATGATAGTGAATTAGCGTTAAAGGATATGAACATGTATGGCGACTTTGTACGTATTGTGTTGTCTTGGAAAACATTATACGCGCGTGGCTGGCTTGTTAAAAGTAGTGATAGTATTATTATTGTCTGTGGTGGTACATAGGTTCACCAAAATCTGTTGGCAGTACACCTAAAACAAAATCAGAGAAAAAGATTATCGGGGAGCCAGAGAAAGGTGCTGGATTTGTGGTGTGTTTTGGGGAACTACTGATTGATTTCGTGCCGAATACCTCAGGGGTCTCTTTAGCTGAGGCACCTGGCTTTAAAAAAGCTCCTGGTGGAGCTCCTGCTAATGTTGCAGTTGGGATCGCAAGATTAGGGGGTACCTCTGCTTTCATTGGCAAGGTAATATAATATATCCAAGAAATACTTTCCTCTTTCAAGGAATTCATCAAGGTTCTCAATCGCATCTATCTATCATCTTAATTTGTCGTTGATGACTGACGGTTATATATAGCTCCATTGATGATTAATTTATCAACATCTCATCAGATGACGGGTGTGATTGAGTGTATTTTGCTGCATATATATAATAGCCAGCCTCCATCATGTTGCTATTATTTGATAATTCTATTACTGTCACTACGTACTATTGAATAATATATGTAGGTTGGAGATGATGAATTTGGTCACATGCTAGCCAATATTCTAAAGGAGAATAACGTCGATAACTCTGGAATGAGGTATGATGTGAATGCGAGGACTGCATTGGCCTTTGTTACATTAAGAGCAGATGGAGAACGAGAATTCATGTTCTTCCGCAATCCAAGTGCTGACATGCTTCTCACCGAAGCAGAGCTTGACACCAATCTTATTAAGAAGGTATAAATAAACCCTTTTTAATGGATAATTCTGTCATCCTTTGATCTAAATATATAATGAATGTAATGTAATGTACAAATTAATTGGCAATTGGCATGGCTTGGAAAAGGCAAGCATTTTCCATTATGGATCAATCAGTTTGATCGAAGAGCCATGTAGATCCACACATCTGGCAGCCCTCAAGGTTGCCAAAGCTGCAGGATGCATCCTCTCTTATGACCCAAATCTCAGGCTTCCTCTTTGGCCCTCAGCAGAGGCTGCTCGTAAAGGCATAATGAGCATCTGGGATCAAGCTGATCTTATCAAGGTACTATGTGTGTATCTATGTATACACTTTTTCTTCTTCATAGACAACGTACGTCTTCCGTCAATCATTTAAACAACACAATTCACTCTAATTATCCGTTAGGCAACAAGCCCGCATTTCATTAGTTCAGGCAAAAAAATTACTAACTGTCGAAGTTGGATTTTAGTCCCACCGACTTAACATGCAACATCTTACATTTTTATTATATGTGGGTTAATATATAGTCGAGTTTCATACATGCTTTGATTAATTATTAGATCAGTGAAGACGAGATTACATTCTTGACTGATGGGGACGATGCTTATGATGACAACGTTGTCTTGAAAAAGCTTTACCACCCAAATCTTAAACTTTTGCTAGTGACTCAAGGATCAGAAGGCTGCAGATATTATACCAAGGTTAGCTGCACAAACAATTTATTACTTAATCTTTGTGTAATTAAATGATTATGTTTATAGATGAACATGCGTGCGTGTGCACACATATATGCAAATGAACCTTGGTGTAGTTGTATGATTCAAAAACAATTTTTTTTTTCTGGGTGCAGGAGTTTCATGGTAGAGTTAATGGTATCAAAGTTACTGCTATTGACACCACAGGTGCTGGTGATGCATTTGTTGGTGGAGTGCTTAATGCTCTTGCTTCAAATCCCAATCTCTATAAGGTAAAATACAACAAGTTTAATTACAACATAAGTCACAACTCACAAGCACAACTAGATGATAAATCAAAATATATAAAATTTGTATATCTCTAAACACCCTCAGTCTCTCACCCTCCCTCCCTTGCTATTAATATTTGATTAATGGTGCAGGACGAAAGTAAACTACGTGAAGCACTCCTTTTTGCTAATGGATGCGGAGCTATCACAGTTACAGAGAAAGGAGCTATCCCTGCTCTCCCTACAAAAGAAGCAGTACTCAAGATTTTGGACGGTGTGACTGCTTAATAATTATTTTGTTTTGATGGGCAAAATCTATTTGGATGTATTTTTAATGGTTCGAAACGATAAAGTGCTATTCTCTCTTTTATATTATTATGATGATGATGATAAAATGTGTTCCCAATGACGGACCTTTTCTGCGCTTATCAGATCCTAACCTGGCAGTGTTGCACACGGTCAAATCGTAGTCTTTAGTATGATGAGTCGGTGTCGAATCCTCGGGGAACTTGGTAATTTCTTTTACGTGTGGTTAAACACCAAAGAAATTAATTATTACCTCGATCTAAATCGCAATTTTATCACACAGTATCACTACTATTCTAGTTAACACAAAATAAATACGTAATTTAACATTATTCTAATATAATATATATAGATATATAAATATATATAGATGTACATAAATTGCAAAAATATATATATAGATATAAATATATAAGTACCAAGATATTAACAGATAATTTTGAACTCCGGCCAAAACTTATATAATTGGTTTATACGATCTTTTCGATTAATTGAAATGTGTTCGATCTCTCCTTTTATTTTAGGTCCAATTGAGTAAGTAAAGCGGTGTGACTCACGAGGTAAACAATTCTCCTCACACGAGTGTGTATTAAATTGTCATATGTCCATTGTCATCGATCCAAGATCCACAAATCATACGGTAAACTAATTAATCGAGCAGGTCCTGAAGTACAAATCTACCTTTAGATAAAAAGGAGTCATTCCGTCAATCAAACGGTCAATTTTATTTTAAAGGCTCCGGTTGTCAAAGCGGACGATTTAACTTTCCGGTTTAAGTTTCAATTAAACTGATGATTTAACATTATTACGATCTCGAAAGTACAAATTATAATAAAATTCATTTCTCCCAAAACAAATTTACCCCGGTTAGAAATCGGATTCCGTTATCACGTTGTTCACACGGCCAATTTTACCTTCCGGTTTTTCTATCTTTTATTTCATATTCGACTACGAGCGTTAATTCATAATTAGATTATGAATTCCTCGGATCTATTAAATATGTCAATACGAATATGATCAAAATAGAAAAAGATTCAATTAACTCAATTTTAGTCATTTTAACTTAACAACATTTCTTTAACTAAAAGATCGAAATAAAACCGATTACATAGTTTTAGCCAATTATTATATTTAGCCTAAAAACATTATAACAACGAAAAATACAAAAACAAACATAAATACTTAAGAAAAGTTACCCGAATACGGCAGTTGATTCAGAAATCATTACAACTTCTTTAGCAAAACCGACTTCCGAGATTTTCTCGAGCATTACAACGATACTAAAACTACATTATTACTGGCGTAAGGCCTTATTTACTACTACTACTAAAAAAAAAAAAGAAGAAGAGATATATATATATATAGACTGTTATATATATATATATGGTACATCTCAACGCCGCTGCCGCAAATGAGCTCCTTATATAGAAAAAACTTCCAAGGCCGGACCGTCCGGTATTAAGCGGATCGGTCCGGACTAATGATGATCCCCACTAACTTGATCATTCCAGCATGTGCGTAGGAGATATTATTTTTATATATAATTATTAAACTTCTAAAATTCATATCTCGAGTTCTGGACCTCCAAAAATTGCAAACGAAATGCCAAAATTAAGATCTCGAGAAACTCTACAACTTTCATGAAGGACTCTTCTCCAGATAACGCTTTTTGATGACCTCGTGTTCCTTGAAGCTTTTACGGGATTTTTTCTTAATCCAAGTCGATTAGCCACTTGATCACTGTTTAAGTTCTAGACCTCCAATCTTCATAATTTAAATTGCATTGGAACACTCTCGGAAAAATCTACAACTTTTGTGAAGAACACTTTTTCTGAAAATATCATTTTGATGAGCCATTCGTTTGTCGAAGATATTTCTATTATTACTTATCCAGATTGACGGCTATCTTGTCAACAAATTTATTCAATTGACCATTTAAACTTGTGGCACTTTCTAAATCATTCCGGAGATATGATTAAACTTCAATATGTTGATTCTCGGGGTCTTGGTTTATAAATCGCAATAAAACATCACAAATACCCACATAAATCGACACTTATTAATTCGATTTACTAAAATCGGTACAAAATTACAATTTTTTATTATTATTATTACTAAACACTCTAAATTATAAAGACTAACACTTTATACCATAATTTCATATATTTTATATAGAATTCGTTGATAAAACATAATAATATAATGTAATTTTAATCATATAAAAATAATACATCAAATTACTCCCCACTTAGCTTTTGATCGTCTCTAGAGCAAAAATAAGCGGTAATAAAAGATAGTATAATTTTTGATTATAATATACTTTGTCAATATTATAAATATATTATCTATCTTAATTTAAAATCTTAAGAGGATGTGAAAAAAGTATATAACTGAAATAACTTAAACATTAAATATTATTTAGATGAAATTATATATGTAATACTTAAGAAGTATAAATAAAATATCGTAATTATTTTTAATCGCAACTATTATGAAATTTCGAATCGGAAATTTCAAGAAAGTAATTGAAAAAAATGGCTTATAGAGTTTAGGTTCAAGATGTTGGTTAATCGGAAAAGGAAATCAAAAGAGAAAAATAAAGTCAGACGTATCTACATCTTCATATTTTTGAAAAAACATATTCTTAGCATCTTTTTCAGATTTTCTCTCTTTTTTTTTTTTTTTTTTTTTTTTTTTTTTTATTTTTAGAGATTAAGAACTAAAAGCGTGAGTGTGTGTAGAAAATCAAACTTACAGGCATTGCTTCATCAAGATTGATCGGAGTACTACTCTTTCGATCGAAAATTACAAGTCGGTTTCTTAAACTTGTAATAATTCACGAGATCTTATGATTCAACTTTTCCTTTTCAATTTATCTTGTGCCTTCATTCCCGGCAATAGGACATTTCGTGATAATACCCTATTTGGACTACTATCATCAAGGCAATCGGGAGCTTAATTACCTCATAGTGGTATAGGACATTTCGTGATAATACCTACTCACTCCAATCATTGGTAGCTACATCCGATTTGTTCTTTTTATTTTTAAGTTGTTAATCACTGAGATAAGGAAGATCGCGATATTTGATTAATTGTGTAAATATGGTGCTTCGTTCTTAATTAATATATCCGAACTTATTACCAAAATCGGCTATGTTGCAAGTGTCATGAGGTAAGATCGAATATACTACTACTTATCTAATTTTTCCAATCTCAGCATATACCAAAATTTAGCTTTTACGTCACCATCTCTTTTTATAAAGACGCACAAACTTGCGGTATTTCAAGGAAATGTAGACCAAAATAGCTAAAGCTCGGTTATTTAATCACAATTGACAATTTCGAGTGAGGTCTTGATCACTCTAATCAAGGCTGAGGTAGGTTATTTGGCTATAGTTATATTTTTGTGGTGCCAAAAATCAATAAACTTAATCCAATTCCAAATTCATAATTCGTATTGAAAATGATTCTAAAAAATTTTATTTATAAATATCAATCATACTTATATAATTTTATAAAAACAATATCTAATATTAATTACTCCATTATATAAACTTAAAATCTTCTTAAAATCTAAATTAGACATATAATATAATTTTTTTTTTTTTTCGAAAATTTTAATGAATTTTCTAACCTAACTCTACTCCCCACTTACGAAGTGGCATCGTCCGATGTTCAATAAGTAGTAAAGAAGTAGGTTGAAAATAAAATTAAAATTATCTATCAACGTTATTTTTCCGATTTTATTTTAGCGTATACTAATTATATCATTAAATAAAAACAAACAACAAAAAAAAAAAACTAAGACATATATATATTAAACAAGATACATTAGTACAAACTTAACTAAAGAACTTCAAACTTAACTTAATTTAACTTATTAAAACTTAAATATTACTAACAAACCACTAACAACTCTCTAGATAGTAGACGAACAACCCGGTGTATCAACCGGTAGCAATCCAAACCGACTATCTCTAGACGGAAAAATTTCATCCGTCTCCAGCTCTTCTACTCCATTCAGAAGAATACACAAACGTGATATCATCCATGAATTAGGCATAGGCTTTCCCTACTACCTCTCGTGATCGCAAACTCCAACATCGCCCTTTGAATCAATATACCCCAATCAACAAATACACCGAATGCCAAAGCAAAAGTAGAAGCATTTCATTCTCGTTAAACTTCCAAAATCCCAGTGGGATAAACTCGAGAATTTATAAAATGCTTCCACGCTTTAGATGTGGAAGTAAAGCTCGTGTTGACATGTCGTGATTTGTATCAAAAAGCGGGAACAGACATTGGAATGACTCGTGTACTTTATTCAAATGATTATAGGGATTTTGTAGTCCCCATTGCATTTCAAAATGTGGCATCGAATCGGTGGAATTTCAAAGATTTGATTGATAACAGATGAAGAGAAAGGAACGACCACTCCTCTTACTAGAACAATGAGTGATATCGATCATAGATGTCGCCATAAGCTTGAGAATAAAATTCTCGCACTATCGAGACATTTACCCGTCCTCTCGGTGTCTCGACAAATTTTTTCCAACCAAAACTTGAATGATAGTTTTTCCCATTGATCAAGCTTATCTAAATTTAAACCTTTCTCCAATAGGATTGGAGAATTTGCAAAACGATTATGTAAAATGATATTCTCATTTAAGCTTGAGATTCGGATGATCCGGTGTATGAGGCTCGTAAGAATTAACCGATGGTGAAGAGTGGTTCGACATTTTTAAAACTTGATAAAAAGTGAAAGAAATACATTTAAGTTAGATAGACAAAGTGAAAGAATGAGCATTTGTTGCTCCAAACCCTTACTTCTATAAATAGATGGTAAAATTATACATACGTGGTTTGCATTAGATGCGGACTAAAATGACTCACCTTACTGTTCTTCACGGCCCGGTCCGGAAATATGCCGGCTCGGTCCGGCCTCATCTTACTTTTACTTGAGGGCGGTGAAAGACAACTTGTGTTTTGTTTTTTTACTTCACGCAGGTGTAACAAGGCTTCCACTTGCCTTGAAGATATTTTGATAAACGTTGAATTAATTCATCCACCTTGATACGGACGGATAAAATGACACATTAGTTATATTTTGAAAACGACTCAATAATGATACAAAATTATTTTTGTGATTTTTATAGTTTTATAAAACTAAACGATCTAAAATGCAAACCAAATTTTGATAAAACGATTGTAAAACTAAACGAAAAATAAAAACCAACCAATATCTAAATGACAAATGTCGAATAAAAAGTGCAATAAAATGTGTAGTAAACATGTTTAATCAATCATTAAAATTCAATCTTCATCATAATCTTCCTCCGGATCAACTTGAAAACTCGAACTTGGAAACGATCGAGAAGTCGATGGATGAGTGAAGTCGTGGTCCCGATCGAACTATCAAGACCCATCGAACTCATGCCAGACGTGACATGTGCATACTCAGTGAATCCTCCCAACTCGACACATGGTCTCACGAACACACTGTCGAAAATACACCGCCTCACTAGATTGGCTTCCAAAAGGATATGACGATGGATGAAAGCTCGATCGTGGTGGAATAGGTGTTTCCCCATCGCGTGGTAAGGTATATGGATCAGGGATCGACAAGGTGGATAGGCGGGATCATCAAAAGTAGGATTACGAAGCAATCGCTCGTTCCTTCTTAAACCTCTACGAATATCATCACACCACGCTTAGTACTCTCAAATGAATAAAGCCACATTGGCTTGACCACGCGCAACATCCATCTACTAAAGATTGAAACATGTCATATGTGATAGTGTTGGAGAAAGGAGTTTGTTGAGGTGACTAGAAAAAGATGGAAAAAGAAGATGTAAAACGGTGAGCTGGTGAGTTTGACGTCTTCTAAGCAAAGAGCTAATACTACCATCCGGAAGACTAGTCAAACTAGGTCCAATCGAGATTCCATCGGCAGAGATAACTTGTCATTAGGCAGGAATGGTACTCCCAACCTACGACATAAATCAGAGATAAAACAAGGGAAGTAAAGATGACTCCCTGGTCTGGCGATGACAATACTCTCAAAAATCCTCTTAAACATGACCTTTCCAACATCCACTCTAACATCATTTACCATAGCCCAAGCGATACATACATCTTCCTTTCCAAAAGCAGTATGTTTACGAGAAGGATAGAGATTATGGCTAATAAATCTTTTAATTGCCCTTAAACCTCTAAAACAGTTCCCGTAATTAAACCGATTTTCAACCCACACCGCGGTCGGGTCAAAAACAGTCTGGGCTCTCAGGGCAGTCTGCTCAAAACTAGCAGGATCATCTAAATTATAGACTACCCTGTAATCCTCCTCATCAGGAAAAACCTCAACTCCTAAAATTGCATTAATGACGGCAGGGTTAAAAGGAATATTTCTGGCTCGTAAAGGTACAGTTTCCGACTGAGTAAGCTGTTCTTCTGACATAGTAGATAAAACCGAATAAAACTCAGCTACTATAGTCGTGTTAATCTCACCTTCCCTTCTGGCTGCTAAATCTAACCACTGACGCCTTCTAAAGATATTTTTGACTTCATCACCTAAGTCATCCAAGTCTAATCCTTTTTCAACCAGAACATCACACTTACTATAAATTTTTGTATACGCTTTCTTAGCCTCAGGTGATGCGGTTCTTTCAAAACTTACCGCTTCTCCTCGGGTGATAAAATTATCGTACTCACGACAGGAGTTGAAATTGGAATTTTGATTTTTTCTTTTAGAGACTCTAGTACTCGACTCTCACCATTCTACGATATTGGTAATGCCAATCAACAACAAAAACAACAACAAAAACAAAGAAAAATTAATAATGTCACAACACACTCAAAAATCAAAAGCAGTTGAAATTAATCTAAAAATTACTTAAATTAACAACTAAATAAACTAGATTATACCTTATAGTGTAAAAACGCGTTGAAAAGTAGGCCGGAAAAGTGTTAAAGTCGCGAATGAATGGAGCTTGTTCTTGACCCTTTTGAATTTTCCACTTTGTTTTGAAGAGAGGAGATAGAATGATGAAGATATCAAGTAGTGGTGTAGTGTGAGATGAAATTTTGTGGAAGGAATTGAAAAAAAAATTGAGTGGTGGGGTTTGGTGTGTGGGGTGGCCGTAAAAAATTAGGGAAGAAGAAGAAGAAAAGAAGGGTCCCGTCTTTTTATGTTGCAGACCCGGACCGGTCCGGTATTAGGGCCGGATCGGTCCGTGAACAAATTTTTCTGTTTTTCGATTTTTTTTTATGATTTTTTGAATAAAACTTATACAAATTCTAATAAAACTTAATTAAAGTCTTAAAAATAAGTTTATAAAATTTTCTTAAAATAAAACTTGAAGGAACTTTTATAATTTTATAACAATTTATAAAAATTTAATAAAATCCTTATAACACTTTAATAAAAAGCTTATAAAAATTTAATAAATTTATATCAACTCTTATAAAACATCTAAAAAAAAAACTTTTATAAAACTTTTATAAAACTCCTCAAATTTTATAAAGATCCAATTTTATGAAATTCTCGAAGTTATCTAAAATTTTATAAAATAAAATAAAATAAAAGACTCAAAACTTAAGGGTTCTGATTCTTCGATTTCTAAATCTTCCAAAGTTCGATATAACGCTCAATCAACCTAACTCCTAAAAGCGAGGCATTTGAATTATCTCTCGAATTCCATCGATTTTCGGATAACCACCTAATCGCTCCTTCCTAACAATATTCAAACACTCATCCAGGATTTGGTGTGTTTTTCCATGTCATTCAACATGTTCACTTTTTCCTGATTCTCGCATCTCATTAGAAACTTTGCCCTTCTTTTATCGCACTTCTTGATGTTCCATTACATACTTCTCTTAATCTGATCTCTCTCAACAATTTCTTGTTTTGTTCAAAAACTAAAGCTTCTATAGAAAACGCGACATCTTTATCAAGGCCTAATTTCAAAAGTAAAATAAAAACTCCTATTCTATCTAAAAGACATCCAGGTTCTTTTACGCCTACATCGGTAAAAGATTTAAAAGAATTTAAACATAATTAAAATTACGAGAAAAGTAAAGATAGATAGAACCTGGTTTTGGTGATTCAGTTTCGCTTTTCGATTTTCATTTTTCCTCTGCTTTTTCGCTTTGTCGGGGATCAATCAAGAGCATTATTTCTTCTTCGGTGGGATTCCTTCTCCTCCACAAATAACTTTACTCTGTGGCCATTGGCTATAAAAGTTGTATTTCCATCGATTAGTCCAACACTCCAGTTTGTAAACCCGTGTTACTTTAAATGGACTGTCCATCTTGATTTAAGCTTACCGGAAACAACTTTAAACGTGAATTGTACAAAAGCACTCGATCACCTACATGGAACTCACGCTTAAAGATTCTCTTATCATGGAAAGACTTCGTATGCGTTCTTGTAGATTCGAGCGTTTTCATAAGAATCGAGACGAAATTCTTCTAGTTCATCAAATGAAGCAATCTATGATCACCGACACCTTAGGATCGAAATTTAGAAATCTAATAGCCCGTAAGGCTCGGTGTTCTAACTCAACTGGGAGATGACAAGACTTACCAAAGACTAGCTTATAGGAGAACAACCTAATGGGGTTTTAAAAGGCGGTCTGGACGGCCCATAAGGCTTCATCTAATTTAATTGCCCAGTTTTTACGATTTGAATCAACTGTTTTTTCCACGATTCTTTTGATTTCTCTATTTGACACCTCTGCGACCACTTTGGTTTCATGGATGATAGGCGTTCTAGTTTATGTGTTACACCATATTTCTCAATTAACTTAGTAAATGGTCTATTACAAAAGTGTGAACCTCTATCGCTAATGATTGCCCTCGGAATGCCATATCTAGTGAATATGTTCTTTTTAAAGAATCGTATGACAACCTTGGTATCATTAGTGGGAAGAGCTTCAGCTTCTACCCATTTTGAAACATAATCTACCATTACAAGAATAAATCTTTTTCCAAACGATATAGGAAAAGGTCCCATGAAATCTATACCCCAAACATCAAATAACTCACATTCTAAAATAGGTTGCATAGGCATTTCATGTTTTTAGATACATTTTCCCATTTTTGACAAGATTCACAAGATTTAACATATTTATAAGCATCTTTATATAGTGTAGGCCAATAAAAACCACATTGTAAAACTTTAAAAGCAGTTTTCCATCCTCCATGATGTCCTCCTGCCTCACGATCATGACAAAATGATAAAATACTTAAAATTTCATTATCAGGCACACATTTTCTGATTATCCCATCCGAACATTTACGGAAAAGGTCCAGTTCCTCCCAAGAATAAAATTTTAAGTCGTAAAAGAATTTTTTTTCACATTGCCAAGTCCAATGAGACGGAATATAATCATGAGTTAAGTAATTAATGATATCTCCAAACCAAGGTGAGATTTCCTTAGAGGGAATTCTATTTTTAATAATTGCATGGTTGAAGGAGTATCTATTCTAAATAGTTGTTCATCAGAAATGAATCTTTAATTTCATTCCTATCTCTTCCTCAGTCTCCATTCTACTTAGATGATCTCACTACTACGTTTTCACTTCCTTTTTTATCTTTAATTTCAATATCAAATTCTTGTAGTAGGAGAATCCATCTAAGAAGACGTGGTTTCGCATCCTTCTTACTCATTAAATACTTGAGTTTGAATGGTCTGCAGTGTAGACTATTACCTTAGAACCGACAATATACGATCTAAACTTATCTAAGGCAAAAATCACAATAACAGTTCCTTTTTCAGTAGTTGCATAATTTAGTTGAGTTTGTGTTTAATGTGTGGGATGCATAGTAAATAGCTTTGAGAATTCTATTGTACCTTTGACCTAAAAGCAGCTCCTACAAGCTAAATCACTAGCATCACACATAATTTCAAAAGGTAAATTCATCTGGTGCTACCAAAACTGGTGCAGTAATCAACTTCGCTTTCAGGGTCTTAAATGCTTCCATACATTTACTATCAAAGTTAAAAGATACTTCTTTTTCAAGCAAATGACTTAAAGGCTTTGCTATCTTTGAAAAATCTGCAATAAATCTCCTATAAAATCCTCTGCATGTCCAAGAAATCCTCTTAGAGTCCTTAGATTAAGCTGGTGGCGGTAATTTTTCAATCACCTCGACTTTAGCTTTATCAACTTCAATTCCTATTTTCAGAGATTCTATGACCTAAAACAATTCCTTCTATTACCATTAAATGACATTTTTCCCGCTTTTAGAACTAAATTGGTATCCTCACAACGTTGTAAAACTCTTTCTAAGTGCGACAAACACTTACCAAAAGAATCTCCATAAACACTAAAGTCGTCCATAAAAATTTCTAAGAATTTCTCAACCATATCAGAAAATATAGACATCATACATCTTTGAAACGTAGCAGAGCATTACATAAACCGAACGGCATTCTTTTATACATAAAAGTTCCATAAGGACATGTGAAAGTAGTCTTTTCTCTATCTCCTGCTGCAATGAAGATCCGTAAATAACCTGAATAACCATCTAAGAAACAGTAATACTTATGACCACTTAAACGTTCCAACATTTGAACTATGAATGGAAGTGGATGATGATCTTTCTTAGTATGATCATTTAGTTTTCTAAAATCAATGCACATTCGATATCCTGTAATTTCCTTGTTGGAATCCATTCATTCTTATCATTCTCTTTCACCTGTGAAACCTCCTTTCTTTGGTACCACTTGAGTTGGACTAACCCATTCACTATCTCGATATAGGAAAGATTATCCCCATTTCTAATAGCTTAATGACCTCTTTCTTGACGATTAATCAGTAAATTCGGGTTGAGGCGGCGTTGCGGTTGAATACAAGGTTTAGCATCCTCTTTCGTAATTATCTTATGAACACAAATCTCGTGGCTAATACCTCGAATATCGGCAATCGTCCATCCAAAAGCTTTCTTATGCTTTCTTAACATTCTTATTAATTGATCTTCTTCTTCGCTTTCGATTAAAGTAGATGATATAATAATCGGTAATAGATTATCGTTTCTAGAAAAGCATATTTGATTTAAAGGTAACGGTTTCAATTCCGCATTCTTTGGCGGATCTTCTATTGATGATTTAAGAACCGGTCCTTCTAGTTCTAACTCCAAATACTTATGCCATGGTGGCTTAAAAGTAAAGCTTCCTTTATCTAGAGAAAGGATTATCTCTTTCATTTCAATGTCTTCCTCATCTTCTTTATAGATAGACAGAGTTAAGCATTCTTCTAATCTGTCTTCAAAAGTCAGTAATCGATTATCATAGACAGAATGAATATCTTCTATAAAAGAACATGATTCTGGTGATGTATATGGATGGTTCATAGCTTTAAAAATATTGAAAGCAACTTCATCTTCATTGACTCTCAAAATTAACTCTCCTTTATGAACATCGATTAAAGTTCTTCCTGTAGCTAGAAATGGGACGACCTAGAATAAGAGGCGCTGAATATCCTTCTTCCATTTCCATAACTACAAAATCTCTGGAAAATAGAATTTGTCTACTTTAACCAAGACATCCTTAATCATTCCTTTAGTGGTACTTAATCGATCTATCTCGCCATTTGCAGAGTCATTTCAGTCTTAGTAAGCTTTCCTATGCCTAGCTTTTTATAATCCTCATAAGACATGAGATTTATACTAGCTCCAAGATCACATAAGACTTTCTTAAAAAGAAATCCTCCAATTTCACATGGAATCGTAAAACTTCCAGGATCTTTTAGTTTAGGTGGTAACTTATGCTGCAGAATTGCAGAACATTCTTCATTTAGGCATATATTCTCATATTCCTCTAATTTTTCTTATTTGATAGTATCTCTTTCTGAAACTTTCCATAGGCGAGGTATATTAATCGAGCTTCAATAATGGGGATATTAACATGAAGATGACTGAAAAGTATCAAGGAAACGAGCATACTTCTTATCGCTTTTGCCTTTTGATTTGATCTTTAGGAGGGTAGGGTAAAGATTCTAAATCTATAACCTTTGGCTCCTTAGTCAAATTCTCTTTTCCTTTTCCTTAAACCTTTGAGTATTACTTAGTCGCCATGTTTGTGTTCTTGAATTTTTTTCTTTAAATTGTTCCCCTGAATCAATCTCTGCTTGATTTTTCGATTCTTCCTGTTTCTCATTTATTCTAACATGTTCCTTGAATAAATTCCTTAAATCTTTATCCATAGGGTCTTTCAAAATCCTAGGATTTTTACCCAATTTTCACCTTCATTTTCAGGTTCCAAACTTATTCCTTTTCAAGAAATTATCTATAATTTCTTCTTCCTCATCGTTGAATTCATCTTTATCTTTAGTTTCATCATTCTTTCCATCTAAATCATTTTCTACTTCATTATTCCCAAAGTTTTCTACTCCATTGCTTCCACTAAGCTTCCTACTTCTCGTAACCACAACATTTACCTCTCTTGGGTTTTATCGGTGTTGCTTGGTAATCCTCCTGGGGTCTCACTGTTGTTACGTTCACCTTCCCTACTCAAATGATCTTCCATATTCCTCAATGAGGCTTCTATTGTTCTCATTCTGGTATCATGTCCACTCATAGATGTTTTTATTGTACTCATATCTTTAGTGACTGTACCAATAGAAGTCATCATTGTTTCCATATTCTTAGCTTGAGTAGATACTACACCCATCATATTTTCCATTAGTTTTTCCCATTTTTCAACTCCTTCGCAGTTGAGTTGAACTCGAGTCTTGGTATACTTTGAGTGGTATGTTGAGGATAGGATCTTGGTAATGATTGTAATTTCGATTAGATGTACTTTCTTGATAAACTTGGTTATTATTCCTATATGGGACCTGGATATGGCGGTTGTCCTGGCTTACTAGGGTTTTCAGACCATCGATAAGTAGGATGATCTCTTCTAATAGCATTGAATGAGTTTGAGTATGCATTGTTCAAATTCCTATGCTGCTGAAGAAAACTCACCTCCTCCCTCGAATATCCTGTTGGTTCTTCACTCCCTAACGCCACATTATCATGACTTGAGTATTCATTTGGTGTACTATTTTTACGAATTTTGGTTCTTATTCATTTGTAAACCATCAAATTTCCTACTCAAATTCTCCAAGTGTGCTAGAACTTCCGTATTAGACGTACATTCTCCTGCAAAAGCTACTTTTCTGGTGCTAGAACCGGTTTCCCACATTCTGTTATTTTTGGAAATCTTTTCTATAGCATCGTAAACTGTTTGAGCTTCACTCATCATTAATGAACCACCACATGCATGATCTACATCCGCACGTGAGTCTTTTCTTAATTTCTGACGTAAGAGTTGAATTTGCATATCTAAGGAATAACCATGATCGGGACACGCTCTTAACAATTTTTTAAACCTTTCCCACGCATTCCCAAGAGTTTCCTCAGATCCTTGTCTAAAGTTAGCAACCTCGACTTTTAATTCCAAATTTCGTCCAGGAGTGAAATATTGTTTGTAAATTCAGTTTGAATCTCCTCCCAACTAGTAAGTGAATGATGTGGAAGAGACATAAACCAATCTCGGGCTCGTCCTTTTAAAGAAAAAGGAAACATAGTCATTCTCGTTAATTCCTTATGAGCACCTTGACTTTTGGTCAGACACAGATTCTTCAAAAGATAGAGATGATGATGTGGATCTTCATCATCCTCTCCTAGGAATTGGGCTCTTGCGTCAATTAAACCAAAAAGATGAGACTTAATTTCAAATTATTCGCTCCTTCATTAGGTAAAAGTATGGGATTATTAGTCCGGTTTCTTCTTACTTTGTTTGATCACATATAGGTCTCGGGTTTGGTGGATTATTACGATTATTCTCGGTTCCGATTTTGATTATTTCTATTATTATTATTATTAGGGTTAATGGGGTTTTGTCCATGCCCAGAGCATGTTCCGATTCTTGTTCGGTGTTTCATCACCGATTTGACCATTCTCGTATTTTGTTTGAAGATGATTCTTGGTCGATTTCCGACTAGTATGACCGCGTTTACTCTCTACTCTTAACTGCCTTTCGTAAGTGTTTATGTCAGGCTTATAAGGAACGAGAGGGGCCTTACCACTTCTGGTCATCAACTAACGAAAATAGAAAATAACACGAAATTGATGGTAGTAAAATTTGGTAACTTACCTATAAGGTAAGTACTGACGAAAATAAAATTAGAAATGAGATAAGAAAAGTGTTGACTTATTCTCGAGAATTTTAAGCTAATACAAGTAGTAACCATAGACACATAAAAAGAAATTAGCGACGTTCCCCGGCAACGGCGCCAGAAAGCTGACGGACCTTTTCTAGGCTATACAGATCCTAACCGGCAGTGTACCGGGTCAAATCGTAGTGCTAGTATGATGAGTCAGGTGTCGAATCCTCAGGG
The DNA here is from genome assembly GCA_026214975.1 of Gentiana macrophylla. NCBI lineage: Eukaryota > Viridiplantae > Streptophyta > Magnoliopsida > Gentianales > Gentianaceae > Gentiana > Gentiana macrophylla. The sequence continues at coordinate 1,552,992 of CM047813.1, read as the reverse complement.
AACTTGGTAATTTCTTTTACGTGTGGTTAAACACCAAAGAGCTGTTATTACCTCGATCTAAATCGCAATTTTATCACACAGATCACTACTATTCTAGTTAACACAAAATAAATACGTAATTTAACAGTTATTCTAATATAATATATATAGATATATAAATATATATAGATGTACATAAATTGCAAAATATATATATAGATATAAATATATAGGTACCAAGATATTAACAGATAATTTTTGAGAACTGGCCAAAACTTATATAATTGGTTTATACGATCTTTTCGATTAATTGAAATGTGTTCGATCTCTCCTTTTATTTTAGGTCCAATTGAGTAAGTGAAACGGTGCACTCCTGAGGTAAACAATTCCTCCTCACACGAGTGTATGAAATTGTCATATGTCCATTGTCATCACCCAAGATCCACAATCATTACGGTAAACTAATTAATCTGAACAGGTCCCGAGTACAAATCTACCTTTAGATAAAAAGGAGTCATTCCGTTCGTCAAACGGTCAATTTTATTTTAAAGGCTCCGGTTGTCAAAGCCGGACGATTTAACTTTCCGGTTTAAGTTTCAATTAAACTGATGATTTAACATTATTACGATCTCGAGTACAAATTATAATAAAATTCATTTCTCCCAAAACAAATTTACCCGGTTAGAAATCGGATTCCGTTATCACGTTGTTCACACGGCCAATTTTACCTTCGGTTTTTCTATCTTTTATTTCATATTCTGACTACGAGGCGTTAATTCATAATTAGATTATGAATTCCTCAGATCTATTAAATATGTCAATACGAATATGATCAAAATAGAAAAAGATTCAATTAACTCAATTTTAGTCATTTTAACTTAACAACATTTCTTTAACGAAAAGATCGAAATAAAACCGATTACATAGTTTTGGCGATTATTATATTTAGCCTAAAAACATTATAACAACGAAAAATACAAAAACAAACATAAATACTTAAGAAAAGTTACCGATATCACGGTTGATTGTAAATCGTATCTTCCGGACATTACAACTTCTTTAGCAAAACCGACTTCCGAGATTTTCTCGAGCATTACAACGATACTAAAACTACATTATTACTGGCGTAAGGCCTTATTTACTACTACTACTAAAAAAGAAAAGAAGAAGGAGATATATATATATATAGATCATTATATATATATATGGTACATCTCAAACTTGCTGCAAATGAGCTCCTTATATAGAAAAAACTTCCAAGGCCGGATCGGTCCGGACTAATGATGATCCCCACTAACTTGATCATTCCAAAGATGTGCGTAGGAGATATTATTTTTATATATAATTATTAAACTTCTAAAATTCATATCTCGAGTTCTGGACCTCCAAAATTGCAAACGAAATGCCAAAATTAAGATCTCGAGAAACTCTACAACTTTCATGAAGGACTCTTCTCCAGATAACGCTTTTTGATGACCTCGTGTTCCTTGAAGCTTTTACGGGATTTTTCTTAATCCAAGTCGATTAGCCACTTGATCACTGTTTAAGTTCTAGACCTCCAATCTTCATAATTTAAATTGCATTGGAACACTCTCGGAAAAATCTACAACTTTTGTGAAGAACACTTTTCTGAAAATATCATTTTGATGCCATTCGTTTGTCGAAGATATTTTCTATTATTACTTATCCAGATTGATTGGCTACTTGTCCACTTAAGCTATTCAATTGACCATTTAAACTTGTGGCACTTTCTAAATCATTCCAGAGATATGATTAAACTTCAATATGTTGATTCTCGGGTCTTGGTTTATAAATCTGCAATAAAACATCACAAATACCCATAAATCGACACGACACTCCGATTTACTAAAATCGGTACAAAATTACAATTTTTATTATTATTATTACTAAACACTCTAAATTATAAAGACTAACACTTTATACCATAATTTCATATATTTTATATAGAATTCGTTGATAAAACATAATAATATAATGTAATTTTAATCATATAAAAATAATACATCACCCAACAATCGAATTCTTCAATTTCTCATTCACTATGTTGTTTCATATCTATTGGACAAATGCATTGATGTATTAGCATACTTAAGGGTGAAAAACAAAATCAAAAACCAAACCAACGGTCCGAACCAAATGTTAAAAATGGTGATTAAACGCCACAAACGAATGAACAACACAACTAACCACTAAACACAATAGGATTGAACACAGAAACAAGAACAATGAACTTCCATTGAAGGTTTTCAAATATACATTTCGGCGGGAAAGTTTGCTAACGAAGAAGATGGAAAATTAGGTTTGATTACAAGTTGTTTCTGTTGAAATAGTGTTCTAAACCCAATCGGGTTGGACCGGATCCGACCGGGTCGAATCATTTCTACTATTTCTTCATGTTTGTACATATATTAAATGGTTTTTCTGTTGTCATATATATGTTCTTTTAAAGAACCAATTATGAATTGTTATATGATAACGTCCTTAGTATTAAAGCGTGAAAGAGAAACCATGATAGGCGATTATGGTTGATGAGATCTCTAATCACTTTAATAAGTTTGATACTTAAATGTCTCTAGGCTGATGTACTATTAAACAGGGCATTGATAGTATGAACAGACTAGCACGTATTAGATGTCTTTTGTCTTTAAGGGCAGGGATAGATCTCTTCTATCGAAGTGTAGAGACACTTGGACTGTACGTGGACGTGTATTAGAGAATGCGTACGTTAGACTGACCCACTTACACAGATAAGTGTCACACTATGTGGCGGTTGTGTAATTATCCTTAGGACCGGAGTCTTCATGGCATCACGGTGTGGATTGTCATGCTTTGACACTTGAGGTTTCCCCTAACCACGGGGCGATCATGCGGTAGTGATTGGGTGTGATACTGAAGCATGCGGAGTATACATGATTGGTCGTCCTGGAATCGCGTATTCTATGATAGGGATTGAATATCCGAAATAACCTTCTTATAAGGAATGTCTTGTTCTCGTGAATCTTTGCAAAGTGAGAGTAAATGAGTTATTTCGAGAGATTTTGATATCCAGATTATAAGATACGGTTGTTAATGTTTAACACTCAACGTACGACCGTATGGATATTATTACAGCGATAGGATTGTAAGTTACACGGTAATTGTTTCACATGAAAGGTAGTAGTCATTGCATTTGACTCTTCCGATGATTGGGGGTCACGGTGTGTTGCTAGACGCTATCCCGTGATCGTTAGGCATGAAGGGCATTTTCGTAATCTGCACTATGTGTCTACGGCCAACATATTCGGAAGCCTATCGGGTCACACACATATGAACATCGAGTCGGATTAAAATGTGGTTATAGATGATAACCAAATAAGAAAAATTTATCTCGAGACTGTAAAGGTTATAGTGACAAATTAATATGGTGGTATTTATTTATTATGAATAAATTAAATACAAGATATTAATTATATTGATTAATTAAATAGAGGGAATGGGCTACAAAGGAAAAAAAAACAAAAATGGGTCTAGAAAGACGTTACTACATGTTTTGTGATTAGAAAGGACAAATTCATAATAAATGGACAAAAATACCCTTTCACACATTAAACACGTAGTAATACTAGATAAAATGCAGTAACAGTCACAAAAACAAGTAATAACAGTCCATAAAATGTCGTAACATCCAATTGAAAAGTAGTACCATCCTAAAAACAAGTAGTAACAGCCCGTAAAATATAATAACGGCCAATAAACAAGTCGTAACAGTCCCGTAAAATGTCGTAACATCTTAAAAACAAGTCGTAATAGTCCCGTAAAATATCGTAACATCCTAAAAACAAGTCGCAACATCAAAAAATTATAGTAAAAAAAATACAGCCTACTTCAAACCCTAAACCATGGCCGCTGTTAACTCCTTCGCCGGTGCAACCACCTCTATTCCGGCCACCGTCAAGTAGCAAACCTATTCTCCAAATCCTCTTCTTACCAAATCAGCCCGTCGTCTCCTTCACAACTCACTACCACCGGCGAGTTCCTCATCCCCGCTGTGCTTATTCTTCAAATCAGAGCATTAAAAGCTCGAATCACCAACGGATCAGTGAAAAAGGCTGACCTTTCGTACTCGACTTTTCACAGACACACTAAAGCACAAAATCTGGGAGTAATCACGTTCATATCAGAATAAAATCAACGATAATAATTGAGACGAAAAAGGATAGACAACTTCCCTGAAAATTAGTCATTGAATCAGAAACTAAAGCTTCGATTTTGACTATGTACAGAAGAGGAATCGCCATGCCATCATTGCATTGAAGAGCTGCAAATCCTCGGATTTGAATGTATCAAATCAGCACAACAATGACAATGATCCTCGGCTTTGAATTCAGAGGGTAGAGGGAGGAGGAGGGGGCGGCGGCCATGGTTGCCGGATAATACAAAAAGAGAAAGGAAATTGACAATGTGAAAGAGAAACGATTAGGCTGAATAGGTTGAGTGTTTTAGGGAAAAAACTATTAGGTTAAGGGTGTTTTGGGAAATTTACATAGGTTTTGTCCTGATTAATTATCAGTATCCTTGGATCCCGATTTATTTATTAATATGTCCTTGTTGACAAAAAACTATAATTAAATATACATATGATGTATATGTGTTTCGAAAATATGTATATATGATATACATGTATTTTGCAAATTAATTAATCATAGCATTATATTAATTAAAGAATATTCCGGTGCCAAATTATGGTAACTTGGGGCGCCAATATTAGTGTAATATGTTACACTTGGATTGTGCAATTTAATTAAGAAATTTACCATAATATTAATATGTGATATTAATTGTATTTTTGGAAAAATAGATTTATTGTAATAAGATAATTATATTCAATATAAGATATTGGGAAAATTAATTATGGTAAATGAGATAAATCAATTTAATTAATTTTCCTTATTTTATTGGGAAAATGTTTTCTTCTCCTACACAATATAGATGGCACCTCAAGCCCTATAAATAAGACGGGTTGGCTAGCTCTTTTGTACACCATAATTCCAAGAGCTAATAGTTCTTGTGAAAATTTGCAAGAGCTCATAGTTCTTGTGTAAAAAGAGGAGGCTTCCCATAGTGAGTTTGTGAGAAGGGAAAAAGACCGGTCTAGCAACTGGAGTTTTCCAATAGCAATTCATGACGGGATTCCGACGGGCTGCTCGTGTGGACTAGCGGTAGAGGCTGAACACTTGGGCGGCTCCATGCTGAACTACTCTCCTTAAACGGTCAAAGCGTCGATCTTTTATCAACCAAGGTAACCACCGTCTTTAGCTTATTCGTTTATTGCTTAAACGAAGTCGATCTTGAGTAAAAGGAAATCAAAATTTTGAATTCCGCTGTGTTCCCGCATAGATTTCCTAACAGTGGTATCATAGCGAGCTTCGAGCTTAAGCAATAAGCATGTTTATGTGAGTAGTTAATTTTATCGTTTAAATCACGTAATTAAAAGATGAAAGATTTTTGATTTGTAAAACGATACACGAAAAGAAAAAAAAAAGGTGCACCTTTTGGTGGATCCCTAAATTTTGTTTTGTGTATTTTATGTTTCAATATGGTTCATAGTTGTGATTAATCGATAGATGCAAGATTTAAATCACGAGATGTTAAGTCGAGGTTGGGTGATGGATTCTTAGTGAATCCCACTCTTCGATAATTTTTGGGGGCTCGGCCGACTGGCGGCGGCCCCCTCCCTAGCGGCGGCGGTGGCCTTAGGGCTGCCGTCCGTCGGTTGTCCTCTTCCAATAAGAGAGATCGACCCTTTTCGTTTTGTGATATTTATTGTGCATAGATGTCTCGTTTAAAATTAATCGTTAATTTTATTTCGATTAAAATCATTTAATTAATTAATTGATTGGATAAAATTATTTAATAGATTAAATGTTAATTGATTAATTAAGACGCAACTAGTTAAATTTTAATTTTATCTTTTTCATAAGATGTTATGGTATGGATTAGAAATAGTAGATATAATATGTTTATATGGACCCCGATTGATCATGGACTCGACCGATAGGATAGATGTGAATGATTTAATTTTCTGTTGGTTTAAAAATTATCCTAGGCCATTATAAAGAACGCGACCTAGTTTATTTTCTGCATTTATCTCATTCTTGTTGGCTCCCCCCGTGTACGGCGGGTGTATTTATTTTATTAGATAGAATTAAATGTAACAAGGATGAAGCAGAAGATGGAGACCAAATAAAGACGAAAATAAAGATCTCATTGGAGAATGGAGCATTAAGGATCCTATTGGCGGTTGCATCTACCTTAGATTGTGACCCACGGTTTCGTCAGTTTGTATTCGAAACCGCACCTAGGAAAAGTTCATGATCATACCGATTACTTTACGCATTTATTTATTTTGTGCTTGTATTTATTTTATATGATACGATAGATGCATGACTAGGCACGATCTAGATGAATGTGTAGGGTGTATGTCTGTAGAGATAGATATATTTGATGAGACCGTAATTAAATTAATTAAGTGAATTAATTTACAAAATACTTTCACCTCAAAAGAATCAAGTTGAAATTGTCTCCCCATATTATAATGACGGTGAAGAGCCCTTGTTCGGATCCAACTCACCAGCCAAAGCGGGGGTTGACCAACCTCGGGTATATCGTCGTTATCGAGATATGATCGTAAGAAATCTCACGAATATTGGGGTTATGACTTGACTAAGAATTCTCTCGGCCACCAGCCAAAGCGGGGTCATTTGGATTTTAGAGGCAAGGGTTTGACTATTTTATAAGATGAAAGTTTGCCAAAGAGTTGACTAGTCAAACAACAAGAGTCGTATAAGATACGATTGACAAAGGGATGTTGTCTACCTATTAGACTATTTTCGGCCTACCAGCCAAAGCGGGGGTCGCGGTAGTTTAGTGGGATCTTGTCCACTAAAGAAATTAATAATTCTTGAAAGTCAATTGGGAGTAGTTGACTAGTGGGAGCAAAATCATAAATCAAAAGACAATTTTTGATTTTGTTTGTATAAACAACAACACTCTTTTATTTTCATTTCTATGTTGTAGTGTTAGCAAAATTTATATTTATATTTATGTTTATTCTCGATTAGTAAAACCAAATTATGATTGTTACCTTTTGAGAAATATTCTCAAATATGGTTAAGTAATTTTAATCCTTTTAAAATAAGCAATGACATGAGCAATCCCGTTATAATAGTTAGAGACAATGAGACTACATAATTGATGCAGTACTCCGAGGCTTTAATTAAGGAAAGCGGAAGCCCATGATATTGGATACGATCCAAGATGATCATTCTGTTATACGATGACAAATAATTCAAACGTTGGATAAGAATGACCACATCTAATTTTGAAAAGGTTGTTTTCAAAATTGTAAGATTTAAGTATCGACTTAATTCTTTAATCATTGCTTAAAAGTTAATTAAATAGTTAATGTTTTGAATACGATTCAAAAGGTCAAATAAACTATTTAATAAATTTAGATTTTCTTTATAAAAGGAAATTGAAGACATGATTCTTGTGATCTTTCTTAAGTCGTATGAAGACTACACTAAGAAATATTTACAAGTGCTTGAAAAATTAAAAAGGAAAGTTAGGGCATGTGCTTAAATAGAGAACTTATTGAAGTTTCTATTTTAGTCAAATGAGTTGAGATAAATCTATCTAAGTTCAAAGTCAACTCTAAAATATATGATACCTTACTAGTGTGATTAAATTAGAAAGATTGAAAAATAGATATGGAAGGTGAAACAAACGTTGTGGCACTTACCATATTCTGGATCTAGTAAACTGAAAAGGGGACTAAATAAATATTATTATGTTCCGGTTCTTATGAAGAACATACTTTCAGTTATTTGTTAGGATTTAGTAGACATATTCAATTACAAAGAATAAATGTTGTTCCGATAAAGTTGGAAGGTCACTGAATCTAACATACTAGATTGATGTCACTATATAGTTGATATATGTGATGAGATCTCAAATAAATATTTGTATGGCTGTTATCCTTGATATTTATAGTTGTTCTAGATGTCGACTCTCTATAAGAGAAATGTATAATCAAATGTCATTTAGATGATGTCAGAACCATTTGATTATGAATCATGTGGGTGATACGTATCTTATCTAAAGATGACTCAAACACCCTTTTTCGAAAAGGGTTGTAAAATCTAGAAAAATTGTCTAAAGCCTAAACATACCGATGTTTGTTAGCTTGTGACAATCAATGCCACAAATAATTGTTTATTAATCTCTATGACTATTTTTAGAAATAGTTGAACGTACTTATTGAAGTATGACAATTCGGAAAGCATGAAAAGTTTGAGCTGGTTCTAATATGAGATTGATGAGCTACTTAGGAATTAATCTTCAATTGGATTGAAGTAATTAATACCTAAAGAGTGTTTCAGAAGTCTTCTGAAAAGGAATAAGATTCTTCCTTTGAAGGATACCATCGTTGGGACACGAAATTAGATTGTGTTCCTAAAATGGAAGGCAACACTTTATATGATAAAGGTGTGATGCAAGCCATGCGAAAAATCCCTTACCTGTTTCGGGATAGTGCCCTTATACTTAACCAAGTTCCAAAGAATAAAGGTTGAATAAATTCCATATTAGATATGGAAGGGGATAATGTCTAATCTATCTTAACCGATGATTTGAAGTTGTCATAGGAAAAGTCAGAAAGGCTTGGAGCCTAGTACGACATATACGACTTCGTGGAATATCTTAACAAGTATGCTAGATATTATTTACTTGTCCGCGGAGCAAAATGTTTGTCTCCAAACATGTTGTCTTCTAGAGGAAGTGTCTCTTCCAAATTAGACAGTGGGAGTAAATAAGATCTCAAAATAGTTTGAGAACCACAAAGATACTTTCAACCATTGGAACATGAGAAGACACCACGTAACAATGTGGTGTAGAACACTGCTCAGTGCACACAAAAGTTCTGTTAGTTTGTGGATAACCTCAAGCCTGAAAGGGCTGCTGGTGTGTTCATCTTGAAGAATGAATATCTTACGACTTATGAAAGAATGTTTGAACGACAAGATTGAGAGATATGGCCGGGAGCCATAATATCTGAATTAGATTCCATCTGTGACAACCAGGTTATGAACCCAGTCTGTCTTACCTAGAGGGAATGTCCCTGTAAGGCTGAGCCAAGTTCTATTCAGATAATACTTGTTATAACTTCGTATCATGGCTATATGATAGTGTTGAAGATGTTGGGCAGACAGCTCAATGTTCATGGACGATAACATGATATGTAAGCCCATGAGATTCATTTATGGACTCAAACAAGTTTCTCTAGACGATTTATTTGTTTGGTAATCAAAGGAGTTTGTTTTAGTCAAAAGAATGATATGCCCTATGTGCAAGATAGATAGTGGGAGTGTATTACGATTTTTGAGAAAGGTATTGGACATATCTCTCGAGAATTATCACCCCATGTCACAGTCAATTAAGGTTTGGTAGTTCAAGGTCTTTACGAAAGCACTTGGATTAGCAGTTCTTATTTTGGAAATATGAATCTATAGCGATAGATTTAACTGCGGTTAGATTATAGTTTACCATTATAGATGTGATGCTAAAAGAGTTTAGCATAGATCGCGATAGGAGACACTGCTAGCCCGTGTTCTCAAGATCTATCTACGTTAGGACATTAGTCCTAAAGATAAGGTGAAAGATGATACTTATGAAAGGTTTCCTTTGCTACGGCAATTGGAATCATCATAAAAGTTATGCTAGAGGTTCACACTCCATGAAGAGTCATGGGCAAGTATGAAAGTGATTCTAGCAGATGTCGAGAATATCCTTAAACAAGTTAAGGAAAGTTTCCTAGTTTATTGAAACTTGGAATCAGATAAACGTAGATATACAGACGTATATCCTGAGTCTTACAAATGTGAGTGGGAGCTACGGCCTGGGTTTGCAATCATTTTTCTTAAGTGATACAGTGAGCTGGAAATGTTCTTGGCTATGGGTCACTGTAAATTCTACAATTAGGCTAAAACACAGTAGTGCCTTGGAGGCGCAGTGGGAGCAGTACATGGATCTAGAAGGTTCATTCTTGAACCTTGTATGGTTCTTCTACTTTTTCTATATAGCTGATATAGTAAGTGGATTTATTGCTTGAAGCAAGGAACATGGTCTCGTCAGATATTCGTGTGTGTGTTGAGGCAATTCCTTTGACTTGGTCAATTGGAACATGATATGAAGATAGTCTGAGTCCCTACGGATAGCGATTCGTTCACGGCTAAAGCTGGTTGCGAGTATTTCATGAGATTCTTGTGTTTCAACTTGATCTTGTGTGTGCGAGTGATTGGTTTTAGGCCAAGTGGGAGATTGTTGAAATACAAGTTGTTTCTGTTGAAATAGTGTTCTAAACCCAATCGGGTTGGACTGGTCGGATCATTTCTACTATTTCTTTATGTTTGTACATATATTAAATGGCTTTTATGTTGTCATATATATGTTCTTTTAAAGAACCAATTATGAATTGTTATATGATAACGTCCTTAGTATTAAACTGTGATAGAGAAACCATGATAGGTGATTATGGTTGATGAGATCTCTAATCACTTTAATAAGTTTGATACTTAAATGTCTCTAGGCTGATGTACTATTAAATAGGGCATTGATAGTATGAACAGGCTAGCACGTATTAGATGTCTTCTGTCTTTAAGGGCAGGGATATATCTCGTCTATCGAAGTGTATAGATACTTGGACTGTACGTGGACGTGTATTAGAGAATACGTACGTTAGACTGGCCCACTTACACGGATAAGTGTCACACTATGTGGCAGTTGTGTAATTATCCTTAGGACAAGAGTCTTCATGGCATCACGTTGTGGATTGTTATGCTTTGACACTATTGAGGTTTCCCCTAACCATGGGGCGATCATGCGGTAGTGATTGGGTGTGATACTGAAGCATGCGGAGTATACATGATTGGTCGTCCAGGAATCGCGTATCCTATGATAGGGATTGAATATCCGAAATGGCCTTCTTATAAGGAATGTCTTGTTCTCGTGAATCTTTGCAAAGTGAGAGTAAATGGGTTATGATTATTATGGTTATTCCGGTTCCGGTTTTGGTTATTTCGATTATTGGGATTTTGGTTATTAGGAATTGGTTGTGAAGGGAGATTTTGCAATGGTAGATTCTGATTTTTAAGGTTTTGTCCATGTCCTTGGGCATGAGCAAGCCCTTGTTTAGGTGGTGTTTCATCACTTGTTTCGGCCATTCTCGTTTCTTGATTTGACGATTCTTGTGGAGATCCGTCAAGATGTCCTTGGCTGGTGTGACCACGTTTACTATCTACTCTTAACTGTCTTTCGTAAGTATTTATGTCAGGCTTATAAGGAGTGAGTGGGGCCTTACCTCTTTGGGTCATCAACTATCGAACCGAAAATAACACGAAATTGATAAAATAAAAACTTGGTCACTTACCGATAAGGTAGGTACCAACGAAATAAAAAAGAAATGAGATTAAGAAAAATGTTGACTTATCCTCAAGAATTTTGAACTAATACAGGTAGTAACCATAGACACAATAAATTAGCGCATATCCCCGGCAACGGCGCCAAAAAACTGATTGGACATTCCTAGAGTTTCATTCTAACCGGCAGTGTACCGGGTCAAATTGTAGTTCTAGTCTGGTGAATCAAAGTCGTCTCCTCAGGGAATGCGAAAATTAATTCAAAGTGTGGTTAAACACCAATTAGTTGTTATTATCTCAATATAAGTCGCAATTTTATCATATAAATAGTTATATCGTTACGTTATTAATATAATTAATAAATACTAATATAATTAATATATATTTATAAAGATACTAACCAAGCATAATCTCTTTTAGTTTAATGAAATGTGATCGATCTTCCTTTTTTAAGGTGTAATTAATTATGTGAAACGGTATACTCCTCAGCTAACAATTTCCCCTCATACGAGTGCACAAAATTGTTCTATGCCTCCTCCTTGGTTTAAGATCACCTAATCCTAATGATCTGACATGATAATCTCTCGAGTATAAATAATCTGTCCCCGGATAGAGGGTTCCGTCAGACGGCCAATTTTACCTTCCGGTTTTTCTACCTCGTTCCCATACCTAATGTCTCTGTTCGGTATCTATTAAGTATATATCTGTCCATATTGGTTAATTATGTCAATATGAGCTGGCAATCATTTTAAGTAGAGAAAGATTCATCATTGTTAACTTTTAATCATTTTTAACCCAATCATCATCCATTTTACTAAAAGATCAAAATAGTTCAATTACATGTCTTGGCTAGTTATAAAATTAGCCTATAATCATTATTAAAACTAATATATATATATTTATTTATTTATATAAATAATAAACATAATAACATTAGAACATTATCAGTTACAATTGTTGAGTTGGGGCCATTTCCTCCAAATGTAAATTTAACAATAGCTTTGAAATCAACAATCTTCGATAATAATTCTAATTATTACAACGATATTATATCTAATTTGTTTATGGCTTAAAGCCTACTAAAATAATATTTACAGAGATAAGGTTAAGATAATATGTGTATATATATATATATATATATATATATGTATGTATATATATATGTATGTATATATATATGTACGTCTTCCTTCTGATCAAATGACTGTGTATTTATAGGTGAAGAAATCGTTTCCGGCGTACGCCGGGTCTGTTCCGGCGCACGCCGGAATAACTGATTTTGTTGAGCTTGTCAGAAGCATTACTTGTAATTATTCCCCTAATCATTAAATAATCCGGCGTACGCCGGATTCTTCCAGTCTGCGCCGGATTTGATGAATTTTAGCCACAGGATGAGGTTTTCGTTCTTTCGATCCCGATTCTTCCATTTTATATCATAATTTCATCAAATAATACCTGCATAAATCAAAAACAAGAAAACCACAGGTAAATTTGATAACAAAAGTTATAATTTTAGTAAAACGTTTACGATATTTATTTATTTATAACTATTACATATTTATAAGTTTTATTAATACTTTTAATAATTTTAAATAAAATTATCGAAAAGACGTTATAAAATGATATAGAATATAATTATATAGTTGACATATATCAGTCACCGTAGTGTCCTGTAGGGGTTACATGTGGTATTTGTTGGGATTTTATCTAGGAATTAGGTGTTCAGTATGTCCGAAAGGCGAGATTCAGGGAGTGGAGCGTCTGCCCGAAGCTTAGCCTGCAGCTAGTTTACTAATGGATAAGTATCGGCATAAATACATGACAAGATCAACGATGTCTCTATACAATAAAGCCACGTATAATATGTCGTGTCTTTATTAGACGATACCGTGTTGGATAATTTTCTGCAGCTGCTAGCATCACGTGGAGGCCATCAGCTTGCATACTACCTTCATATGTTATGATAAGGAGGTAGATGAGCAGCCGCAATTTTGGAAAGATATCTTTCTTTATAAGAAACTTGAGCAAAAGCTCAAGCTCTTGCCCACGTCGACGGTTTTCCAGCATTATTTCACGTTTGGGCTTTTTTTGGCACGTAAGCAAACAAAAGCCTGCTGATCCATTTATAGAAACAAGCCCATTGATCCAATCATATACGTATGGTATCTGATGAAAATCAAGAAACCTAGCATTACTCTCGCCTTTGCCTCATCTCGCCTTCACCTCGCCTCTCTTCTCTTCTCTCGTGTATTTGAAGAAAATCTATCTTCGATCTTTGATGTTGTCATCTGCAATGGATTGGACTGTTTCCGGTGCTCGCCATTTATGGAGCTAACACCGTTTATCTTTACTCTATGTGTTGGTGATTTAAGTTTAATCACGAGCCGTTGATGTAATCGGGGTTTAGTACAAGGATGAATATACTTGTAACACTTTATTATAAGTTTGGAGGTGTGGAGTACACGCTTATGTAATGTGTATATAAGTATACGGATGGAAAATAAGCATGTATGTTCAGGAAAAGTCACTTAAAGGACCGAAAATCCGGTTAAAGGACTAAAATCTCAGTTTTGGGGAAACAGAGGCATAGGCGCCCGCCTATGAATCTTAGGCGCCCGCCTATGGCTTTCTGGAAAGGCTAAAAGTCGATCAGAGTGTTTGGCTTTTTTCTGATGATCACAGGCTGGCCATAGGCGCCCGCCTGTGGCCCGAAAGCAGTCCTTTAAGTGCCTTTTGGCCTTTTTAAGGAGTTATGACCAAATGGTACATTTCCACTTGGGTTGTAACCTATAAACTCGAACTTACAACTAATTTTCTGGATTCCAAGAGCTTTTTACAGGCTTCTACATTGTTGAATAAAACACACAACAAATGTATGCATCCTTGATCATATCATATACATAAAACACTTGCAAACTTTCTCCAAAGGTATTCTTCATATTTTGAGCCTAAAGATCGAAGGGAAAACGTAGTCTTATCTCACAAAAGTATTTGTGTTACCCTAGGCTTCAGATAAGGGGCAAATAACTTTTGTAGGAAAGTGTTTCACGATTCTACGTTCATATCAAGAAAAGCAAATTTACGAGTTTTAGTTTTTTGCGTTTTATTCAAGTTTGACATTGTTGGTGTTCTTCAAACCCCAAAGTTATCAACAATCTACAAAAGTTATTAAGTTTACAATGTCGGTTTGAAATGAAGAGTTGCCTTTTGAGAATTTTATCAAAGGTTGTGTCCTAGTATTTTGGGCATAACTCTTGATTCAGAATCGGTTTGAAAATCCGGAGATACCGTTAGAATCGTGGCGAGACGAGGATCGCAGTGATATCAAGTTTGCGGTCTGGTTCGATGTTGACAGTTTTCAGAAATTCTGAGAAGTTGCTGCGGTTTTTTGATTGATGCAAAGTCGATTATAATCTTTTGGTAAGTAAAAGTTCATTGGAATGACTTTGTAAAATTCTTTGTGATGTTGCTATGACTACGGATGAATGGTATGTATGTTTATTTACATTATTTCATGAAAGTTTGTGGTGTCCAAGAACAGTAACTACAATCAATATAAAATTTGATTGTAGTGTCTAAGTTTTGTTCTTGGATGTTGTTTGATTATACATATATGTTGTTTGGATTGATATTTCTAGACATGATTGAATCAATGATGAAACTTGCTGCGTGTTTAATGTTTAATGTTCATTGATCTTGGTGATAAAATCATGTTAATGTTTAGAAATTTTAAGTGTTTGTGTATAACTAATGTTGGGATGAATCAAGTGTTATCTCTTGGAAAGCTTGATGTCTATTGTAGTTAAATGTTTTCTAATGGTACAAATAGATGGAAATCATGTTGAAGAGATAATGATTTTAAATGTCTATCTTTGATAGAACACTTGTAATGAAGAGTTTGCAAATCTAAAGAAATTTGGATTTCTGAAAAACTTGTTTTACTAGGTTGAATGCCTAGTATGTAAGATCAAACAAAGGATAGAATAATGACGGTAAACAAAGTTTTGGTGAAACAACTAATAAAATGTTGTTTTGAGTTTTGACTCTGGTTTCGAAAATTGTGAGTGTAAGGATCAACTTGGTTTGAAGTTTTGAACCGGTGGATTGTTGATCCGTGACATTCATGAAAAGGAGTCAAGGTTGTCATTGTTAAGAGATTTAAGTATATCCTTTGGTTCTTGAAAGTATATAGTTTAAACATTAGTTGTACATGGTTTGTATTGTCAGTAAAGTGACTTAAACTCTACATCTGGGTGGAACCAATCTGAAGACTCAGCTGCGTGATGGACAGCTGAGAAGTGTATTCAATTCTGTGCATCAGTAGGGTGGAGTCTACTGAGCTTCAACAGGGTAACTATCAGCAGGGTAGCTATCAGCAGGGCTGCTGAGTATTGGAATACAGCAGGGTCCCACATCTGACAATTCTGTTATGTGACAGCTATACAGTGTCATTAAAAGGAGGACACGTGTAGGGGTATTTATGGTGCATCAGACAAAGATTCCTTACGGCTAGGGTTTATGGATTTGTGCCTATAAATACAGTTGTTGTTACATTGTTTTCTGTGCGTTGAAATCTGCAAATTCAGTGCATAATAAAATATCTCTTTTCTGCCCGTGGTTTTTCACCTCTCCCACTGAGGGGTTTTCCACGTTAAATCTGTGTTCTTCTTGTTTCTGTTTTTCTCCTTTGATTGTTTATGTTTGATTGCTTATGTTTCTATTTCTTGCATCTGAAGTTATCTCCATCCGTTTTATAACAAGTGGTATCAGAGCAAGGTTCTGGAGAAAACCATCTGTACGATCAGCTTCATCTTCACCAAGACCTTCAGCAAGGTGCTAGGATCTGTGATAAAGTTGTGATCTTTAGCAAGAAAAGATGTCGGCGAGAAGCGTAAAAATCGATAAATTTACTGAGGAAGGAAGCAGTTTTGGTCTGTGGCAAATCAAGATGCGTAATTGTTGAAACAAAGCAGGTTTGTGGAATCCTTTATCGACAAACCAAATACAAGTGCGTGCAGATTATGCCATCTGGAAGAGAAAGCCCATTCAACCATCATGTTGTGCTTATCTCGATGATGTTATCACCGAGGTTCTTTGAGGAAGACACATGACCAAGTTGTGGAAAAAGCTTGAAAGCTTGTATATGACCAAGTCAGCGACCAACAAGTTGTTGTTGAAACAGAGGTTGTTCGGTTTGAAGATGCATGAAGGAGTCCACCGAGGGAACATCTTGACGGTGAACACAATATTGCTTGATTTAAGGAATATTGATGTTAAAATTGAAGATGAAGATGCAGCCCTAATCTGTTGGTGTCATTACGGCATCATATGAAAACTTTGTGCGATCTTTCACAGTTGGGAAGGATCTGATGAGCTTTGGAGGATGTGAGGTCCGCCTTACATGCCAGGGAGCTGAGACACAAGAAGGCTTTTGGACAGATGATCAGTTTCTTTGGGCTAGTAGCTAGCAGCAATAGTGGAAAAGGATATGGACAAAAGAAGAAAAAGAAGTCTATGTCCAAAGGTCCTAAGTCTACTGATGTCTGTAATTACTGTAAGGAGCAGGGACATTGGAAGTCCAATTGTCCAAGGAAGAAGAAAGCACATGAAGGCAATTCGCACAAGAGCAGCAGCTCTTGAGCAATCTGATGAGGATCTGGTTCTAGTTGCAAGGGACTCTACACACCACAATGATGTGTGGATACTTGATTCTGGAGCATCCTACCATATTTATCCAAACAGGGAGTGGTTTTCTACTTATGAGCAGATAGATGGTGGTCAAATCTACATGGCCAACAGCAAGGTTTTCAAAGTTGTGGGAATTGGCTCAGTAAAGTTAAGGACAGAGGATGGTAAATTTTGTACACTGAAGGATGTAAGACATGTTCCACAGATGACCAAGAATTTGGTATCTCTTAGTCTCTTGGGATGACAAGAGGGTTCAATTTCAAGGGTGAAGGTGGACAACTAAATGTCTTTAAAGATTGATTGTAGTCCTCAAAGGCATCAAGAGGGAACCTTGTATATATTACAAGGATCTCATCAGATCTGCACCTTCTTCTTTGTTGCATCCTCGCTAGATTCACCGATCTCAAGAGACTCATTGTGGCACATGAGACTTGGTCACATGGGTGAAAAGGGTATCTGAGTTCTTTCTTCTTGAGTTTTCTTGGGGATATAAGGTCAAGAATACGGACTTTTGTGAACATTGTGTGTTTGGGAAATTGCATGTAGTAAGTTCTCAGCGAGGTTGCACAACACAAGGCATCACTTCATTATATCCATTCAGATTCTTTGCTGGGTCCATCAAAAGTTGAGTCATTGGGTGATCACAGATATTTTGTGTCATTCATAGATGACTATTCAAGGATGACTTGGGTGGTGATGATGAAGAACAAAAGTGATGCATTGAAGAACTTCAAGCGTGGAAGGCCCTAGTGGAGAATCAGTTAGGCAAGAAAATCAAGAAGCTTTCGTGATGAGATAATGGTCTAGAATTCACTGGGACGGATTTTGATTCATTTTGTGCGGTGAGGGTATTGTCGGACATCATCATCTGTAAGGAATACACCTCGCCAGAATGGTGTGGTGAAAGGTTGAATCAAACTCTTGGAGAGAGGGCAAGATGTATGCTTTCTCAAGCTGGTTTATCAAGGAGATTTTGGGCAGAGGCTGTTAAGACAGCTTGCTACTTAATCAACAAGAGTCCTCACACAGGGATCAATCTCAAGACACCATGTGAGATGTGGTCAGGCAAGCCTGCTGACTACTCAGTTCTAAGGGTTTTTGGAAGTACAGCATACTATCATGTTAGTGAAGGGAAGTTGGAACCAAGAGCCAAGGAGGGAGTGTTTGTGGGGTATAGTGATGGAGTAAATTGATATAGGATTTGGTCATCAGCAGAGTCCAGAGTAATCCTCAGCAGGGACGTTGTATTTGATGAAAATTCTATGTTAAACTCATCAGTGGGGAGGTCTACTTAGTCTGAAACCAGTGCTGAATCTGATAGTATTGAGAAACAGGTGGAGCTTTAGGTAGAGTCTACTGATATGCAACAATCAGTGGATCAAAATCAACATTATGCTGATCTGGATAATGAACCAGAATTTGATCCAAGCCAGCCTGCTGAGACCTCAGCAGGGCGTCATACAAACATTGATCAGCAGAGTCTACTTTGCCGCGTGAGCTAGAAGATCTAATGTTGGGATACCTCCAGGAGGAGATATGGATATGATGATTTGGCTGGATATGCACTCCAAGTTGCAGAAGAGGTAGAGGTTGCTGAACCTACTACTTACAGGGAAGCAGTGACATGTATAGAAGCATCTCAATGGCATGCTGCCATGGGAGATGAAATGGAGTCATTGTTGAAGAATCAGACTTGGGAATTGGTCAAACGGCCTACTGACAAGGGAGTTGTGACTTGTAAATGGATTTTCAAGAAAAAGGAAGGAATAACTAAGGCGTAAGGGTCGGGTATAAGGCACGTTTGGTTGCAAGAGGATTGATCAAAAGGAAGGATTGACTTTGATGAAATATTTTCACCAGTGGTCGACACACTTCAATCAGGGTGTTACTAGCAATGGTGGCACAAAGCAGATCTGGAACTTGAGCAATTACATGTGAAAACGCTTTTACACATGGTGAGGTGGATAAGGAGATATACATGACACACGACTGAGGGTTTTCAAGCTCTGAAAAGAAAATTATGTTTGCAAGTTGAAGAAATCTTTATATGGTTTGAAGCAAGCTCCAAAGCAAAGTGGTATAAAAGGTTTGGCAGATTTTATGCTTGGCGAGGCTACAACAGAAGTCCCTATGGTATTGTGTGTATACCACGATCTATTTGAAAGATGGATCTCATATCTATCCTGCTACGTATGTGGATGACATGTTGATTCTTTCTTTGCAAAGAAGTCGATATTCAAAATCAAGAACCTTCTTAGTCTTTGAATTTGAAATGAAGGATTTGGGTGCAGCCAAGAAAATCTTGGGGATGGAGATCTGGAGAGATAGAAGTCAAAAGAAATTATTCTTGTCTCAGCAGGGTTATGTGCAGAAGATATTGGCCAAGTTTGGGATGTCTGCTGAAAAACCAATAGATACTCCTATGGCATCAAATGTTCATTTGTCTGTTTATGCTTCACAGTCAGCTGAAGAGAAGGAGTATATGTCAAAAGTTCCCTATGCTAGTATAGTTGGCAGTTTGATGTATGCCATGGTTTGCACTAGGCTGATTTGGCTCGAGCGATCGGTGTTGTCGCGCGGAGTTTATGGCTCAACCTGGTAAGGAACACTGAAAGTTGTTAAAGGATATTCAGTACACGAGAGGTACAAATGGTGATATTGGTCTCATTTATGGAGGTGATATCGAGTGCAGTCACGAGTTCTTGTGATCTTGATTATCGCAGTGATGTTGACAGTAGAAGATCCATGACTGGTTATGTGTTTATACATTGGGAAATGCTGTGGTCCGGGAAAGCTACTCTTCAGGCTACAATAGCCTTATCAACTACTGAAGCAGAATACATGGCTCTTTCTGAAGCAGCTAAGGAGGGTATCTGGTTGAAGGGGCTAGTCAGTGATTTGGGGTTGCATCAGGATCAGGCTGAGATATATTGTGACAGTTTAAATGCAATATGTTTGGCCAAGGATCAGGTTCATCATGAAAGAACCAAGCATATTGATATCAGGTATCATTTTCTGAGGAATAAGAAGAGGATTGTAGTGAAGAAGATCAGCACCAAGGATAACCCTGCTGACATGTTCACTAAACCAGTTCAGCAGAGTAAGTTCCAGCTTTGTCTGGACTTACTGAATAGTCAAAGCTTATAATCTATTTCTGGAAACTCTACTGAGGGCAGATCAGTGGAGTGGATGCTGTGGAGATAGTCTGGTACAAGTACATCTGGCATTGACGAATGCATCTGGTACAAGTACATCTGGTTATGCAATCTGTTTGACTCTAGTGAGAGTTGAAGTCAAGGTGGAGATTTGTCAGTAAAGTGACTTAAACTCTACATCTGGGTGGAACCAATCTGAAGACTCGGTGCGTGATGGACGGTGAGAAGTGTATTCAATTACGTGCATCGGTAGGGTGGAGTCTCACCGAGCTTCAAAGCAGGTAACTATCGCCAGGTAGCTATATCAGGTCAGGAGCACCGATCTTTAGAATCTGACAGGTTCCACATCCGACAATTTACATTATGTAATGACTATCTGATGTCATTAAAAGGAGGACACGTGTAGGGGTATTTATGGTGCATCAGACAAAGATTCCTTGCGGCTAGGGTTTAGGGATTTGTGCCTATAAATACAGTTGTTGTTACATTGTTTTCTGTGCGTTGAAATCTGCAAATTCAGTGCATAATAAAATATCTCTTTTCTGCCCGTGGTTTTTCACCTCTCCCACTGAGGGGTTTTCCACGTTAAATCTGTGTTCTTCTTGTTTCTGTTTTTCTCCTTTGATTGTTTATGTTTGATTGCTTCTGTTTCTATTTCTTGCATCTGAAGTTATCTCCATCCGTTTTATAACATGTATAATTTGAAATAATTATACATGTATGTTTATTGGTATGCTTAAGTGATACTTATATGTATATAAGATATGTTGCTATGCTATAGGACTTATATATGAGTGTTTTGGTTCAGTATAATTGCTTTATTATACTTCTGCGTTTTTAGTCCTATGACTAAAATGTTTATGTATTTAGTTTTCATGTATTATACTTGTTATTTGGTAATATATATATGTAATATATGTTTATAACTTGTTTTGAACTTATTCTTTTCGGAAACATGATTAGTATCATGGATTTTCACTTTGATTTTAAGTGAATGTTTTGGAGGAAAAATCATGTTATTGATTTGTTAAAGAATGTATCGGTTTGGTGAAAGGATACAACTCATTAGAGTTTGTATTATTTTGAACAGTTATAACTTTTCGTTTAAAGGTAGTAACTTTTCAGTTTTAAAGGTTACAACTCTTGGTTTAAAAGTTGTGACTTGTTTGAAAAGTTGTGATTCTTCGGTTCAGAAGGATGTAACTTTTATTTTGAAAAGTTGGGACTTTCCGATATAGAAAGTTGTAACTCTTGGTTGTAAGAGTTGTAGTTCTTCGGTTTAGAAGATTATGAATCCTTGGTTGGAAAAGTTGTAACTCTTTTATTTAATAGATACATCGTTTATTTTGCGTTACTTTGTAGTAATACAAGTGATGGTATGAAAATGGTAGTAAATAACTATCATGTCCTCCAAAAGGTAAATGAAAAGAGTGTATGTTTTAATGAGTTTTATTGGATGATATTTAAGCATAAGTTTTAAGCTTTTGTTTATACTCATACGCCTCCCTTGAGCTTGTTTGTTTGATAAATTACTTGAACTTTGGTATAATGAAATCCAAACTTGAGGTTTGGAGGTGTGAGGAGGTCTAGTGACTTTCCGAGATTAAGGTTAATTTATTGAGTAAAAGAGGCATTGAAACTATGTTTATTGGAATTGCTATGCATTCCAATGTTCTTTGGTTCCATATAATGGAGCTGAATGATTCTAGTACAATTTAATCTGTTGTTGAATCATGGTTGTCATCTTTGGACATTTATAATGTTGTACAAAGTTTGAAGTTTGAAACTCCTACCAGTGTTGGAGTGAAGGAAAACAATAAAGTTGTTTTCTAAATATGCCGGTAAAGCTCAACGAGAGCAAATGGTGCGGTGAATCTTTCAATGAAAGATGAAAGTTGATGTAAGTCAACATGTATAAATCCTGATTAATAATGTAAGGTTTTGTACGGTTTTAGGTATTGGTTATTTTGATACCTTGGCACCGGTTAATGAAATCTCCTCGGATAAATTGTTGTTGTTTGTTTTAACAACTGTTAAACAATTTTGTAATCCATTAAATGGATGGTAAAACTTTGGTTTAGAATGGAGATTGGAATGGGCATTGTATTTGAAACAACTGGAGGGTCTTGTTATGTTGAAGTTAACATAAGGAGTGTATATGCTATTTTGGTTCAAGGTGCTAATTAAACTTGATAGACATCTTAGCTTGAAGATTAGTTTAATTTAAAGTTGTTTGTAATACCTTGTTCGTAACTATTCAAATCTTACATATATTTTATACTTTATATGTCTTATATATGTTTGATGTCTAAGGAAGTGACTTTGTCCTTTGATGTATGTTGAATACATGTTTGGTGTTTTGTTTTGGTTTAGTATCTATTCATGATACTAAAAGTGAAACATGCTCGATCTACAAAGATTGGATTTGCCTTGGAATTTAAGGTGATGTAGTAGTTTACATTGTTGACATGTTGATTTTGGTATTAACCAAATCATGTTGTTCATAATTGGACGGTATTGTCATCAAGGCTTTAAACTACTGATCATGGGGAGGTTTAAACTCTATAGTAAAATGAGATTCCTTCGGTTTAGAAGAATCCTCGGTTAACTAGTAATTTGTGCTAGGATGAAGTATCATTTATGAGCTTCTAAGTGCATAAATTTCTGGTTGGACTATGGAGTTGGATTTGTTTGTTGATGACTTAGAAGTTCGGAATTCCCTTGCAATTAATAACCAAGTTCATCCTAGTTATCCAATGTGTTTGGCTAGGAAATTGTCAAATGTTACAATGGTGATCTAGACACCAATGTATTAATAAAAAGTTGGATTGTGAGTTTATAACTCAAAGGATGATGGTGGTTGTTCAAAGAGTACTCATGATTTAGTCAATCTTGTTTGACCAAATATAGATTGACT
The DNA here is from genome assembly GCA_026214975.1 of Gentiana macrophylla. Taxonomy (NCBI): domain Eukaryota; kingdom Viridiplantae; phylum Streptophyta; class Magnoliopsida; order Gentianales; family Gentianaceae; genus Gentiana; species Gentiana macrophylla. The sequence goes on along the minus strand of CM047813.1, from coordinate 1,529,779 downwards.
TGAAACTTGGTAAAAAGTTTGTTATCGGGATGTGTAGAACCCATTAAATCTTTGGGGTGGGATACCCAATTCCCTTATGGTACAACGCCATAGGCAGAATTCAATGTGGAAGGCCCATTCTCGAAGATTTGGCACATGAAAAAGTCCCTGAAAGTATGTGCATTACCTGTTGTGTAGGTGATATCTTTTGGAAAAGTGTTTTGGTACATGATTAGAAAGATTCACCTATATGAGTATGAAGTTTGGCGCTTCAAGAAAGTGGGGTTGACTTTCTATATACTCTTGAATGGATATGGACACAAGGCCTGTTTAATTAGTGTCAAGAATAAACTTTTGGAGTTATATTAACTCATGTGTATGTTATATTCATGTATTCAAAGCGTGTAAAGGGTTCAATGCTTAGACACACCCCAATACTCGAATATTTGAAATGTGTAATAATACTAGATGGAAATTCAATCTTCGTGACATTTTCATTGAAGCATGAGTTGATTTGTTTTATGACAGCTTTGTTTTGCTAAACCAAGGATTACACTTAAATGGGGGAGGATTGTTGGTGATTTAAGTTTAATCACGAGCCGTTGAGGTAATCGGGGTTTAGTACAAGGATGAATATACTTGTAACACTTTATTATAAGTTTGGAGGTGTGGAGTACACGCTTATGTAATGTGTATATAAGTATACGGATGGACAATAAGCATGTATGTTCAGGAAAAGTCACTTAAAGGACCGAAAATCCGGTTAAAGGACTAAAATATCAGTTTTGGGGAAACAGAGGCATAGGCGCCCGCCTATGAAGCTTAGGCGCCCGCCTATGGCTTTCTGGCAAGGCTAAAAGTCGATCAGAGTGTTTGGCTTTTTTCTGATGATCACAGGCTGGCCATAGGCGCCCGCCTGTGGCCCGAAAGCAGTCCTTTAAGTGCCTTTTGGCCTTGTTAAGGAGTTATGACCAAATGGTACCTTTCCACTTGGGTTGTAACCTATAAACTCGAACTTACAACTAATTTTCTGGATTCCAAGAGCTTTTTACAGGCTTCTTACATTGTTGAATAAAACACACAACAAATGTATGCATCCTTGATCATATCATATACATAAAACACTTGCAAACTTTCTCCAAAGGTATTCTTCATCTTTTGAGCCTAAAGATCGAAGGGAAAACGTAGTCTTATCTCACAAAAGTATTTGTGTTACCCTAGGCTTCAGATAAGGGGCAAATAACTTTTGTAGGAAAGTGTTTCACGATTCTACGTTCATATCAAGAAAAGCAAATTTCTGAGTTTTAGTTTTTCTGCGTTTTATTCAAGTTTGACATTGTTGGTGTTCTTCAAAACCCCAAAGTTATCAACACTATGTTCAAGGACGGGTTAGTACAAACGATTTCACGGTTTTTGCCTTCCGTCGTTTAGGATTTGATCGAGAATTGATGTTTGGGTTTGTCAAGAAAATGGTGATCAGATAAGTTCGAAAATTTCCCTCTTTCTGGTATTTTTTTGCTTTTTAGGTTGTTCTATCTATGAGTCTAATAAAAATTTTCGTTGATTGAGACACAGAGACTTGCTTTTGTCCGCTGTGTCAAAAGAGTGGGATTTTTGCCATGTTTAACAAAGCAATAATGGTCATTGTCTAATGGATTTTAGCCGAGGTCAGAGAAGATTATGTGGTAAGCACTCTGCTTATTTATATCATCACATCTTAACATCAAGTTCATAGTGTGTAGTGGTCTGATTAAATTGGTAGAATTGTATGATTTGAGTCACATTAATGTCAGAATTTGATGATTAAGCATCAAATTACACATTAAGCGGCAAGGATTGTGTAATTTAAAGATCATAATTCATCAAATGGACACCTTTACACAATATGATTAATGGGTTTTGTTGGGTTAGCTTGTTACATGTGATTTCTTGGAATGGATCTCATGATCTTAATGTATGCAGTAGTATATGGGGAAGATTGTTTTTCTCTCTAATCAGTTCCATTGTCCATGTGATTTCATGGAATTCTTGGTTTTTCTTGTTTGTTCTTTTTGATTGTTACCTGACATTGTTATCTTAAAATAATCATTAGTTTTTGTGAACAATTTGAGGCTTCTTTTTGTTGTTTTTGTTTCTTCGATCTCTTTTTTTGTGAAATTCTTGGTATGAAGAACCCAAAACATTACTTTTCAGTTATTTATTGTTGTTATTATTATATCATGTAGTAGTATAAGTAATACTAGTAGTCCTGGGATCTGACCTTTTGGTATTGGCACCTGATCTGTAAGCATTGTTTTTTTTCCTGTTTAACAAGGATGCTACATACCATAAATTTGAGTTTGATTCGGAAGAAAATTAGTGCACTGACATTAATTTGATGGTGGTATAGTGCAGTGATATTGATGTCAATGCATTTACAATATGATACACAAATTTGTAAAATAAAAGTAATATATCTCGATCGAGCCATAAAAAGGCAAGATTGAACTCGAATCGCTAAGTATTTAATATATCTCGAATCGGATTGTAAACTTGATTATTTTTTTAGAATTCATTTGTTTGTTTTAATAAAATGTAACAAGATCGAGCTCGACTCGTCTACTACTCGACTCAAATAATACTTTTTGAATTATAAAAGACAATATTTTATTATAAATTTAATAAATATAATTATATAAATATTTATTTAATGAGGCTTGATTAGCTTGCGAGGTATTCGATTACTATATTTTAAAACTCGAGATCGCCTATAAGTATGAAGATGGCAGGGCAATTTCATCTAACGTAGAAATGAAGAAGCTAAGATGAATCTAGTTTTTGGTTGCTTTTTTCAATAGAAGATGATTTGGCATGTATCATACTGAAATGTTATGTTGCTGCTTTCTTTCTTGGCTGTTAATGAAAAATGAATGAATTGGTTTTAAGCTCTGCCTTATTCTGCATTTCAACTTTTTCACTTAGGTGGATTGCAATGTATATTTGATTGCCGATGTTACTGCATATTTGGTTGTAAGCTCTTTTTATCAGTTATGTGCATTGCACTGTAGATAAAATGTTGATGTTATTGCATATTTGATTGCCGATGTCACTGCATAAATTGTTGATGTCATTCATATATGATTGCTAATGTCACTGCATAAAATGTTGATGTCAATGCATATCTGATTGCCGATGTCACTGCATAAATTGTTGATGTCACGCATATATGATTGCCGATGTCACTGTATAAAATGTTGATATCACTGCATATATGATTTCCGATGTCACTACATAAAATATGAATTAAGGTGAAAGATTTATGTTGATCGTAATTTTATATCAAAAGATATAGCCATTTGAAGTCGATTTTATGAAGAAAAGAAATTGATTTTATGAAATTAAGTCGGAAAAATATCAAATGTCATCACGGTGTTGCTTCAACAAATGTCACTGCATCCCGGTGATCACTGCATCCCGATGGTCTTTGCATCCCGGTGTCTCTACAACGGGGGTGGCCACTGCATTGCGGTGTCGCTTCATCGCAATGTCTCTACATATATGATTGCCGATGCCACTACATAAATTGTTGATGTCATTCATATATGATTGTTGATGTCTGATGATAGTCAAATTGACTATCATTTATTATGTGATTATACCCCGTTTATACCTCGTTTTATATATTTTTGGAGACATTTGATTGTATTTTACACCTTGGTTATCATTTCGAGGTCTAGGACGAAAAGTCCGGAAATCTCACTATTTTTCGGTGTTTTAATACATTCTCGGTCACCCTAGTGTCCTGTAGGGATTACGTGTGGTATTTGTTATGATTTTGTACAGGACTTAGGTGTTTGAGATGACCGGAAGGCGAGATACGAAGATTGGAACGTGTGCCCGAAACTTAAACGTTCAAACGGATCAAAATGTGTTGGTACTACAACCACACCTTCCATTGATCTGCCTTTTGATATACCTTACAGGCAATTTCTGGGTTGGACATCTTCATGAAAGTTGTAGAAAATTGAATGAGCTTTCCAACGCATCTTGAATCACTCAAATCGGAGGTCTACACACAAAGTTATGACCGTTTTTCTGAAGGTGTGTCAGATAGGCGCGCGCCTGAGAAATGATAGGCGCACGCCTAGCTAGTCAATTTTGACCAGAAGTTTCAGTACTTTTTTTCAACGTCCTAGGCGTGCGCCTAGCCTAGCGTCCAGAACTCAAAAAACACTATAAATACCCCCATTTTAGATCTAGATTCATACCTCTTCTTCCCCAACTCGTTTTTCTTCAGTTTTTCATCAATTTTCATTAGTTTAGCTTAGTTTTTAGGTATATTAGCTTAGATTAGTTGTAGATTGTTGTAATCCGTTGATTCTCGAAGATAGCTTGACGCGTTATTGATGAGATTTCGTTCGGTGGATCGATTTTCTACGACATAATATTTTTGGTATTTCGTTTTCATTTCTTGTTCTTGCTTTCAATCTTTGTTTGTGTTATTTTTATTGTTAAGTTCTTAATGTTTTTGTGTTAGAATGAGTAGCTAATAGCCCGATAGTCGAGTTATGTGATAATCGTTGAAATCGAACCCAAGCTTGTTCTTGTGGCGTTCTTGATGTTTGATTGTTGATTTTCGATGTTACCAATAGTTCTAGAACTTATTCTTATCACGTTTGTTGAATTAGCTACTCGATAATCGTATCACACGTATCGTTTTTATAGATGTATTTTGCGAGAGGATACGGGAACCGGGGTTCTAGGATCACTGTGTAAAACCGACTGAGTTGTTCAGACTCGGTTTCGTTGTGAGGTTTTGTATCGACTTGTCGAGCGTTTCATGAATCGTAGACCGTGTGAGGTCAGTTAAATCTGTTGAGCGGACTGTTGAACCTGACATATGAGGGTAGATTATTGAAATAATGTCTATTCTCAGAGCCAGGAAACGACACCCTACGTGACAATCGAGAACGTTTAGGTAAATCAAGAATACCTCGGGACTTAGCTAGGGTTTGTGAGTATTAGATTGGATCATAGCTCAACTATCTCTTTTTTATAGTTTTAAATCTTTCTTTTGTTTTGTATATTTAGTTGTTAGAACCGGTGATCTGACAAATCACCACGTTCAGTATTTGTGTTGACCTGAACTAGGGACGAGACCGACTTTGGTACTCGACCAGATTCTCTGTGGGATACGACCTTGACTCACCAATTCTAGGCTACAGTTGACCCGGTACACTGCCGGTGAGATTGGACACTTAGAAAAGGCCGATCAATGTCACTGCATAAAATGTTGATGTCACTGCATATATGATTGCCGATGTCACAACATAAATTATTGATGTCACGCATATATGATTACCGATGTCACTGCATAAAATGTTGATATCACTGCATATATGATTGCCGATCTCACTCCATAAAAATATGAATTAAGGTGAAAGATTTATGTTGATCGTAGTTTTATATCGAAAGATAGTCATTTGAAGTCGATTTTATGAAGAAAAGAAATCGATTTTATGAAATTAAGTCGGAGAAATACAAATGTCATCACGGTGTTGCTTCATCCCGATGATCACTGCATCCCGATGATCACTGCATCCCGATGGTCTTTGCATCGTGATGTCTCTGCATCGGGGGAGGCCACTTCATCACGGTGTCTCTGCATCGGGGGTGGCCACTACAACGCGGTCACTTCATCGTGATGTCTCTACATATATAATTGCCGATGTCACTACATAAATTGTTGATGTCAATCATATATGATTGCTGATGGCACTGCATATCTGATTGTCGATGTCACTGCATAAAATGTTGATGTCGCTGCATATCTGATTGTCGATGTCACTGCATAAATTGTTGAGGTCACGCATATATGATTTCCGATGTCAATGCATCACGGTGGTTGATGCATACGGTTGTTAGTGCATCGCGGTGTCTCTGTATCGGGTGGTCACTGCATCACGGTGTATCTCCATCAGGGGTGGCTACTGCATTAGGGTAGCCCCAGCATTACGGTGGTGCATGGATCGGGGTGGTCAATGCATCGCGATGGTCACTGTATAGGGTGGTCAATGCATCACGGGTATTGCTTCAAAAAATGTCACTGCATAGGGTGGTCAATGGATCGGGGTGGTCAATGCATCGCGGTGTCAATGCATCGTGGGTGGTCAATGCATCACGGTGGTTAATGTATTATGGTGTCATTTCATCGCGGTGTCTCTGCATCACGGTGCTCAATGCATCGGGGTGGTCACTGGATCGCGGTAGTCAATGCATCGGAGTGGTGACTCTATCGCGGTGCTCAATGAATCGAGGTGGTCACTGCATCGCGATGGTAAATGCATCGGGGTGGTCAATGCGTCAATGTGATCAATGCATCAGGATGGTCAATGAAAAAATAAAATTTCACCAGCGCACAGGAAAAATATTAAAAAAAAATAAAGCAAAACATAACAACATCAACGTTAGTTTCAATAATAAATAAACATTCAGCCATTGTCGCCTGTTTACGTTTTTTTTTTTTCTTCGTTAAGAGTATTTTGGTCTATCTATCTAATTTGTGTCCTTATAACTAAGTGTTTTTTTATGTCCTTTTTGCCTTATATGTTAAATAATTATAAATAAGAAATTTATTTTCTTATTGGATAAATATGAAATTTGTTTTCCTATTGGATAAATGTTTTATTTTCCTAAAAGGAAAAGATAAATTTGTGTGTAAAAGATAAACTCTCAAATTATTAGTTATTTTCCTATTAAAATGAGAGTTTCTCTCAACACAAAATTGAACCAGAAAAAACCAACGACGTATTGGAAAAAATGAGACGCACCTTTTTATTGAAAAAGAAGAGAAAAAATAGTTTCTCGTTCTAGCCATTAAGAGAAGAAAAAACTAGGGTTTTTCTTGAGCATATTCGAGGAGGTTCTACGGCAAGGATCGACGTCCATCAGTCATCGCTTGGAGATACAATCTGGAAGACTGCGGCTTCTCCCTTTATGTCGATTACTCATCCTCTTTTACAGGGTAAATCTTCAACCTTCTCGTAGTTGTATTAATTAATTATGTGAAGTAAAATTGTGGTAAAATCACATGCGAATTTATTCGTAGCTTCCGTTGTGCATGGTTGAGTGTCTCGATCGGTGTTGTGAATCAGATCTAATGATCCAATTATAGATCGGATCCGGGTTCGGGTTTCTGTATATCCAGCACTCGCCACCCCCAGCAACCCGCCCCAACTTTGATTGGTCGACCTCATCAGCAACCCGCCTCTTCTCCACTGCCGAGGCCTTAGACAAGATGGTCTGTTTCAGGGTTTTGCACGCCTCAACTTTCCCGGCTGCTTGCTTAGCTGGTGGTAAGGTCGCTTTCCCGGCCTTAAATCTAGAGGCCCCCACTGAATCCACACGGACGTCGACCATATGAAGGTCGACCTTAGTCCCCTTTAACTCCGCATTCCTCTTCACCTCACCAGAAGTCTTTCTGGTGGCGAGCAAATTGCGTTGCTTCAGTGCATCCATAGTACCTATGAAAAACCATATTAATCAAAGGCAATAAAAACAGTAAATGAGCAAGAATGAAAGAATGCAAGTAATAATCATACTCGGAGCCCGCCTTGATGGATTGCCTAAACATGTAGTACACAAAGAAGGCATACATCTGCCAAAGTGGCACTCTCCATACCAATCGGGGTCAGTAGGCAATGGATCGACTACCACCAATGGATCCTCTATACCTTCTCTGAAAAGTCCGCCCTACCTAAGGTAGGGTTGACTGACGTCCAGAAGAAGTCTCCAGTTAAAGGCCCGATCTTGACCTTGCCCATTTTCTGGTATACCCGAGCAACACCTTGAGCTCGACTATGAACCCGTCGTCAGCTTCCTAAGTTCTGATCGTCTTCAACTGATCAGTCATGCCCGAGTTTGTAGAAATATTTTCAAATGGCCAGCCTATTCGTGATTCTACCTTCATACATCTCTTATCCCAATCCGATACTTTGTCAGGAAGGTCGAATAGGAGTCGGGATCTACCGCTGCTCGATCTGCTCTGAGGTTGTATTTGTCCGTCTTCCCCTATTTTTATTGAAGTCATAGAAATAAAGTAGCACTGGCAATGACGGCTCTCGGCCACGAAGCCGACTTATTATTATGAAGGCTATCTCCACTCGAACAACCCCCAACGTTAGATCACATGGCATAACCCGCAACTCCATCATGAATCTAATGAAGAATAGGTCAAAGGGTGGCGAAGTCTGGCGACTAGATGGTCGTAATGCAACCAAAGATAATCCTCGGTTTCCTGACCACAAGTCCACGACACGTTCGTCGCACCCATACGGGAAAACCGGTAATCTCCCGGGATATCATAGGCCATCAGTGACGCGGTGTAATCAGTCCGGCCGCGGATCTTCTTCCATCGTGCTCCAACCTCTTTTGATCGGATATTTCGCGAGCAGCGCATCGGACCTCTTTTTCGGTGGCCTTTTCTTCTGCTCAGGTGACTTTGACGCCGCATATTTCTTCGACGCCACGGTCTTCTTCGTTCCCACGGCTTCCTTGAACCCTGTATCTTACGCAATTGCCGACCGGGTCCCAACCCCGTGAAAGGCATCAATAAGGTCGCTTAACTTCGTCTGATCTTGGTCGTCGACCTCACCTCCGGCAGCACCCTCACCGATGACCTCAACCTCCTCATCACCTGTAGGAAGTAGGATCTTAGATCTAAACGAATTAGATCTACGCGCAGCGGATGGATCACGATTCATATATTATAACATATAAATAAAGGATCTAAAATCCTACAAGGGGGTTAAGTTTATCTTACCAATAGATGGAAGAGAAGCGAAGATCTTCCAATGTGTTCTCCAAACGGTGGTTAGTGGACACCGATCCGTGAAATTGAAACCTGCTTGATATGCTTCCAAGAAAAACTCCAAGTTTTTCTTAAACCCAAGACAAGACACAAAATTTTCTCTCTATTATTATATGTGTGGGGCGAAATTTGCATGCCTATTATGTATTGGAAAAACTCTCTTTATATAGGAGAGTAAATCATTGGCCTTCAAGTTTCTAATAATTAAATAAATAATTAAAAAGAAATCACAATATAGGATAAATTTTTTTATAAAAGATTGTGATTAATCAATCAATCAATTACAAATCAATTATCATTTATTAATTAATTATTTAACAAGTAAATAATTAATCACACAAAAAAATCAATTCTTGCATTTAAGGAGGTAAATGGCGCCACACATTAAGGTTTAGGCCCACAGAAAATGTCTTTTCTGTTTATTATATTATTCAGCCCAATTAAATAATATTTTGTATATCAATTAATTAGCTCAGTCAATTAATTATCACAGTGGCCCAATTACAAGAAAAGCACCCGAATTATAGAAGCCACATTGGGGACTATGGACCTATAACCAGTAGCTCCAATAATCAAATATATTATTCATACAACATAATAAATACATTAAATTATTAATTCCGGGATTACGCCACCATAAACCCGAAACTGAACTCTACCAATTATAGATGTATACTTATACTCAACCCATGGAGTGAATAAGCATCCATTGATATAATCACTACATACGGATTAACCCTTCATAGACTGTCCATTCTATGTGGGATGTCTCCGTAAACCCGACACAGAATATCTTATCATTATTTACAATTAACCCCCTAATAATCAATTAGTGCACATATTGGACTAGTAGCTAATTAGTCAAATGTGAACTCCCGGGATCGATCACTTTCTTAGGGCTAACAAATAAGGGGACTGTCTCTCTACTTCCCGCAGGAAGGAATATATTCCATGTATGTGAAAATCATAACTACTCACTCATCAGGAGATAGTGCCAATGAGAAGTGACTTGGAACACATATTTAAGTGAACCGTAACTAACACATCAAACACTAACCCGAGACAAGTAGCACCCTGTGATCACCTCACGATTAAGGTTGATCCATATATGATCATCTAATGATTTAATAAGATTTCTCGATTATGGAATTATATCGAGAAATTCAGATTAAATCGGTCCAGTCCTATATGAATGCCATCATATATAAATGCCCCACGTAGGTACCCTCTACCGACAGTCCGGATAAGACTATCACACCCTAAGGTGTTCTGGGCGCATTATTGGTGTTTTAATCAAGAGACCCTAAACTCTGATTAAGTTCACCACGGACTAACAGTTTAAGTATATAACCACTAACTCAATCCTCATGTGCATGCCATACACTGAGTTAAGCGGTTACATACTGATATACTTAGGGTTTGCAACAATGTATTACTTACAAGCACGAAGCAAGTAATAAGGTGAGATAAATTCTGTTATAAAAAACAATTACACAAATTGTCTTTCGGGCACTATACCTAACATCACCCTCATCGTCTCTGGAGTCAGATTCATTCCCGTCGACGTCGACAACCTCTTCACCGACTACCTCTTCCTCATCACTCGCGTTGACCTCTTCCATGTCGACATCTTCCGAACCATAGCCGGCAGCAGCACGGACTTCTTCGTCTGATTAGGTATTTTCTTATGACATCCTGAAAAACACAGGGCGAGGTGGAACGGTTAATCATCTAGACATGGAAGTCAGGCCAATGTGAGAATGATCACACCCCGACACCTCGCCCTTCCGTTTTTCTTAAAGAAATTAACCCATAAAAAACTCCCAGATATCAACAAACCTAGAAAAACCTCAATAAACCCAGAAAAACACCCCAATAAACCCAAAAAACCCCCAAATAAACCTAAACAAACCCAAATATCATCTGGGCACCTATGCAGCTGAATTTCTGGGGAAGGACGTATGTACATTGAAACAAAAGGGTTTTGGATTTGCGATTCACACTCAAAGAATCCTAATCTCCTAAAGCATTTCTATCGAGCCTTTCTACCATAAACGACCTTCAAGCAAAGAAGAGAAGTGGATTGAAATCGAAACGGGAATTAAATCATACCTGAAGGAGTAGAAAACTTGAAGAACAGATGAAAATGCAGACTTTCACCGGAAGTTTCTTGCTCTCGTCGGAATCCTCTTGCCTCTATTGCCGGAAAGTTTCTCAGAAAAGGAAAAAAATGTGAAAGTGAGGGGTGAACCCCTTTTTATAGACTGAGTATGAGGAGGCTCTATGCTTTCCGTCCTCTCAGAAGGTTGGCTGACCTCAGCCTCACTCTCAGCTCCAGCAATCAGTTCATCAAAATCGGCCACTGTACATAAATCAGAGAAGCTGTTAGTTAAAGAACACACAAGTACTAGTGCGAAATGTAAAGGAAAAAAAAAAGAAATCCCTACAGATAGTCCATTCCTTTTTAATAAGCTCTGCACACATGTCAGGGACCACTTCCTCTAGCTGAGCAACCGCGATCAGTTTGCTGCTCAACTCCTTCATATTTATAGAATAGCCCAATTCATGAATCCTCTCTATTAGCTCATCACCAACCTTAGGACGGTCATCTCTGGGAAGCTCCCTAGGATTTCACAAACTCAATCCCGGATGACCCTCATGCCGGATGAAGAAAAATCTATTCTTTCATTTCTTGTGAGACCTTCTTCCCTATGGAATAATAGGAATATTACTTGAGTGCCGGTTTTATGGGAGAGGTAATACCACCCAGGGTGGTCTATCACACTTATATGGTGATAAAAATACCTAAATCGCCGCACCAAGAACTTGATGCCGAGCAGACTACACCAAATGGTGAATCCTATGATGGCCCTAATACCGTTAGGGGCTACCTGAGTAATCCCTAGATGATAGTGTCGAAGCACCGCTACTAAGGCTGTGCAAAAAGGAAGCCTCTGTCCAACTTTAAAAAACTCCTAATGCACGGTGCAAAACCACTTCAGTGGCTCATATGCAAAGTTGTCGGGGTAAGAAGGGAGCCGGGGGGCATGTCTCACCCTATTTATCCTATAGGTCTCACAAATCTCATCTAACTCATCCTGAGAAAGGATAGACCGGATACCTTCCTACCTATGACTACTTCGTCGGCCATCTGTGCTCTTAGGGTTCCGGTAAAAGTTTTTCAAATAAAAACCACCTGCTGACTCAAATAGAACGGACTCGAAAAGAATAAGAATGCAGGTAAGATTTAAGAAAACACTTACTTGCAAAAATCGGAGGATAGATGAATTAGAAGAACAAACGCCGATGACTTCGATCTTGGGATTTAATAGCAGTCTAGTGAAACGACGGATGTGACAGAGGATATAACCCCAAAACAAGTCTCAAAAACCGTCCCAATTGGGCAACAACGCCTTGAATCTCGAGACAGTTATGACAGAGTCATAACGGTGTCCCTGCCACTTGGCAAGTTAAGTTTACAAGCCTTCACATCTTGATGACCGTGCCGAGCCACCACATTTACAGATCTAAGCTGACTTCAAGTGATCAACTAGATTTGAGGGCTTATGACGGAAGTCGGACTAATACATCGCCACGTGTCATCTTCATGTTAACGCGTCAATAAATACATATAGAGGAAATACGAATCCTAAAGGTCAAGGACATAGCCTTAACCTATAAGTAGGTGCAAGCTCTGACCCGAAACCGATTTTGGAGGTCTGAGCTTGGCAGCCTCTTCCCGACCACCACAAGTCGGCCCAGGAGGTCTTAAGCATAATTCGCCAACGTGCATATTAAAATCGGAAAAACATGGAAAGAATCATCAGCCATTAAGGCTCCGATCCTATATTTAAATCAGCGTGATTATATCTTATAATTAAGGATATCAAATCGTAATTATCTTTTCCTTAGGGAACACGAAATCAAATTCCACCAAGGACACGACCCATGTAGGCCTAGAGTACAAGCCCCTCTATATAAACAATTCCTAAGAAATACTAATGATTTGACTCATAACTAATACACATGATACGTAGGCAGCTTGAGATACAACATCTCAAGTCCAGTCTAAACCTCATACAAATCACCCACGTTACATCAATCTTTATTACTCTTAAAGTTTGAGTAGATTACCACTAGGATAAAAAGACCCCGCAATTCATATCCGACGATTTTCAGCATCATCAACGACACTTGATTTAAAGTGTGTATTTCACATCGTTTCATTTGTGGATTCGGTCTAAAATTAACTAACACAATTTCCCCGAATACAATATAATAAAAAATACAATCCAATGACGGGACGCCTATTATTAGCCTTTAATCCAATTTTATCTGGGTGATTATCATTAGGAAATCGAATTTTAAGCTTTACAATCTTTTGTGAAAAGTCGGAAACTATATTTTTGATAATTTTAATATGTTGTCAACGACCAGGACGATGTCTGAAATCTGAATCAGAAGGCAAAGTGCACTCAACCTGAAATTCAGCTCTCGGCGTTCATGGATTTTAACTTGGCATGGTCAGCTGTAGATAACGTCGAACTATTTATTTGCAATTAATTTGTCAATTGAATGATCAATTATTTACAACAATTCATGTGGTCTTCCAGATATGAGTTTTTTCAAGGATTTACTTCAAGCCCTAGGTTCGGCAAGTGATTCTGGTACTTCGTCATCGCCACCCCCATCATCATCATACTCGTCAACCGACCTGAATTCTGCTGTGATGGACGGCGTTGCGACGGGCAACGAGCGTACAGCATATAAGCTAAAAGGTTATTTTGACTTGGCAAAAGAGGAGATTTCTAAGGGTGTCCGCGCTGAAGAGTGGGGTTTAGCTGAAGATGCTATCTCTCATTATCAGATTGCTCAAAGGGTTTTCGCAGAAGGCATGTCGACCCCTGTCCCTTCTTACATCAGCTCTAGGTGCCTATATCTTCCTTAATCTATGTACCTAGCGTCTATGTGTCTTTGATGTATAGCTGAATTAGAGTTTGTGTGCATCTTCTTTTCGTGCCTTTTTGTTCTTCATTAAGTTTAAATTTATTGGTTTTTTGAGGTTGCTGGCATATTAAGTTCCAGTCTTGCTTATATTAAAAAAACTCTAGCTAGAGTAATAACTTGCCATTCAGGTTAGCAGCCAGCTCGTTGTCCTTGTGACTGCTAGTTATTTAGATTTATGATATTGATGAAATGACCAATTCTAGACCATGGTAATGTATGCTTGAACGTAACTTATCTTTGCTGGGGCGTGTGGTGTTCCTTACAGTCAGGAGCATGCAGCTTGAAGTAGTGATCTTTTGTGATTAATATTACTTTTAACAGTGAGATGGAGAAGGTGAAATCTTATCGTCAGAAAATCACACAATGGGAGGGCCAAGTTTCAGACAGATTACAAACTTTGAGTCGACGAACAGGTTCCCATTTTGATTGATGTAATGAATCAGTTTAGTGGTTTTTGCCTTGGTAAATGAACTGTTCTCAAGTTGATCACATTTTCTTTGCATGCTGCTATTTCTTTCCTCATTTTTAGGCGGGAGCAGGACATCTACAATCAAGGTATGTAATGCTTTTGTTCTTTTTTTTTTGCACGCCTCTTTGGCATGATTACCTACAAACTACAAAGTCATGTGATGTAAAATGAATTGTTTGTGCTTCTGTGAATGGGGACAAAAAAATTAATTAATATGGTACTTTCTGGTTCCATTAATATCATTGTCTTTCCCTTCTCACTGCAAAACACATGAAGACCCGTATTGGAATGAACCAATTTTTTTATTTATTAAAGTAACTTATATGAAGTCATGGATTCTTGTTTGTACTGAACTGATTTTTATAGTCAGGCAATGTAAATATTTCGGTTACTTGTCTATTAAAGAACTCTTGTTGGATTGGTTGCAAATCCATAAGACCCAAGGAGTAGAAAGAGATTTGGTTACACACTCATTAAGATTTTACATCTACAATTTTTACTAAAAAATGGGTTTAAGGCCGATAGGAATTGAAACTTGGTAACCACATCAGGATCCTAGGCTCTACTGATGCGTCCTTTTTTCGTTGTTCAATACTGTATGTATCATTAGTAATATGGCTCAACATAATAGTTCTCTGGACAATATATCTAGTAATGTCAGAAATGCATTGAGAACTCATGCAACCATTTAGGCGTAAATGTAATAAAATGACGGCATTTCTCTTTACTTGCATAGGGGCTTTCTTAAGCAACTTACCTATTGTACAGCTTCCATTTTCCTTTTCCCTTTAACAATACTTTGTTTCACGCACATGTGCAATGGGAAGTACTCCTTACTATTTGTATATCTTTCAATGAAACAACATTTTGTCTTTTCTCCAGAATGTGACACCTAAGGTAGAATCTCCAATTTCCGCTACTGCTTCCTCAAGAAAAGCTTCCAGGCAAAAGCCTCTTCGTCCAGGGATAGATGGTTCAGGCATGCGGAGTCGCACCAGTAATGGTGTCAGTTCAGAACCTGCTCCCAACACAAACAGTGGCTATGATTCAAATTTGGTTGAAAATATAAATTCTGTCATTGTGGACAGGAGCCCTTCTGTGAAATGGGACGACATTGGTTAGAAGCTTTAACATGTCCCTTCTTTCTAATAAGTACCTTGAATTGGCTTTTATGCCTTTTTTTATTGCAGCCGGCCTTGAAAAGGCTAAACAAGCCTTGCTGGAAATGGTGATACTTCCAACTAAAAGAAAAGATCTCTTCACCGGCCTTCGGAAGCCAGCTAGAGGTATTACTGATAGACATGCTTTCAAAAGCTGTTCAACAATCATTTATGTATTTTTGTAAACGATATGATATTATTAATGAATCAAAACTGTGCAATCCTCCAAGAATAAGATGTGCCGAGGGCGTGTTTTCCAATAACCATACTTACAAAATGTTGAATTCCATTTTCCAGGCCTGCTTCTTTTTGGTCCTCCAGGTACTGGAAAGACCATGCTTGCTAAAGCTGTTGCTTCCGAGTCGCAGGCAACTTTTTTTAATGTTTCTGCATCTTCATTAACGTCCAAGTGGGTGTGTCTTTGCTCCTTGCCTTTTTCTTTTATTAGTTGGATCCTGGTTCTCTTGAAAAATAGAAAGAAAATGGATACTTTTTTCGTGCATTCCTTTTGAAGTCTGCACTACTTTCTTTACAGGTGGGGGAGGGTGAAAAGCTTGTCCGTACTCTCTTCTCTGTGGCTATATCAAGACAGCCCTCTGTAATTTTCATGGATGAGGTACTCTTCTGATACCACAAATTTTACTTTTCATTCTGCAAATTATATTGGAGTAATGACCCAAAATTCGGGACAATCCTTTCACATGCAATGCGTGGTGATTAACAAGTTTCTCTTTTCGCATATATCCTAGCAACTTAATCATTTGCTACTATCAACATTGATTGCTTCAAACGAGTCACCATATATGAGTCTTATCTCACTAGTTCCCTTGTCTAAGGAAGATTTTTATTGTAGGTTGATACATTGTTGACATTGACATCTTTATTTACTGTGAATGCATTAGATCGATAGCATCATGTCATCAAGGAAAACTGATGAAAATGAAGCAAGCAGAAGGTTGAAGTCCGAGTTTCTTGTTCAATTCGATGGAGTTGCATCAAACCCGAATGACTTGGTAATTGTTATTGGTAAGCTTTGTCATCTGAACTCTTAAGTTCCTCTTTTAATTTGAGTAGTGATAAAATAGTCTATTCGTACTTTTGTTTCTAGGAATTGTTCTGCGATTTTAGCTGTATTTTACAGGTTGTCTATTTGGCATGTCAGATGCCGGGGTGTGAGTCTTTGATTCTTTCCTCTCATTAATGAATGTGTACTAATAGTCAGAATTCTTGAAATTTTGGTAGGTTGTAATAATAGAATAAATCCGGTAGGTCCATAAAGGCATAAAGATAATTTAAAATTGTTAAACTTGATTATTGTGTAGGCATGGACCTCATTTGTCTTACTATAGCTTGATCGATTAGTTTAATCAATTAGGCTAGGATCTGAGATCATGAAGTGCCAGTTGATCGAATTGGGCCCTGCTGAAGGGTATGCTAGGATACTTATGCCAGTCATGACCCCTTCTATGAATTGATTATGCAAATACCTCTTGTTCAGTATAAGCAATGATACCTGTATAGTTTTTTGTATTTTTTGAGGTTGAATGCATATACTGCTCCTAAGATTTTGCTGCAACACGAGAACAGACATGGTATGGCATCATTAATTCATGAAAGGATGATAGTCTGAGAAATGCATAAGTAACTCCAAATTAGAAGCTTCTAATTGCCATTACATCTTATTGCAATATCAAAAGAAACAGTCTAGCTTTGTACTTAGTATGCCAGTAATTCATTTTGGTCTTGTTAGCCTGCTCTGCTGTTTTTCCCCGTCTGCATTTGATTTGAAAATGGAAAAACAAAAAGAAGATTGGTTATTCGCAGGAGCTACTAATAAACCACAAGAACTGGATGACGCTGTTCTCAGGAGACTGGTTAGTATGCAAGTTATTTAATTAATTGTTAACTTTAAAGTGGTAACGGGATGTTGAACGAAGTTTATTTTCGCCTCAGTTACATTTCTAGAATGATTCAGTTTTTCTTGTGATTTAATTTGATGTAATTAGTGCGTGATTTAGCCTTATTTTCTGGATGGTAAATGATAATCTAGACTTACCATTCTGGATCCTTAAATCATGGTGGTGTGTTAAGTCAAGAATATTTCCCTGTTGAATTGCACTTTTATAGCTTCTAGACTTTCAGTTGGACTCTTTTGATGCCTATATATTCCGATGTACATCACCTTGGTGTAAATGTGTAATAAGAAAATTATTTTTCTGATTCCATATGGTATCCGAGCCCTGTATGATACAGCAACAACAACAAAAAAAAAGGTAAAGGCTCCTGTCTGCTCCTTTTGTCTGATCAAATATCAGAGGAAGAAGAATCCTTAAGATTCCCTCTTCTGTTCGAGTTAATACCAACAAAAAAAAACGTTGGCTTCTTCTTCTCTTAGATTAATATTAGAAGAAAGCCATGGCTTCCGAAGTATCTTCTTCTGCCACTGACCTTGTTTCCACTCCTTCTAATATGACTGGAGCAGGGTCAAGTGGTTTAGACTTCAGAAAATGTACCGGTGACCATATCAAGCCATAAGCTGAATGGCACTAATTATTTCCAGTGTTCCAGGTCCATCAAAATGTTCATTAATTCGTGGAATGCGACAAATCTGTTCATTTTGGTTAATTGTAGTGATACGATTTTATTTATTTATTTATTTATTATTATTATTATTATTAATCAATTTTGTTGTTGTTGTTGTTGTTGTTGTTGTTGAGATTTCGGCATAATGCTTTTATGAACACTAAGCATTCTTGTCCGAAATTTGGCTTGTAGCATTCATGTTGAAATTATAATTTATAATTGTTGATTGAATGGGTGTTTTATGCCTGAACTGGTAACCCGGAAGCAGGGGCGGCTCTACCCTTTAAGAGGGCGGGGCGACTGCCCCCCTAAGAAAAATATTGTAAAAACAGTAGAAAATATTGAGGGATAAAAACAGTAGAAAATTTTCTTATAAACTCACATAAATGTGAAATTGACCAACTATTTTTTTTGTGTATCGACCCACTGTTTTCGTGTTTTGTCCCATAATTAGTTCTGTAAAATTGAATATACAAACGTATGTGTAAAAGACGAAACAAATAACAAATTTCTGACCCCAATGGAAAAATCCTGGAGCCGCCCCTGCACGGAGGGATAACTTCGCTGCTTTGATGACATCTGAACCTTCTTTTTTGTTCCGGTAAAAGGCCTTTGCAACCCAAGATACTTGGTTTTGATTGAGTCATGAATAAACTTTCTCTTCAGCTGAAAGAAAGAGTTATAGGTTATACACATTGAGTTGGTTATTTAAGTTTGGGTTCAGCTTCAGCCCCCACCGGCACTGCCAACTGGCACTGGCTTGATAGGTTGCATAGTTAAAATGCACAAGCTTTGACCTTAATGTCCTGGGCATTATTTCCATGAAGAGTTTTCCTAATGGGTAATTGGTGGTATGTTCTACAACTCGTGGAAAATATACTTTCTATTGTTGTTTGTAGTGTTGATCGTCACTATCAGCCTTTCTTTTATCCCATCCGCCTGCTAGTTAGTAATTTGTAGTTTTCTGAAACAGGTGAAGAGAATATACATTCCTTTGCCTGATGCAAATGTCAGAAGGCAACTTCTAAAGCACAAACTTAAAGGCAAATCATTCTCTTTGCCTGGTGAGCAATTTTTTAGCATTTGTTTTGAATGTGTGAATCACAGGTGGCAATCGACTATTGAGTGTAACATGAAGCTGTGATTTGATGACACTTGAAAGTCAGTAACCCATTCGCCCCCATTTAGACTAACAATCTATTTGAGTACCCACTCTTATATTCATGCCCTAAATGCTATTTTTTAATTATTTGTTTATTTTGTCACTTGCCAGTTTTCTTTTTCATTGATCAAATTTCAAGTCATTTGGTTATTTTGACCTAGTGCAGACCTTCTTAAGACTCAGGATTTCTATGTGAATCCATGATTTTCACATTTTAGTTGTCAAACTACTGTTATTGATGAATAGGCGTGAAATCGCAAATTATGAAAATTTTGGGCATATTAAGTAAATGACATTTAATGATTTGACCAACTTTAGATATAGGATAACCAAAAGGCGTCAGAATGTAGAAGGATGTTTTAAATTAATTATGCTTCCTAATATTATATATGTATTTTAAATGCTGAATCTGTTTAGGTTAATTGTTCTTAACCTAGTTAGCTTTTAATCTCTAAAAGGGTTCTTTGGCATTCTGCCACCCTTTCTTTAAATCTCCCTAGCTGTTGTAACCTTGTTCTATTTAAACACTTTGTACTCTCCTGATTAATTGAGAAAGTGATACATTTTTTGCTCCATCTCAAACTCTAGAAAATCTAGTCTCAACCCCATATAAGAGGAGGGTCTCATCCCAAAACCTAGGTTGTGAGTCCATCTCTTAATATGGTGGTGATACAATAGCAAGTGCCCAATGTGGGACAACTTTAACACGCCCCCTCAAGTGTGGGCCTATAAAGAGCCCAGGCCACATGACACACAAGGCATATAAAGGGCACTATAAGGCCACAAAGAGGCCCAACACTTGCACAATAAATGGTGGCTCTACTATAAGGCCATAAAGAGGCCCAACACTTGCACACTAAATGGTGGCTCTACTACCATGTAAAAAATCTAGTCTCAACCCCATATAAAAGGAGGGTCTCATCCCAAAACCTAGGTTGTGAGGTGAGGAAAGTTATCTCTTAATATGGTGGTGATACAATAGCAAGTGTCCAATGTGGGATAACTTTAACACGCCCCCTCAAGTGTGGGCCTAGAAAGAGCCCGGGCCACATGGCACACAAGGCATATAAAGGACACTATAAGGCCACAAAGAAACCCAACACTTGCACAATAAAAGGTGGCTCTACTATAAGGCCATAAAGAGGCCCAACACTTGCACAATAAATGGTGGCTCTATTACCATGTAGAAAAATATAAGAGGAGGGTCTGTAAGAAAAGAGAACCATTTAGGTTTAACTCTTATGATTTATTCATAGCCAAGATAGTGAATTTATACAACAGGAAAAGGAAACTTAGAAGACTAGGACTTAATCCCATCGATTTAGCACGTGTGCCTAAATCTTACCAGAATAATAACACATGCCTTATAATCCGGCTACATTCAATATGGGAAGATAATAATAATAATTAGGAGATATTCTCCATAATTAGGGAATATTATCAATAACTACCAAATATTCTCAACACTCCCCCTCAAGTTGGGGAAAAGATATCTATCAGACCCAACTTGCTCACAAAGTAGTCGAACTGTCCTCTTCCCAATGCCTTGGTCAGTCCATCTGCAATCTGTTGATTAGATGGTAAGAAAGGCACACAGAACACCCCACTTTCTAGTTTCTCTTTGATGAAGTGTCTATCAATCTCCACATGCTTTGTCCTGTCATGTTGTACAGGGTCATTTGCAATATCAATGGCTGCCTTGTTGTCACAATACAGTCTCATGGGTCCAGATATCTCTGCCCCAATATCTTCCATAACTTGTTTGATCCACAGGCCTTCACAGATTCCCAATGCCATTGCCCTGAACTCTACTTCAGCAGTGCTTCTTGCCACAACATGTTGTTTCTTGCTTCTCCAAGTCACTAAGTTTCCCCATACATAGGTGCAGTATCCCGTCATAGACCTCCTTTCTTTTGTACATGTTCCCCAGTCTGCATCTGTGTATACAGACACACTTCTATTGTCAGACTTTTTAAAATACAGTCCCTTCCCTGGTGTGGTCTTCAGTACCTTAATCCCCCCCTTTGCTTCCATGTGAACTTCATTTGGGGAGTGCATAAACTGGCTGAGTGTACTTACTGCATATGACACATCTGGTCTAGTGTGTGCCAGATAGATCAACTTTCCAATCGCCTCTCTGGTAGCTCCCATATCCACAGGATCACCTTTAGCACGCCCGATTTCAAATTACACTCCATGGGTGTATTTCTTTGGTCTAGACCTTCAAGCCCCTGTCTCTTCAAGAGTCCAGTGTATAGTTTCTTTGAGTCAACACTAACCCTTGTTTTGATCTTGCTACTTCCATTCCCAAAAAATGTCAGGGACCCCAGATCTTTGATCTCAAATTCAGAAGCTAGTTGTCTCTTGACTTCAGCTGTCTCCTTCTCATCATTTCCTGTCAATATAATATCATCCACATACACAATTAATGCAGTTAACTTACCTTTCCCTGTCCTCTTAAGAAACAAGGTGTGATCTGATTTTCCCTGCACAAACCCAATTTTCTTCATGAATCTCATAAACCTGTCAAACCAAGCTCTTGGGCTTTGTTTGAGTCCATATAAGGACTTGTTGAGTTTGCATACCTTGTTACCAAACTGTTCAGTGAACCCTGGAGGGGGATCCATATATACTTCCTCCTTTAACTCACCATGGAGAAAAGCATTCTTCACATCCAGTTGCATTAGAGGCCAGTCTAGGTTTACTGCTACTGATAGGAGTATTCTGATTGTATTAAGTTTAGCTACAGGTGAGAATGTTTCTGAATAGTCAATCCCATAGGTCTGGGAGTAACCCTTGGCTACTAACCTGGCCTTATGTCTGTCAATACTGCCATCAGCCTTGTATTTCACCACAAACACCCACTTGCACCCCACTGTTTTCCTTCCTTCTGGCAAAGGAACCACTCCCCATGTACCATTCTTCTTCAGGGCCCTCATCTCTTCAAGAACTGCCTCCTTCCACTCAGGGACCAATAGAGCTTCATGAACATCTTTTGGTATGGTAGTGTTAGACAGGGTAGAGGTGAAGGCTTTATAAGATGGGGATAGGTTGGCATATGATAGGTATTTAGAAATAGGGTGTTGTGTACAACTTCTGGGCTGTTTTCTGATGGCTATAGGTACATCTAGCAGTTGTTTTTCTGCTTTTGTTTTTGGAGAGTCAGATGTGGCTTGTTTTGTGTTTGAGTCTGGGTCTGTTTCATCCTCAGATTCAGTGCTTGTGTGCTCTGACTCCTCAGAGTTATTGTCTGTTTCATTAGTCAAAAATTCAGGGTTTGATTGTTGTATAGGCTCATTAGGAGTCTCAGATACTTTCTTAGGGTGTGTTCTCATATAGACCTTTCCTTGGAATGGTCTTTCCCTGAGAGGTTCTGGAGGGTCAGTATTCTTGACCTCCTGCTGTTGGCATTTATCCCCACACTTGTCCAAGTCCTGTCCAGAATCAGACTCAAGTTTACTAGGTTTTTCTAACTCTAGGTCTGGTTCAAAGTCTAGGAAACTGTAAAACTCTTTAAACATCCTAGGATCCACACTTTTATCTCTAGACTCCCCCTGAAATTGACTCTGGTCAAAAAACATATTTTCTTCAAAAAAGGTGACATACATGGTGACTATGGTTTTTCCAGTAGTATTATCAAAACATTTATACCCTTTTTTGTGGGTGAGTAGCCAATAAAACAAGCATTTTTTTGACCTAGGGTCCAATTTCCCTTGATTATAGGTGTGGATATATGCTGTGCATCCAAATATTTTTAGTGGTAAGTGCCCTACCAGTTTGTTTGTTGGAAAATATTCGTGAAAAACTTGTAAAGGAGTCTTAAAATCCAGTATTCTTGATGGTAACCTGTTGATTAGGTATGTTGCAGTTAGAACACTTTCACCCCATAGTGTCTTTGGACAGTTTGAGGCAAACAAAAGTGTTCTAGCCACCTCCAACAAGTGCCTGTTTTTCCTCTCCGCAACACCATTTTGTTGTGGTGTTTTTACACAGGAACTTTGGTGGATTATACCCTTCTCAAGTAGGTATCCATCTAGGTACTGATTGAAGTACTCTGTTTGGTGGATTATACCCTTCTCAAGTAGGTATCCATCTAGGTACTGATTGAAGTACTCTGTTCCATTATCACTCCTCAGGATCTGAATTTGAGTGTGGAACTGAGTATTTATCATTTCATAAAATTGTTTAAAAACTGTTTCCACTTCTGTTTTGTCCCTCATTAAGTATACCCAAGTTAAACGTGTGTGATCATCTATGAGTGTGATGAACCACCTTTTTTTGTTAAAAGTACTGACCCTAGAAGGACCCCACACATCACTATGGATCATAGTAAAAGGTTTTGAGGGAACATAGGGTTGAATTGGGTAAACTTGTTTGGTTTGTTTTGCAAGAACACATACTTCACAATTAAAAGACAAATCTTTATTACCAACAAACAATTCAGGAAACAATTTTTTCATATATGAAAGACTAGGGTGTCCTAATCTCCTATGTAAGACCAGGATCTTATTCTGGACATTGTAGGACAGTGTGTGGTAACCTCCTCTCATTAGGCTTTGCTGAGATGAGTCCAACCCTGAATCCAGTATGTAGAGTTCTCCAATCAGCCTAGACCTGCCAATCATCTTCCCCAAAGCTTTGTCCTGAAATAGACAGCAATCTTTAGAAAACACAGCATCACAATTCTGATCAGAGGTTAGTTTACAGATTGACAAGAGGTTACAGGCTAATTTGGGAACATGGAGAACATTTTGAAGGGTTATATCAGGTGTCACATAAATGGACCCTTTTCCAGCAATGGTGGAGAAGGATCCATCAGCAAGTCTTATTCTTTGGTTTCCTGGACAGGGATTATAATTAAGGAAGAGATCAGAAGAACCGGTCATGTGGTCAGTTGCTCCAGAGTCAACTATCCACTGAGGGCTCTGACTGACTCCTAGAACAGATAGGGAAAAATGATTACCTGATTCAGCTAGAGAACAGTTTGGTTTGGAGTTTACTGAAAGTTGTGAGTTTAGAATTTTACTCAGTTGCTCCAACTGATCCTGAGTGAATGGAAGTGTCCCTGCAAAAGATTGTGGCCCAGAATCTGAAGATACCTGATTAGCCTTTCCTTGTTCAGAGTTAGCACCCCTGTTCCTCCAAGAAGCAGGTTTCCCATGAATTCCCCAGCAAACATCCTTAGTGTGGCCACTTTTCTTGCAGTGATCACACTTAAGTTTTTGTCTTTCAGCTCTTCTTGTTGATTCATCTCTGTTGTATCCTTTGCTTGCCACCATTGCAGATGAATCTACCTCAGGATGTCCAGACCTGTGCATGACCTTTCTCCTTGATTCCTCCCTTCTTACCTCTGAGAATGTTTCCCTAAGGGATGGTAAAGGATTTCTGCCCAGGATCCTGCCCTTGACCTCATCCAGATCCTGATTTAGGCCAGCCAAGAATGAATAAACCCTTTCATTCTCCTCTCTTTTATGAAACTTGACACTGTCAGCTATGCATTCCCGCTTATCTTCATGGCACAAATCCAATTCTTGCCATAGAGATACAATGTCATTGTAATAGGTAGTGACATCCCTATCTCCCTGTTTGAGACTCCAGAGTTTGGTTTTAAGTTCATAGATTTGGGACGAATTTTCCAAATCTGAGTACATCTCCTTGACTGCTTCCCATATGGCTTTGGCTGTCTTTAAGAACATATGGGGTTTGACTATAATGCGTTCCATGGAGTTTATGAGCCAGGTCATGATCATTGAGTTTTCTGACTTCCATGTTCTGAACTTGGGGTCAGTTTCTGGTGGTGCAGCTTCATCACCAGTTAGAAAACCCAGTTTTCCTCTTCCATCAACGGCCAGTGTGATGGCTTGTGCCCATTCGAGGTAGTTTTTGCCATCCAATTTCCTGGCTGGGAGTAGGATCGGGCTCGGATTGTGTTTGGAACTATCATCACCGGCTAGGAGGTCGGTCCCCTGTGGTTCCACAACTGTTGGTGGACCGCCGGAAGTGGTGCTCCCAGAGGTGGGAGTCCTTTCTCCGGTAAAGGCTGCCCGATAATTCATCGGAATTTAATTAGTAAATTATTTGTGTGTAACTAGTCTCTGATACCATGTAAGAAAAGAGAACCATTTAGGTTTAACTCTTATGATTTATTCATAGCCAAGATAGTGAATTTATACAACAGGAAAAGGAAACTTAGAAGACTAGGACTCTAATCCACTGATTTAGCACATGTGCCTAAATCTTAACAGAATAATAACACATGCCTTATAATCCGGCTACATTCAATATGGGAAGATAATAATAATAATTAGGAGATATTCTCCATAATTAGGGAATATTATCAATAACTACCAAATATTCTCAACAGGGTCTCATCCCAAAACCTAGGTTGTGAGGTGAGGAAAGTCCATCTCTTAATATGGTGGTGATACAATAGCAAGTGCCCAATGTGGGACGACTTTAACAAACTCTTTACGGAGTTCAGTGCTTTTCCAGAACTACCTGCTTGTCGTATGAATGCATGTGCAATCGACCATTTTAATGTTTCCCCCCCCCCCCTTATCAATCCAACTAATATTGGATAGAAATTGGTAGATTAGGATTTAGCAGTGTTGACGCTCACTTTTATAGGCTGCAGTAGAGAACAGCCAATTATCCTTCCATAGGCTAAGATGCTGTCTCTGTAAATTTCTTTCTCTTCTGATTAGTTTGTTCATGTACTCATGTTCTGCAGATGGAGATATTGAGAGAATTGTCAAAGAGACAGACGGTGAGACATAACGCATTTCATTAAAGCTTTACTACTAGTACCGTAGTATGTTCTCTGATATGGCTGCTGTCTTAAAAGATTTTGGATAATGGCGACTTGATGGTAGTTACTCATCTTTGTTGGAAGATTATGTGACTTTGATACATCATGGAAATACGTGTCAAAATATGATTTAGATATTCTTAAGGCAAATAGGCTATTATTAGACCTACCAATCCAAGATGCGGTTTGATTGGAGCGCCTTACATTTACAATGAATTTGCTTTATATATGTAGGATACTCTGGAAGTGATCTCCAGGCCTTGTGTGAAGAGGCTGCAATGATGCCTATCCGAGAGCTTGGTGCCAACATTCTCACAGTCAGTGCAAATCAGGTTTCGCCACCAAACTTATTAGTTGTTTACTCCTGCATTAAAAAACTCCATGCTATTCTTCGTTCTGTTTTTCTATTTATTACCAAGACATGATTTTGTTTCATTTTCTTGGTTTGTTTGGGTAGTTACATTATCTTGTCATGTTTAGTTTTGACTGGATAAATAAGATGAGGTTTCATTCAAACTAATTGCGAAAAGTCTGTTTTCTCAACAACAACAACAAAAATACGTTTTTCCAAAAAACAAATAGTCGAGCCATAATCTTTTCAAAATTTGATATACCTAACAGGGATTAAAACAAGACCGTTAAGAAGGAAAACTAGTTTTTGCATATTATAACCAATTGGTTTAGGTTTAACCCAACCCAGTTTTTATTTCCTATATTTAAACAGAGCTAATAAACTCCATCTTTGAGTGTGTTATGACTGTGAATGCATTGTCTGCCATGTAATCTACCTTGGTTCAGATTTTAAATCATCGAAAATAAGGGTACAGGCACACACACACACACACACACACACACACTCTCTCTCTCTCTCTGTATATATAATGTGGTCAATGAACGCCAACGGGCAGGTAAGGCGTTTAGAATACGAGGACTTCCGGAAATCTATGGCTGTTGTGAGACCAAGCCTACAAAAGAGGAAATGGGAAGAGCTTAATCAATGGAATCAGGAGTTCGGCTCTAACTAAACTAGCTAATTTCCCTGCATGATTGATGGTGGTGGATAAATGCAACGTGGTTTTGAATTATTTGGCTGGAGTAAATAACTAAGCTCAAAAGAGGACGTCTGGAAGAACCGTGTTTTGTTTTTATTAATACCAGGACAGAAGTGGAATTTTATGCAAACTGCATTGTTTAAGTGTATGTATGCATGTGTATCATATGTACAGCGCTATTTTGTTCGTTGCATCATCCAGTGATGAGGTATTTTAGTTCATTCTGATGCCTGTGTCATTTTACACGCTTACAAAAGTAGTAAAAGGGTCATATACATAGTTTTTACTTATTTATTATTATTATTATTATGAAAAAATTTCAAAGCAAGGTTTGGAATGATGCAGTTTAGTAAGTTTGTAAGCGACTCAAGAAGGATCAGTGATGTCTTGTTAGACTGTAAGTGTACCAGATGCATGAGTAAAGATGGTCGCTAGCAAGCGTGTTCAAATTTTATTTATTTCCTTCCTCCTTTCCCCAATTATAAGCGCGGTTTCTGTTTGTAATGCTATATTAGTGATTGATATCAATACACTGAATCTGCAAGGTGAAGTGATATACCGGACATGAGGCTCAGTTGCAGTTCAAATTGGGATTTGATACAGCTTGCAATATGGTGCCCTTTGCCTTCTTTGTAGTATTCAATCAATATAACTAAAGCAAGAATATAAGCCTAATAAGCTGCTGTGTAACTATGTCCCGACTCTATTACACCTTGTGTGTTACTTAAATTAAATGTGGTAAACGCCTTACAATGTTGAGAAGAGAAAGTCTGGATGACCGTAAAGAAGGTACCCCAAGATATATGTTTGTTTTACCGGTAATAATTGCCCCTGAACCACCCTAACCCAACCCAACCCAGCAATTCATTGTGGAACCTACTTACCTTTAGCTATCTTTAATGTAAGCATATGGCTGCAATGAGCCTCATCTGCAGCGCCAGCGGTTAGGGTTCAAGTCTGCCGGTGCAAAGTAATCACGTCGTTGTTGTTGATGAAATATATACATATATATGCAGTTTAGCTTTAAGCATACCAAATGTACGACAGAAGAAATAAGTCATTAATTTAGACTGAAATCAACTAAATTAAAATTAGCTCTGCAATCCTCTGATTATTCTGGTCACATATTACACGTTATTAGAGACATTCATACTCTATCTTCTTTTTATCTCCATTCTCTATCTCTTTATGTCAAGCGATCCCTTTCATTTTTGGTGCGTTCGTTTGTCTAAAATGCATCTACACCCACGATCTATACCAATAATACATTTATAAAATTTTCCCTAGTACAATAAAATCAAAGGTTCCAGCATCATCATGTATTTCTCAAATGTTAATAATAATAATAACTAGTAGACGTTAATGTCGTGCAAGGCACGACGGGCCCATTATGGGTAGAATGTTATGAACGGCTAAATATTGATGTTCTATAATACATAAGTGTAGATTCTCTTTGGGTTTTGAAGCATATAAACAGGGGAAAAACATTGGAAAGTAATAATTGAAGAAATCACTACATACAAGGGAAGACATACGTTATGAAGCAAAGTAGATAATGCAACAGTTGATGAGTCAAAAAGCTACAGCAGTTTCTACGGCCTTATATCAGGTTTACATTTATTTAGATGATAGGCTACACGTGAACATACATAAATACTAAATAGCGGGGATTGTTTCAGCCCGACCTGCATGTCTATGTATCGTATAAGCATTAGATATTTCTATCTAATGCCCATAATACACAAACATTATATTTAGCAAAAGAGAGTACTATCATACAAAAGGTTCATTGTTAGGTTCAAAAGCATAACATCATCGTAACTTAACATTCCTTTTCTTTACTCTTGCTTTTCTTGATTGGGCTTTCAAATCCAGCACTTGCAGGCACCTTTTTTCCAGCAGCATTAATGGTGTAGGGATTAACATCAGATGTACGTTGAAGTGGATTTTCGACAGTATCAACATTGAGCTGAGAAGGAACATTTTGCACAGTTGTCTTCATTGATGGTTCAGTAGGTACCTGGGATTCCTTGGGGTGGAAGAGTGCCCTTTTCACTGTTGGCAGACTGGAAGATGATTCATCATGGGAAAACTTATCACTTATTTCTTCCATGATATTTTTGGTTGTTGGGCTAAAAAGCTGATCAGAAGCAGTGTCTTGGACAGTTGCTTTGTTTTTGCTTGACTCACCCTCACAGACAATCAGGGAATCAATATTTTTATCAACATTATCTGAGGACTCAGCCTGCAGATACACTTTCAAAGATGTATGTGCTTGCACATTAGTACCACGAAATGCCTTGTCATAACGCTTGATGAAGCAAATCACTGGTTTTTTTGTATACAGCTGCCTCAATTTTCTTCATGAAAGATATATTCTGTAAAATGCAAAGGTAGATAGCATCATTCGTAATAAGTTAAATAACAATGATAATTGAAATAAGAATAATAATTAATCGAAAAGATGAGAACTATGTTGTGCTTGTTTTAAAACTGTTTGGGAATGCTGTACACCTTAATCTGACTACAAACCTATTAATGCAGTTCAATTTATTCTATGTTAAATATCACACAATTCACCTTTTCATCTGATGCTTTCAGGTGAGCAGCTGTATAACCTATCAACTTTTCAGCTTCATGGGAGAATAAAGTGACACATAAAGTACCAGAAGCATCACTTAAATAAAATTCAACACGGCACCTGCAAACGGAACATGTTGAAAGTGAATAATTCTAGTAATATATTGTGCTATTAATCATTTTAACAAACACGTCAGATCAAAAATGGTAATTTAACCTTGTTTGAATTGGTGCTTTGACACCGCATGAGTCACATGTAAATTCCCAAGTGATGTATTGGCTCGCTGACTTGTTGCAGTTTTGACATGCAGGATACCAAAGTCTCTCCTGAGCAGGCACCAATTGCAAAGTCCCAGATACCCATACAACTTTCAGCTGCGTGGAAACGGTTTCATTTTTTTATTTCATATTTGTTAAATTATTTGACAGCAACAAGAACAAAGCGGTGAATATTATACCTGATCAATTGATGCTAATGCATCAACAACATACATTATTGTTGTAGAAGATGGGACAGACAGCAGCATATTGGTGTTTTTGTACGTCTCCTGTTTAAGCAGAGTACCAGCAGCCTCAGAATTCGTGTGAAACCTATACATGAGAACATCATCAATAACATGAGTAGGTACAATGCAAAATTTAAACTAATTGAAAGAAGTAATTGATTATACCATTGTAGTAATGATTCTTTAGTGGGTAAGGGAGGATCGTGGAATATTGAACCATTGGGTTTTGTAGCCAAAGACAGGCCTGCGTTTAACTCAAGAAAATTTAATGTTTGAAAAACCTCATCAATGTCTTAACGTGCATCATTTATGCTTCTTCAGGATTGAAGATAACATGTAAATCGATGTAAACTGAAAGAATGTAAATAGAATAGCATACCGTGATGTGTTGTAACCTTCACATTTATAAAAACAGACATTGTTGTTGGATCAGGAAGCTTAACGCTTACTTGGTTTTGGCTATTGTCAACCAAATCCCCCCAAACATGCATGAGCATTGCAATGCCTCTAGGGAAAAAAAAAGGAGACAACAATAAAGATATTCTATGTAAACAGAACCATACCATTAATCAGAAGCAAAACTTACTCCTCATCAACCACAACATAGTCTGTGGTTTTTTATTTGCTTGATGTAGCAGCAGTTGGAATTGAATGAATAACCAAGCACCTAATAGCTTTAATAATAGAAACACAGGCACAGTATAAGCACAGGATGCTAACAAGCAAAAATAAATGGTACAACATACATCAGAAAGTTTACCTATTGGTTCGTTGTGTTTAATCCATTTATAAAGCTCTGAAAACTTGATAAAGTTAAAGTCACATGGGAAAGCTCTGAAAACTTGATAAAGTTAAACTTGATAAGCTGTATCGTAAAAGTACAACTGAAGATTTTTACGCTTTTCATGTGTTCCGACAAAATCATCCATAAAATGGTACACCTGACCTTGGACCTTAAATGTGTAGACACCCTTATTTATACGTGCCAAATCTTTATCATATGTTGCCCTCAGTGATGTAAATGCAAGATGGTTATTATATGTTCGAATGGACGCTCTAAAATTGACGGCCTCTACACTTTGTTCTGTTATTAGGTCAACTAACACAGAAGGTAACCTAGTCTTTGCCAAGAATATGTCACCTTCTGAACAACAGAAATTGCTAGTTTCATGAACAAACTTAAAGGCTTCACAGTGGACACAGACAGGCATTGGCCGTAACATGTCGCTGCATTTAGTAATCTGCCTAAGCAGGGCTCTACATCCATCTTGTTTAGGGTTGGAAAAGTATCTAGAGGAATTACAATGAACATCATCAGAATGGATCATACCAGGTTCATTTCGCCGTGAACGTTTAGCTTTCCAATGTAATTTTTTTTTCTTTCTCCCACTTATTCCGTTCTCTCCATGCTCACTTATTATTGAGGTTGAACTCAAGGAACTTTGATCTGCACTTTCTAGGGCAGACGGTTGGCTAACGAAACTGCTTAAAACATGCTGGGAATCCAAGGGCAACACATCACAGGACAACAATAAACAATTTACGCGGGGTTGTTTTGTTAGTTGTTCATTTTCGTCATGTTTTTCAGATGAGCAGCCTACAACATATCAAGATACTATTGCAGCATGAGCAATTTCATGTGACAATTTATGTCTCTTCGTAGGTTGAATGGTTGGTGCAACAATTGCTCTATTATGTCTAAAGTCTTTTTTATCTTTTGTTTTTCTCTCTCTCCATTTTTCAAGATTTCTCGCTCTATTACTTGCTTTTTCATGTTCAGTTTTTTTTACTCAAATTAGATGTAACATGCTGCTTAAACATTGGTTTGAAGGACATAAAACAACCCTGAATAGATAAACGTTTCTTGATAGGGAAACAAAAGACAACTGCAAAAGACCAACCAATACCAAACTACGACGAAGTACTTATCCAAAACAAATCATGACTTAAATAATAAAAAGTTCAGATAATAAACTAAGAACATTGTAGCAATACCTGAACAGATGCCATTGCACATGTACAAAGCACGAAAAACCAGCAACAATAGCACCTCCGTAACACACCAAATGAACACTGTAGCCATATACAAAGAAAAAAAACATCAAAGGCGGGCTCAAACAAACAAAAAGGCCACCAAAAGCCAATACAACAGGCTTGCACCAAGGAAAATACATGATCATGATGACGTTTTTCTGTATACAATGCAGAGTACACATGGAACACATTAGAATACGAGATAATTATTCTAACCATAGCAGCCTCTTGCAAGCCAAGTTTGTGAAGAAGGAAAAAAGGAAAAAAAGAAAAAAGAAAAAAGAAAAGAGTATGTAAATACACCTACAACAATGAAAAAAAAGGCATGCATACATAAATGAAGCAAACACAGTAATATAGAACCCAAATCAATAAATGTAAACCAACAAAACATCACTGCAAATAGAGATTGTATTGAAGAGCCAGAAAAAATGCACAGAGCAAATGCCGCTTGCCAGAAAATCTCGACAAAAAATGCATGCAAAGCAGCTTGTGCATTTTTCTTGTCAGCATTTTTCTTTTAAAACAATTCGAGCTATATGTTGAGTGCGGTTGTGGAGCATATTTTTATGGGCATAATGTTTCTGGACAACATTTTTATGGACAACATATATCAGGCGGAAAGTCGTGGCTGCGAGCATATTTTTACGGGCGAATGTTCTTTTGGCAGCAAGATCCGCCGCTCGTAAAAATTGACCAAAAATGCAAAGCACCGGCTAGCTACCCAGGAACATGCTGTCTACCCAGGAACATGTTTCTGGGCAGCATGTTTCGGGTAGCGACTTTCATCGCCGCATTTCTTCTTTGCCGCTTGAGAAATGCAATTGCTACCCTAAACACGCCCAAAGAAATACACACAATTGCTACCCAGAAACATCATGCCGAAAGCAGATCTTCGCCATAACTTCGCTGCTTTGATGACATCTACTTAGAAAATGAAGATAAGATTAATCTTGTTTCATTGCACCCAATGTCCAGAATTACATCATTATATCAGCACTTAAGATCTAACAGAATAACTAACTCATCCTTATCTAGATACTTGGGCTTATCTAACTTATTACAAAACAGATCATAATAACTAGGCCCAAATATAACTCATAAGCCCAAGGCTTATACTTCAACTTGACTTCTCAAACTAAATGGGGAGTGTTCCACATTGAGTTTGAATCTTGAGGAAGTAAACTGTGCTCCAGCCACTGGTTTAGTAAGGCAATCAGCCAGCTGATCCATTGATGATACATGTGAGACTTGCAGATGACCAGCTAGAACATGGTGTCTGACAAAATGAACATCGATCTCTATATGTTTTGTACGGGCATGGAACACTGGATTCTGAGCCAGTGACTCAGCTCCAATATTGTCCTTTGTGACAATTTGTGGTTTCTTTGGGAAGGAGGATATGCATTTCTCTGAGTAAGGACTGGAGCCATAACACTTCAGCTGCCAAATGAGCAAGAGCTCTATATTCTGATTCAGTGCTGGACCTGGACACCACCTGTTGTTTCTTAGATGACCAGGAGACTAGAGAATGCCCCAGAAAAACACAATAGCCTGCTACTGACTTTCTGTCAAAGGGATTGCAGCCCCAATCTGCATCAGAGAAGCCTTGAATTTGCAGGTTACCAGAAGATTTGAACACCAGGCCTAGATGAACTGTCCCCTTGATGTATCTCAGCACCCTTTTTAGAGCCTTCCAGTGTTCAGAGGTGGGAGCATGCATGAACTGTGACAGAGTGTTAACAGAAAAGGATAGATCAGGCCTTGTAAAGGTCAAGTACTGCAGCCCTCCAATAGCACTCCTATAAGGTGTAGGGTTCTGTAGTGGCTCCCCTTCATCAGGTCTCAGAATCTTCCCAGAGATCATAGGAGTTGGACTTGGTTTCAGATTTCCCATATCCATCTTGTCCAATAAAGCGTAATGCATCTTTTTTTTGAGAGAGAGCAAGTGTGTCAAGCCCCTATGAACCTCCATCCCTAGGAAATGTGAGATAGGACCTAGATCTTTAAGAGGAAATTTAGTATTTAGCACTCCAACAAACTTTTGGATAGCATCAGATGAGTTGCCTGTGATCAAGAAATCATCTACATAGACAAGGACATACAGCACAGTCTGATCATGCTTGAATATAAACAAGGAGCTATCTGATACTGATTGCCTGAAGCCCCACTTCAATAACTGATTCTTCATTTCATCAAACCATGCCCTAGGGGCTTGCTTAAGGCCATATAATGCCTTGTTTAGTTTGCAGACATGTGAAGGTTTGTTAGGATTCACAAACCCCTCTGGCTGAGCCATAAAAACAGTCTCATGTAGAGTACCATTCAAGAATGCATTGTTGATGTCTACCTGTTGAATTGGCCAGTGTTTTTGAACAGCAAGTGACAGGACAACCCTGATTGTAGATGACTTTGCAACTGGACTAAATGTATCATTATAGTCTATCCCTGGCTGTTGATGGAACCCCTTTGCCACAAGTCTTGCCTTATGCTTCAAGACACTGCCATCTGGCTTGAGTTTTAGCTTGTATACCCACTTGTTGCCCACTATATGTTGTGAGGGATCTGGTGGCACTAGATCCCATGTGTGTGATTATCTCTCGGTGCTTTATATTCTTCCTCCATTGCCTTTTCCAATCTGAGTCGGCCAAGTGCATCAAAGACTTTTATGGGTTCTACTTGACTTGGATAGGGTTGTCTTTGAGCTAGTCCAGAGAACCTCTTTGGCTTGTAGATCCCACTTTTTGCTCTTGTTTGCATAGGGTGAACAGGTGCCCTGTTCTGATTGACAGGTTGAACTGGAACAACAACCTCATTAAGCTGCAACTCTGGACCTGCACTGTCAGTGCTACTAGATGATGTAGAACCACTAGATGGTGTGTGACTGCCTGAGTTAAGTCTTGGACCAGATGTTTGTATACAAGGAGACAGCGAGGCGATGGTGAAGATGTTGTGCACTCATTTCTCTCACTTGTAGTATTCTCTGCTGGTGACTGCTCCAAGTGGTTTGTATCAGATCTAAAGATGCCAAAGACATGGAATTGGTTAAGAGTAAAACCAGGGTTGGATTGTTACGTGACTTGTGGTTTGTGAGTTCATGCCTGAGGTATGTTTTGACTTTTGTAAGGAAAAACTTTTTCATTAAAAGTCACATCTCTAGAGATATAGATCCTACCACTAGGATCAAGACATAGATGACCTTTGTGATGAGAGCTGAGCCCTAGGTAGGTACACTGCTGTGTGTGATACTGGAATTTGTGAGTATGATAGGGCCTTAGAAGAGGGTAACAAGCACAACCAAAGACTCTACAACTGGAATAGACAGGTAGCCTTTTATAAAGGATTTCAAAGGGAGATTTGTCCAGTAAGACAGGAGTAGGGAGTATGTTGATTAGATGGACAGCATGTTCAAAGCTGTTCCACCAATACTTCATAGGCAGAGAGGCTTGTGCTAGGAGACTCAAACCAGTTTCTGTAATATGTCTGTGCTTTCTTTCAACAGTTCCATTTTGAGGATGTGTGTGTGGGCATGGATGCCTGAAATGTATGCCAAACTGACTGAGATGAGACTCAAAGGACCTAAATTCTCCACCCCAGTCAGACTGGAGCTGTTTGATTTTTAGATTCAGTTGATTTTCAACAAGGACCTTAAATTTGAGGAACATGTCCAGAGCATCAGATTTGTACTTTAGAGGATAAATCCAAGTAAATCTGCTAAAATTATCAACAAAGGATATATAGTAGGAGTATCCATTTACAGATTTGACTGGAGATGGCCCCCACAAATCTGTATGGATAAGCTCCAGTGGCATGGTAGACACAGAGTGTGATGATGTGTAAGGTATGGAGTGCAATTTGCCCATTTGACAAGCTTCACAGAAAGGAAAAGTTTCATTGATATCAAAAGATTGATTACAACTTTTTAGAACATTCTTTAGCACCTTAACTGAAGGATGCCCTAGCCTTCTATGCCAGAGTTCTAGAGACTTGGCAGCACTAACAACAAAAACAGACTTATTGGACTGGACTGGAGACTGATGTGGATTGGAGAGAACTGGCACCTCTTGAACTTGATACAAACCATCTTTAAGCTGTCCTTCCAGCAGGGTAGTTCTGGATTCCTTGTCCTTCACACAACAACCAGAATCAGTAAACTCAACATAAACATCATTATCAGTAAGTAATTGAGAAATACTTAGCAGATTCTTAGCAATTTTAGGGACACATAGCACATTACTCAAAAACAGGGTTGTGTGTGGTACTAGAATACTAGCAAAACCAGTGTGTGTTATTTGTAGCTTCTCACCATTACCAACAACCAAACCATCTGATCCATCATAGGGAGTACTCAGGCTCAAATTATTCAAATCTGATGTCACATGGTTGCTAGCTCCACTGTCAAGGTACCAAGATGGATCAGGTACTGTTTCTGGGGTTGCAAGATAAGCAGACACTTGCTTGGCTTGTGGAGTTGCTGCAGTAGGTGCTACAAAATCTGTTTCAAACCGATGCCAGCACTCAGCAGCAATGTGGCCAACCTTCAAGCAGATTTGGCAGGTTGGTCTTGGACCTTGATTGCCATTGGACTGATTTGTCCGTCCATTAGATCGTCCACGGCCCCTGCTGCCTCTATAAGATCCTCCTCTTCCTCTATTACCTCCAGGTGGTGATCCCTGTGCCTCTAGGATCGATTTACGCTAGCATTCGATTTGTGTGAACACAAAGATTTTTGCTTTGGGATTTGCAAGGTTGACTGCTGGAGTGTTATAGCGCAAAATTAGGCGTTCATGAGTAAGAAGTTGGGCTTGTACCTCTGGCCAGGACAGTGAGGTGACCCTGGAGGTGATATTCACAACCACAGATTCATATTCTCTAGGGAGGCCACCCAAAGTTGCAAGAACAAGCTCAGAATTAGGAATAGGGAGACCTGCTGCAGCCAAATTGTCAGAATAACTCTTCATGAGCGCAAGATAGTCGGCCATACTCTTTGTTCCTTTCTCCGATTTGGTCAATGCGTCTTTATATTCAAGAATACGGGCTTGTGCTTGGCTGTTAAACAAGGTTTCCAATGTTCGCCAAACTTCAGCAGCTGTTGTGCAACCTATAATCTCTTGCAGGGCTTGTTCAGTCATGGATCCAATAAGCCATCCAAGTAAGAGTTGGTCGGTGGTGTGCCAAGCTTCAAACGCTGGTTGATTTTCAAGACCGGTGGTGCCTTGGACAACCTGTGGCGGCGGCGGTGAGTTGTTCCAAACAGTGACCATCAAGCTTGTGACCACGAATGACCCGGAAGGATTGAATACTTCCACAATAGATAGTTTCGTCGATCAAGTTTGACACTGCAGGACTGATTCAGCGTCCCTCCAAAAGGTGTGATCACAGGTGTAGGTGATGAAGGGAGAGGAGAAGGATGAACGCCGACAGTAGGTGTTAGTGTGGGAATGGTGAGCTGGGCCGGTAGAGAACCAAACAAGGAAATGGTACGGGATCACTCAAGAGCAGAGAGAGGGTGCAGCTCGTTCAGTGATGAGAGTAGGTGTAGGAATCGGAAGAGAAAGATCAGCGGTGGTGATTGGCTCAGATTGGCCACTTCTGGGCGGAGATGGATCTCCGGTGGACATTTCCACCAGTTGTCTCTGATACCAACTTAGAAAATGAAGATAAGATTAATCTTGTTTCATTGCACCCAATGTTCAGAATTACATCATTATATCAGCACTTAAGATCTAACAGAATAACTAACTCATCCTTATCTAGATACTTGGGCTTATCTAACTTATTACAAAACAGATCATAATAACTAGGCCCAAATATAACTCATAAGCCCAAGGCTTATACTTCAACACATCTGAACCTTCTTTTTTGTTCCGGTAAAAGGCCTTTGCAACCCAAGATACTTGGTTTTGATTGAGTCATGAATAAACTTTCTCTTCAGCTGAAAGAAAGAGTTATAGGTTATACACATTGAGTTGGTTATTTAAGTTTGGGTTCAGCTTCAGCCCCCACCGGCACTGCCAACTGGCTTGATAGGTTGCATAGTTAAAATGCACAAGCTTTGACCTTAATGTCCTGGGCATTATTTCCATGAAGAGTTTTCCTAATGGGTAATTGGTGGTATGTTCTACAACTCGTGGAAAATATACTTTCTATTGTTGTTTGTAGTGTTGATCGTCACTATCAGCCTTTCTTTTATCCCATCCGCCTGCTAGTTAGTAATTTGTAGTTTTCTGAAACAGGTGAAGAGAATATACATTCCTTTGCCTGATGCAAATGTCAGAAGGCAACTTCTAAAGCACAAACTTAAAGGCAAATCATTCTCTTTGCCTGGTGAGAGCAATCACAGGTGGCAATTTTAGCATTTGCCCAAGCCCCAAATTTTTATTATTTTGTTATATTAATGTGCCTTTATTGAATCATAGGTGGCAATCGACTATTCGAAAGTGAGTGTAACATGAAGCTGTGATTTGATGACACTTGAAAGTCAGTAACCCATTCGCCCCCATTTAGACTAACAATCTATTTGAGTACCCACTCTTATATTCATGCCCTAAATGCTATTTTTTAATTATTTGTTTATTTTGTCACTTGCCAGTTTTCTTTTTCATTGATCAAATTTCAAGTCATTTGGTTATTTTGACCTAGTGCAGACCTTCTTAAGACTCAGGATTTCTATGTGAATCCATGATTTTCACATTTTAGTTGTCAAACTACTGTTATTGATGAATAGACGTGAAATCGCAAATTATGAAAATTTTGGGCATATTCGTAAATGACATTTAATGATTTGACCAACTTTAGATATAGGATAACCAAAAGGCGTCAGAATGTAGAAGGATGTTTTAAATTAATTATGCTTCCTAATATTATATATGTATTTTAAATGCTGAATCTGTTTAGGTTAATTGTTCTTAACCTAGTTAGCTTTTAATCTCTAAAAGGGTTCTTTGGCATTCTGCCACCCTTTCTTTAAATCTCCCTAGCTGTTGTAACCTTGTTCTATTTAAACACTTTGTACTCTCCTGATTAATTGAGAAAGTGATACATTTTTTGCTCCATCTCAAACTCTAGAAAATCTAGTCTCAACCCCATATAAGAGGAGGCCTCATCCCAAAACCCAGGTTGTGAGTCCATCTCTTAATATGGTGGTGATATAAATATGAAGTGCTTGATGTGGGACAACTTTAACACGCCTCTCAAGTGTGGCCTATAAAAAGCCCAGCCACATGACACACAAGGCATATAAAAGGGCACTATAAGGCCACAAAAGAGCCCAACACTTGCACAATAAATGGTGGCTCTACTATAAGGCCATAAAGAGGCCCAACACTTGCACACTAAATGGTGGCTCTACTACCATGTAAAAATCTAGTCTCAACCCCATATAAAGGAGGTCTCATCCCAAAACCTAGGTTGTGAGGTGAGAAAGTTATCTCTTAATATGGTGGTGATACAATATGAAGTGTCCAATGTGGGATAACTTTAACACGCCCCCTCAAGTGTGGGCCTAGAAAGAGCCCGGGCCACATGGCACACAAGGCATATAAAGGACACTATAAGGCCACAAAGAAACCCAACACTTGCACAATAAATGGTGGCTCTACTATAAGGCCATAAAGAGGCCCAACACTTGCACAATAAATGGTGGCTCTATTACCATGTAGAAAAATATAAGAGGAGGGTCTGTAAGAAAAGAGAACCATTTAGGTTTAACTCTTATGATTTATTCATAGCCAAGATAGTGAATTTATACAACAGGAAAAGGAAACTTAGAAGACTAGGACTCTAATCCACTGATTTAGCACATGTGCCTAAATCTTACCAGAATAATAACACATGCCTTATAATCCGGCTACATTCAATATGGGAAGATAATAATAATAATTAGGAGATATTCTCCATAATTAGGGAATATTATCAATAACTACCAAATATTCTCAACACTCCCCCTCAAGTTGGGGAAAAGATATCTATCAGACCCAACTTGCTCACAAAGTAGTCGAACTGTCCTCTTCCCAATGCCTTGGTCAGTCCATCTGCAATCTGTTGATTAGATGGTAAGAAAGGCACACAGAACACCCCACTTTCTAGTTTCTCTTTGATGAAGTGTCTATCAATCTCCACATGCTTTGTCCTGTCATGTTGTACAGGGTCATTTGCAATATCAATGGCTGCCTTGTTGTCACAATCTGATCTCGTGGGTCCAGATATATCTCGCCCAATATCTTCCATAACTTGTTTGATCCATGTGCCTTCACTGATTCCCAATGCCATTGCCCTCGAACTCTACTTCAAAGAGTGCTTCTTGCCACAACATGTTGTTTCTTGCTTCTCCAAGTCACTAAGTTTCCCCATACATAGGTGCAGTATCCTGTCATAGACCTCCTTTCTTTTGTACATGTTCCCCAGTCTGCATCTGTGTATACAGACACACTTCTATTGTCAGACTTTTTAAAATACAGTCCCTTCCCTGGTGTGGTCTTCAGGTACCTTAACAGTCCCCTAGCTGCTTCCATGTGAACTTCATTTGGGGAGTGCATAAACTGGCTGAGTGTACTTACTGCATATGACACATCTGGTCTAGTGTGTGCCAGATAGATCAACTTTCCAATCAGTCTCTGGTAGCTCCCCATATCCACAGGATCACCTTTGGCACTGCCCAGTTTCAAATTACACTCCATGGGTGTATTTGCTGGTCTAGACCCTTCAAGCCCTGTCTCCTTCAGTAGGTCCAGTGTATAGTTTCTTTGAGTCAACACTAACCCTTGTTTTGATCTTGCTACTTCCATTCCCAAAAAATGTCAGGGACCCCAGATCTTTGATCTCAAATTCAGAAGCTAGTTGTCTCTTGACTTCAGCTGTCTCCTTCTCATCATTTCCTGTCAATATAATATCATCCACATACACAATTAATGCAGTTAACTTACCTTTCCCTGTCCTCTTAAGAAACAAGGTGTGATCTGATTTTCCCTGCACAAACCCAATTTTCTTCATGAATCTCATAAACCTGTCAAACCAAGCTCTTGGGCTTTGTTTGAGTCCATATAAGGACTTGTTGAGTTTGCATACCTTGTTACCAAACTGTTCAGTGAACCCTGGAGGGGGATCCATATATACTTCCTCCTTTAACTCACCATGGAGAAAAGCATTCTTCACATCCAGTTGCATTAGAGGCCGCCTAGGTTTCTGCGCTTCTCGATAGAGTATTCGATTGTATTAAGTTTAGCTACAGGTGAGAATGTTTCTGAATAGTCAATCCCATAGGTCTGGGAGTAACCCTTGGCTACTAACCTGGCCTTATGTCTGTCAATACTGCCATCAGCCTTGTATTTCACCACAAACACCCACTTGCACCCCACTGTTTTCCTTCCTTCTGGCAAAGGAACCACTCCCCATGTACCATTCTTCTTCAGCTGCTACCGGAAACATTTGAGCGGCAGATGTTGCCAGAAATATGTTGGCAAACATGTTTTCGGGCAAAGAAATTGTTGTGTATTTTTCTCGTCAAGATGTTTTAGGCGGCGTCTGCTCTTGTGCATTTTACGCTCTTCAATAGACTGAAGGACATTCACAGCAAGAAATAATAATAATAAATATGCATGAAAAAAGAAAAAACATCAGAGGCAGCCTCAAACCAACAGAAAGGCCACCAAAAGCCAATACAACAGAC
Organism: Gentiana macrophylla; assembly: GCA_026214975.1. Taxonomy (NCBI): domain Eukaryota; kingdom Viridiplantae; phylum Streptophyta; class Magnoliopsida; order Gentianales; family Gentianaceae; genus Gentiana; species Gentiana macrophylla. The sequence continues at coordinate 1,487,924 of CM047813.1, read as the reverse complement.
TTGCACCAAGAAAAATACATGAACATGATGATGTTTTTATGTATACAACGCAGAGTACACATGGAACACATTAGAATACGAGATAATTATTCTAACCATAGCAGCCTCTTGCAAACCAAGTTTGTGAAGAAGGAAAAATGGAAAAAAAAGAAAAAAGAAAAAGATGATGTAAATAAACCTACAACAATACTGAATCAGTTAAGGCTATGAAGAACTCTAATAACGAAGGAAGATGTTATTCACCCACGATTATGAACTATTATGGACTATTAGACAACAACATAGCAGCTGCATTCCAAGCAAGAAAGTGTACTATTTACTTAATTCCATGCAAACAGCTAGAAAAATGAACCAATCAAACAAGGGAGTAAACATGTATCCATTTCAGCAAAGCATTGGGACAAGAACTTTAGCCTTATGGAAGTACCACCTCTTATGCTTCCTATTTTATAGATCAAAGAAGGTCCCAAAGAAAAGAATTGAGAAAGCAATATGATGCACCCAACAAGAAACATAAATAGCAAAACACATCAGTAAGCTAAATGTACGTCAATGGACAACACCTCTATCAAGATGTAGTAGAATAAAACAAAACCGACAACAATACATGTATCCACTACAAATGCAAATCACAGAAGAATCAAAAAAAGAAAAAAGATGCTTTATCCTATGAAATCTTTTTGGAGGTCAGGAACGTGGAGCAAAGTCATGAGGTTAGAAGCATTGATATGGCAAATGTATGGTGCAAATAAGACACACTTCAGTAAGAACACATAGCCACTTGTGTCAGCCATATGTGCTCAGTTGCATTAGAAGAAAAATGTTTTCCTATGTACACAATGAAGAAAGATGGAAGACAACAGCATATTTATATGCATGGTTATGTGGTTTTGCTTCTGGAAAAAAGATGTACTAAATAGGGATAACATTTAATACAACCAAGAACATTTACTGCAGTTGAAACAGCTGGAGCAATTCAGGTGTCTAACAGAGAATAAATAATTGCAGCAAGAACAATACAACTACAAGAAAAGGAGGAGAAAAGCAATTGTTTTTACTCAGCCAAGTTCTACCAAACAAGATAATCATTTAATAAACAAGCATGAAAATCATTTAATGCATTGACAATCTTTAATGAAGCAAGAAAGAGGGAGGAAGAAACAACAGATATTTTAACCTGCGGAGAGAAATAGCAAAGCAATTTTTTTACTGAGTGAAGTGGAGTAATGGCACACTTCAATATAAAGAGTGAAGAAGGAACAACCATTTGTCTAGATATAAAGCACATACCTGGTTTATAAACCTTGGAATCCGATATTACAGCCCATTGCATACATGAACCAGCGGTCAATTAGATGAAAGAAGCCACCTTTTCGATCAGATACCAACAATCAAAGATCAAACAAGAAAATGTATCAGAGAGTATACTTCACTTGAAAAACCTTTTGATAAAGCAGGTATTTCATCAATTTAACCAACGGATAAAAGGAATAATCACTTACATCATTGGATTTCATCAGCCCTACGAAGCCTAGAAGCCTGGATTCCAATCCAAAACCCCATTTTCGTCCTTGATTTGACCTAATTCGGCTGAAAACGTGTATGCATCGCTGAATCCTCTGGACAAAACGCAATAACATCATGCCAGCTCCTATAACCCTCGGTCCCCCTTCGAAATCCAAGCAACCATATAGGTTTATTGATTGAAAGTGATAAGAAACGAGAAAAAATCGGGTAAAGTGGTTCTGACGGATATGTTGTTTCTCATACACAAAGCCAAACTGAAAATAGGAAAGAAAATAAAAATAAGAACAGAGTATGAAACGTGTACCAGGACACGTGTCAGCACCACAATTCCCCTTAGAAAACACATACGTGGACGCAGGAGAGGAGAGCAAATTCTTGCTCTTAATAGAAGATAGATTCTGACGGATATGTTGTTTCTCATACGCAAAGCCAAACTGAAAATAGGAAAGAAAATAAAAATAAGAACAGAGTATGAAACGTGTACCAAGACACGTGTCAGCACCACAATTCCCCTCAGAAAACACATACGTGGACGCAGGAGAGGAGAGCAAATTCTTGCTCTTAATAGAAGATAGATGATGATGAGTGTTTACGGTGATTTTTATGATTTATATTACATTATTTCGTAACAATATCCTTTGTATTTTATTAATTTTTATAGAAAATTAAGTGTTTAATGGAATTGTTAAAAGAATGAATGTGGAAATTATTAAAGTGCAAAGTTGGGTTATTTACGTGATTTTATTAGCAATTATCTATATATATATATGTGATGTTACACTTTGCACGTTTTTATTATCTTGTAGGTGCACAAAAATATCGTGGAATGAGTCAAAGAGCTGAAGGAGTTAAAAAAGCAACAATTATTTGGAGATTAAACAGAAGGACGAAATAGGGATTATATTTTTATTAGGGTTTAGGTTTTTATTTTTATTTTTTGAAAAAAGAAAAGAAAAAAAGGGATAATTATTACCCTAGTCTCGAAAAAGCATAAAAGGAGGCTGGAGGCAATTATTCTACACGAAAAATTATTCTGGAAAAACTTTTCGGCGCAGAACCCTAGAAGACACGGTTCGGTCGACCGAGCCCTGCTGCTCGGTCGACCGAGCACTTTTCCTCTTTTTTTATTTTATTTCGTTCGATGCTGACGATGGTCAGAGGTTGAAGCAGTCTGGAACAAGCTCTGTGAAACCGTTCTCAGCAACGTCTTGATTTCAACTCTTGGATTGTTTTGTGAGTTTAATGATATTGTTTCTTTTCTATGTTTTTTTATTTGATTGTGCAATTTCAATTGATGAATGTATTGCATGTTTGATTGTTTAATAATTTAATGAGAATTAATTGTTAAACCTAGATCACCATAGTCAAGATTGGATTTTTAATCTAATAACGATAGTCGTTAGTTTGGAAATCTAGATTATGAGACTGAATAAATCTCACACCTTGTTAGTCAAAGCGTTAACCTTTTGAATCGATAGATGAAAATGATTAATAGGAGAATTTGTCTAAGATATTAGAAATTCATACCCATGATAGGTGAATCACAATTTTCGTTAAGTCATCACAAGACAACCTAGAGAAGAAATTGAGGGTTGCGGGAACGGTGGATCATTGCTTGTTCTTCGTTAGATTAATTGAAAGAGAAAAAATCAGTTGCGTCATCGTAGCAATTTTATAATTTTATTATTTTTAGTTTATAGAATAGAATTTTATTCGTAATCCGGTTCGCAACGATTTTTACTGGCTTTGGGTTATAGATCCTCTGTCCAGTTTGTCTTTATTGTTTTCATTACTAGTTCCATTTGTTTTGTTCTTTTAGTTGTAGTTTTCAATTGTTAAGTGTAGGATATTTTTATTTTCTTTTATTCTAGTAGTAATAATAATAACTAGACAAAGTCGATTCCCCGTGGATGACCGTGACAAATTTAGAAAAAATTAATTAGAACTAGACAAAGTCGGTTCCCCGTGGATGACCCGATCGAACCACTGTACTATTAAACTTTGCACTTGGGGTTAGACTGATATATAAATTTGAAACTTAAAATATCACGAGTAATATATATATATATATATATATATATATATATATATATATATATATATATATATATATAGGGAATAGCATAAGGACAAAAATTTGATAAATGGAGTGCAGAGACAAAAGTAAAATTTTCATGATTATAAAGGACAAAAATCACAAATATTACTTTAAAAATGTTCTTACGTGTGTTAACGTTACTTTGTATTTACAATTATTATTTCATATTTACTTTATTTCACATATGTTACTTCATATATATTACTTTTGTTCTTATTAAATTACAATGTCCTTCTATCCCATTTTTTTGATAATTTTGTCCTTCTGGACAAAAAACTATATATATATATATATATATATATATATATATATATATATATATATATATGTTTTAGAAGGTGTATAAAATCAATTACCCGACGACCCGCACCAAACCCGCTAATTACCCGACCCAACCCCATACCATGTTAATTAATGCATGGATTTTTTCCTTAAATATTAATGCACCTTCACCTTTAAAAAAAATATTTAATGCACGGTATTTAATGCGTGATTCAGACAAATCATTTCTCTAAAATGTAAAATATGGACTTCCAAAAAATTACCACTCACATTTACTCCTATTTATTCTTTTCCAAAAGAAAATAAACAAGAGTAATGATACGAGCACAACGGCGATCTGCCCGTTGATTATGTTAGATTCACATTTGATCAATTTAAACACATTATTATCAATGGTATATATCACCGTTGTGGCATGCCCGTTGTGCATGTATCATTATTCAATAAACAAATCACTAAAAATATTAAAATTAATGCATCCATGAGGTTTTTTTTAATGAGTTATTCTTAGACTAATCTATCTATCTATTATAGAATTCGGCTTTAAAAAATATATAAGAAAAAACTGCTCTATTTTTTATTTTATTTTTTTGAAAAGAGATTCCGGTCGGTTGAAAAACTTAAAGCAGGCAACGTTGCTAAATTTACGTCATTCGGTATTATTACGGGCTCCTAAATTTATGTCATTCAAATTTTCATTACACAAAACGCATGCAATCACAATATATCCCTCAAAATTTAAAACCCCTCAAAGTTGTGCATCTTTAAACCTAAAAATAGCCATGTTCATTTGCCAATAAAAATAAATCACAATTTATCATAATTTTGTACGTGAATCAAGGCACCGCTCGCAACCCAAAAGAAAACACAATATAAATCAATTCCGATCACTTTTTGTTCTTTGTATTCTTAGATTGAATAAGTACGATCGATCCCTAGATTTACAGGGAGATGTTTTGAGTTTATTATGGTGTGTTTGGTCAACAAGATTATGGAGTTGTATCTTCGGACAAATCGAACAATTCACTATATGTTTTTTGTGGCGCTTTTTAATTGTGATTACTGCGTAAGTAGCAGCCAATAATACTAGCCAAATGTTAATGTCCCTGATATTTTTGTTGGTTGTATGGTTCTAATTGAATTGCTTCAACAGTTTCTTGATGAGTTATTATGAAATTACAGGTGCATAGAGCTTCTATGATGATTAGATAAATCGAGAATGCAGGCAGCTTGATTTGAAGTATTTATATTATGAAAGTAATGATGGGGCTTCAACAACGGTGGGTTCATAGACGTCCGGTACATTTTTTAGATAATATTTCTCGATTCCTTTTCTAAATTGGTTTTACCTCTCTTGATCCCGGCTTATAGAATGCTATTTGGCGATAAAAGAAGATCATGTATCATATGCATAAGGACTTATCAGGAGAACGTATGTAAAATCGTTTTTTTTTTTCCTTTTCTTCTCATATGTATATGATTTTTCAATTACATGCATGAGAGTTTTTTGGTGTGCAGGAGTTTGTAGCGTGAGGTTGATAATGGGGAAGCAAAACGGGTTCGTACTCTCAATTTTTCTTAGAATTTATCTTTCATTTTGTTATGTTTTTCCCAAATGTCCCTAATTTTAGCCATGTTTTTGGTTAATCAATATTGCCTGATGTGTTTTCATTTTTATGCTTATTTTTTTTGCACCTGCATTGGATTCGAATGTTGCTGATAGGAAAGCTTTTTATACATTGGGATTAATTAGGGGTAAAAGGAATGTAAAGTAGGTGGATGTATAATAAATTTGGGTTAAAAGGAAGAAAAATGTAATGGACTTATATTATGGGACAAATTAAAAAAAAAACTTAACAGACTTACATTTTAAGATATAGTTAGTATTATACTAACTTGAACCGTCTCGTGCACGAGTTTTTAGGCTAGTATATATATGTATGTGTTTCTCTTAGGAAAATCTATATATATTTTCAAATTCACAAATTTTCGAGTTTTTCCCTGAGACCTTGACAGAATGACCACCGGCACGTCTTCCTCCTCCGTCACCGGCAAAGTCAGTCAACAAACAAAAAGAAACTTGCAGGAAGAGAGTCGGTTTAGCTCCATATTCGATCTTTCATCGGAGTTTTATCATTCTTGTCGCCTCCTTCCTTTTCCAACCTACACTCTTAACGACGTTCTACCTAATAATAAGGATTTGGAACGAGATGAATCAGTTGATGACAGTTCAACGAGTAATAACAGCAGGATTGTTAGTGGCGGTGGCATGGGTATGCAAAGATGGACTTGCACTACGTGTAAGGGCGAGTTTGAGTCGCTTATGGAGCAGCGTTCTCACTTCAAATCCGACTTTCATCGCCTGAATGTATGCTCGATGCCCCTTTTTCATTTTTATTTTTTTAAAACTGTTTTCGTAATTGTCGTTGTTACATTCCTTGTGCCTCCTTGTCGGTTATACTTGATTTTTCATTGGTTAACTGCAATACTTGCTTTACTCCCTTGTCTGAGGCTCTGCTTCACACGTACAACAATGGCAAGTATATTTGTTTCCTGAAGCAATCAGAAAGTTATAAGCTTTATTTGATTCTTGTTTACATTAAAGAATGAGAATTGCCATAGAATCATGCTTAGAGTACACTTTCTGTTTTAGAGGACCCCTGGAGCTTGGCATTGTTTTATTGGGTAAAATTGAGCAGTTGAATGTTTTTCTTCATTCTCTCAATCTGTTTTTTTCCTTTTTCATGCCTCCCTTTGATTGTATAATGTGCTTGTTTTGCAGATAAAACTAAGTGTTGCTGGTAAAGGAACTATAAAGGAGGAAGATTTTGATGAAACTACACTCCCTAACGATTTTGATATCTCAAGCATATCAGGATCGGAGGATGAAGATGAGAAAGAACCTGGTCCTAATGTTGATGCACATAGTAGATTAAGAAAAAGCGTCAACAACAAATTATTTATTCAGCTTCAAACAGGAGAGATAGTCTCAATTTGGAAATATTTCCTTCTAGATGATTCAGAGACTGTTGCTTTTGGGAATAGTGATACTTGTATTGCAGATGACGGTGGCTGTCATTACACAGAAAAAGAAGTGATTGAAAAACTGAAGCATGTGGGCCGCGAACCTAGAAATGGGACTCAGTTGAGAGTGGTGTTGCTTGCTAGAGGGGGTCACTTTGCTGGCTGTGTTTTTGATGGTACCTCTGTTGTTGCTCATAAAACATTCCACAGGTTTGGTTCTATTATTGAATATCAGCCATTTCCAGTCTAACAATCCTAATAACTTATGCTTTGAGTCATCATTTCGGATTAATATTGTATTCAGATAGCTATCTGTTTATCTTTCTATCCTCTTAATGGTTTGTCTTAGCCGCCTGATACATTCATTATTTGGCTGCAAAGTTAGTTGGGACACTGCATTTATTGCTCTGTCTCCTTAGTGCTCTTAAGAGCTGTTAATTCCCTTTAACCCCTGAGCTTCCCCTCTTTGTAATCTATATAAGTCATCTTGTATCTAATAAAACATAACAAGAGTTCATCTATCTTCTTGTCCTAAATTCTTCATGGTATCAGAGCCATACTCTTCCATTTTTTAAAAGAGTTCATCTATCTTCTTGTCCTAAAAGAGACATCTTGTATCTAATAAAACATAACTAGAGTTCATCTATCTTCTTGTCCTAAATTCTTCATGGTATCAGAGCCATACTCTTCCTTTAACCCCTGAGCTTCCCCTCTTTGTAATCTATATAAGTCATCTTGTATCTAATAAAACATAACAAGAGTTCATCTATCTTCTTGTCCTAAATTCTTCATGCCAAGGTCCTTCCAGCAACTCACCACGTTCGCCAATTGTACGGAATGCATTGGTGAGGTATACATGAGCATCCTTTACTCATGTTCGGTTTTGACTATCATAGAATAAGTGCTCAAAACAATCGTACTAGTAGCATCAATAGCCTTTATTATGTGAGATAGCGATTCCTCATTAAGTTTTAACCCTTGCATTTCTGAGAAGTCACTTATAAGAGCAGGCTGCCTTGGTACATGATGATAAAAAAACATCAAGTATAAGGGAGCTTGACCTCTGATCTTCGTCATTTCAGAATCAAGTTCATCTAACTCACCTTGGGCTTTTGAACTCAAGACCGTGGGAAGACGTTTAAGCAAAGTCCTTTCTTGCCTTGACAGTGGTTGACTATTAAACCTTAACTGAAGAACCATAGAGAGACTAAGGTGCAGTTGATCCCAAGTGAAAATGTTGTTTCCAGTCCGTGTGGCATCACACCTTTGGTTGCCAACCAATACAACTAAGGTACTAACAAGGGAACTCTTATTCTCCTGGGTCATTTTCATTCCTTCAGATGTCAATCTTACTGTCAGCATACCATAAACACAAAGGCCATGCAAGTGACTCGTAAGTTCATTGGGCAAAGATATATCAAACGGAATATTTTTAGTTGCAGATCCTCCCATGTCCCTTTGGTTATCAAACTTCTTTTTCCCAATAGTGACATTAAGCACAAATGAATCATCATAGACTACAAGGGGAGTAACACCCCAAGTTTCAAATGCGCAAAGAATTTTTCTTGGAACAAACAAAAACATCAGTCATAACATGTACCTTGGGTAAGTACCGCAGTAACAAGGAACGAGCTTCCCTGGTAAAAGTTATGTAAGAAAATTCCTTCAACCAAATGTTTAGAGAAGAAATAGTTTAATAACTTTCTTTGTGGAAGGTCACTTCTCATGATCTTGAAGCTTTGTCCTGCTGTTGGACTAAGGATCTCTAATGATGAGATGGGGTTAAAACTAGAATTAGTAGGCAACAACATTATAGCTCTATTATCCAACAAATTATACCTCCATTGAAAATTATTGCTCTTTGTTGAACTACCATCTCTCCCAAAAGATTAAGCTGATGCGAAGGTAGATAATCAACAATTTATTTATTCAACACGTCCCCTCAAGTGTGAGCCTATTATATTTTTTTAGAGAGGCCTAACACTTGTTCTTGTTTGTTTGTTTGGGGGACCGTGCTTGGAGCGGGGTTTGAACCCATGACCTCTCGCTCTGACACCATGTTGAACTTCCATCTTTCCCAAAAGTTTAAGCTGATGGGAGGTTGATAATTAACATTTTATGTACTCAACACTCTTGGGAATCAATTGTGAGGATTCGATGTTGGAAGTCAGAAGCTATAACTTTCTTCAATTGTCATCCTTGTTCGATTGACTCCGCCACTTGCCACTAGGATCAAAATTCATGAGTAGCTTCGCACCATCCATCTTCGAGACAACAAACACAGATTCCTTCCAAGAACCATTAATGAATTTACCAAATAGTTTGGAAGTTGATCAAGTATCAAACTCATAGTTCCCTTGGACCCGAAACTTGCTTTCGACTGCCTTTGGATGAACTCGAGTCAAACATGGGCTGTGGGGCCTCTGTGTTGCTGCATTTTGCTCACTTTCACCGACCGGTAAAGTAGATATGTCCAAAGAACATTTTTCCTCTTTATCCAAAGCATGTTTCCTAGGCTCCAATTCTTTCAACTCTTTTTGCTGGCAGAGGCATCAAAATCAGATGCCAATGAATTTTCTTCCATTCCCAACTCTGTCTCACACTTGAGAGTCACACAAACAAACATGTTTTCTCTACAAGAAATGCCTCTAGAATCAAAATTACGCATTATCATATCGTTAACATGGAAATCAACATCATATGGGCCCACTTTCAGCACTTCTTTAAAAGCAAAAAATGCAGTACATGCTTGAAATCATCACGCACAACCTTAAGAACAAATACACCTCCTATTCAAACATCTCCCCTAAATAGCAAGCTTTTCTCTCCAACCTGTCCAGCATATCCATTCCTAAGAACATCCAAGAAGCACTCAGTTGTCCAAAATGGAAGACAGCTGTCTATGAAGAAATTGAATACAGTAAGGATCATCCTATTTGTAGCTGTCCAAGGGGTATACCCAAACCTATGGTCTGGATTACTCAGAGACATTCTCACCTGTGGCAAAATTGAATACAGTAAGGATCATCCTATCTGTAGCTGTGAATCTGGAGTGGCCTCTTGATCAACTAGATATAAAAAATGCATTTTTACATGGGAATTTGAAGGAAGAAGTGTACATGGATCTTCCACCTGGATTTCCTGGGAAAAATAGGGGGAAGGTTTGCAGATTGAAGAAATCTTTGTATGGACTCAAACAGAGTCCAAGATCATGGTTTGAAAGATTTATGTGGTTCTTGAAAGGAAGGGTTCAGACAAGGCCAATCTGATCATACCCTGTTCACAAAAAGATCTGGGCAAGGCAAGGTAACAGTGGTCCTTGTCTATGTTGATGATATCATCCTCACAGGGGATGATAAAGAAAGAAGGAATCAATCAGATTAAGAAGAGCATGGGAAAGGAATTTGAAATAAAGGATCTAGGCAGCCTCAAATATTTTTTGGGTATGGAGTTTGCTAGGTCAGAATCAGGACTGGTGGTAACACAGAGAAAATACATACTTGATCTGTTGGAAGAGACTGGGATGAGGGATTGCAAACAAGCCAGCACCCCATGGAACCCAATCTGAAATTATGGGAGAAGAAGGATGAAGCCCTAATAGACAAAGAAAAGTATCAGAGACTTGTTGGAAAATTGATATACTTGGCCCACACTAGGCCTGACATTTCATTTGTTGTAAGCACAGTTAGTAAGTTTATGCATGCACCATGTGAGCCTCATCTTGAAGCTGTTTCCAGAATCCTCAGATACCTCAAGGGGACAGTGGGACAAAGAGTATGCTTCAGAAAACAGAAGAGTACAAGCGTAGAAGTGTATGCAGGTGCTGATTGGGCAGGTTCAGAAGGTAGAAGATCAACTTCTGGGTATTGCAGCTTTGTGTGGGGCAACCTAGTAACTTGGAGGAGCAAAAGACAAAGTGTTGTGGCCAGAAGTACAACAGAAGCTGAGTATAGGGCTATGGCACAAGGGGTGTGTGAAGAACTATGGATCAAAAGTCATAGCAGACATTCAGGTACCTATGGCATTGCTTATGAAGTTGTACTGTGACAACAAAGTAGCTATAGACATTGCTAATGATCCTGTCCAACATGACAGGACCAAGCATATCGAGATTGACAGACACTTTATCCGGGAGAAACTAGATGAGGGGCTGATTTGCATACCATTCTTGCCATCTATGCATCAGACTGCTGATGGGTTAACTAAGCCACTGATGAAGCAAGGATTTGACAACTTTGTGAGCATGTTCAACATCCACACTCAACTTGAGGGGAAGTGTTGAGAATTATGCCGGAATTATTATTATTATTATTATTATTATTATTATTATTATTATTAAGGGTAGAATAGGCTTTTTATTGTAATAAATAAATTAGCCCAATGCTCTAGGTTAAGATAGTGACGGCTCCTTAATTTCAGGGATTAGGGTTTTAGCCTTTTATTTAAAGAAGTCAGCAGCCTCTCTTTGTATTCATTCTGAAATAATCAATAAAAGATCTCCCTTTTATTTTCTAAATATTTTTACAGAGCATAGTCTCCTATCCTAGTCATGGATAGGAGAGCCATCAGCAACACGTATGGTTCTGTTTCTGTCACAGACTTTATAGGAAATCAGATTGTCACAAGAGAAGACCATATGGTCTGTAGCACCAGAATCATTGACCCACTCTATTGGACCTTCAGACTGTTTATTAAGACCAGTCATACATAAAAAAAGCCTTCTAAGGACTCGATGAACTTCCTCAGTTTTTCAATCTCTGAAGGTCTTAGATTGAGACTTTCATTCTGATTTACAGCCTTCTGGACATTCTCATTGTTATTCTGCTGATTCTCATTGCCATTGACAGAGTTAGCAACTCTTTTGTTGGTGTTATCACCCCCTGGTTTCCCATGAAGCTTCCAACAGTTCTCTTGTATCCCTGCTCTTCTTGGAGCAGGAACAAAACATGGAATCTCTCTCCCCATTCTTGGTGCTATTCTTTTAATAAGTATTCCCATTCCTTTGAAAGGTATGGTTCTTATCAGTGGTATTTTTGTTACTTTGAGTTACCAGAGCAGAACTTTCAGCAGCAGATGAGGTGTCAATCATGACACTTCTCCTGCTTTCTTCTGCTATGATAATGGAGATGGTTTCATTCAAATTTGGAAGGTCTTCCTTTCCAAGAACCTAAACTCTGACTGCTTCATATTCCATATTTGGCCCAACTAAAAAGGAATAGATTTTGTCCTTTTCAAATATCCTTTTTAGGATCTGTTATGCATCTTTATGCGTTGGTAATGGTCCAGTTCTTGCCACATACCTTGCATTAGACCAGAGTATTCAATGATGGTTCTACTACCTTGTTGGAGCTTGAAATCTTTGTCTTTATCTCATAGATTTGTGCAGCATCATTAACCTTTGAGTAGGTTGCCTTAACATGATCCCAGATTTCTTTGGCATTGGCCATGAACATGCATGTATCACTGATTTCAAGGATCATAGAGTTCCATAGCCAAGACATCACCATGGGATCTTGTTCATCCCATGCTTCAAACATAGGATCTTCCTTCTTGAGCGGGTCCAGTGCCATTCAAATGACCGAGCTTGCCTTTTCCTTGTAGAAAGGTCCTGACAAACTGGGACCATTTCAAGTAATTTTCCATTCAGTTTGTATGCTTGTTGGATGTTTTGAAGATCACCATTGTTAGTGGAAGGGGGATCAGAGATCAGAGCTGTTGCAGTAACATTACTTGTAGCAGTTGATTCAACCATGAGGATTCAAGAAAAAATTCCCAGAATTTTGAAGTTTTTAGCCTAAAGCTCTGATACCATGTAAGAGCGGAAGCTTAAGAAAGATAGATGGAAATAACTTGTTATTTCATTAATAGAAAGGTTAAGTTATTACAAGAGGGGCCTGGTTGTTTATATAATACAACCAGCCACAGAAAAACAGTAGAAAAACAACTGGCTGTTGGCAGTCACATCCCAACGGCTAGTTGGACTTACAGCCATGAGCTGTGGCCCGATAAAAGACAAATCCCTTAGGGATAAAACTAATTAAACTAAATACAAGATTAACTAGTAAAAAAGGACTTAGGGAAAAAGTATTAGGACTAATCATACATGATGATGTCATGATTAATTCTAACAATTCATAATCTGCTCTACAAACTAAGGACTTATGCTATTTATAGGCTAAACGCCCATTTAGGTAAAATCCCTACACTTAATAAAGCCCAAACGACTACCCACTAATTAAATCAATAATAAAGGTACATCTAATTAAGATGTTCCTATCACTTTGCCTTTTAAGTTTTATCGTCTGATGTATTTTTTTTTCAAAGACAAGGCCCGAGAGCTAAATTCATTTGAAGATTTGTCATTGGTGTAGATATGTTATTCGAGCAAAGGCTGGTAAAAGGCAATCATCTAAAGATGCAAGTGGCAAGATTGCTCATTCTGCTGGAGCTGCACTTCGTCGCCATAATGAACTTGGTCTGAAAAAGGTATACATGATTGATTATTATGTGAGAAAGACGACAAGTTGTGTTTCCTTATGAATTTCTGTTGGTCCACGAATCAGGCATCAAAACTTCTACCTATGGGAGACCCAACAATTTCCAAATGGATTATGAAATATCTCCTCGTGGGATTGATTGTATTGACCTGATCATGAAACCCCTGCACCTCTTTCTGCCAGGTGGATGAGATGATGCATCTAAGTTGACCATATTATCTTTTATTGGTTTGTTTGGTAAACTTATTTGGCAGGACCAATGGTTATTTCTCCATTTACGCACTGTATGTCTCATCAGCCTCGCAATAGTGTGATTACTTGGTATCATAAATTTATTTTAGTGTGTTTTCACTTGAATGTGTACTTGATATATCATATTTCATTACTGTCTTGTATTGAAAGCAGTAGTACACCATCATCTTTTTTTGCTTTTGTCCTATCAAGGCTTAAAAAAAATGTCTGGGTGCGTATTTGTTCTGTTTGTTCATTTGTACCTTTTATCATCTTCGTGTGCTATATATCTACATCAACCTTTCAAGTTTATAAATGGGCAGCTTCACCCCTTGCGGTTATATGGGTGAATTGGTTTAGGTCTTTCTAGTTTTACATTGTAGGAGCGTTTGGAATAATGTTCTCTCTATGTTCTTCCCCGGGTAGGATTTTAGGCCCACGGGTGTCCCTTTTGAGTTATGTACTTATGAAGTCCATTTGTTGATTCTCATTCTTTTGATGGCCAGGATATTCAAGAATTACTTGCTTCGTGGAAACCTTATTTTGCTGTATCATCTTGTATTTTCCTTCATGCTCCTTCAAGCAACCGTCCACTGTTTTTTGATGGAGATAAAGCATTGTTCTTCCACAATCCCCATGCAATTAGAAATATTCCTCTGACCGTGCGAAGGCCTACCTTGAAAGAGGCCCGTCGCGTGTATGCACTAATGTCACAGGTTTCACCTGAAGTAAATGAGGAGACTAATTTGTCAACTACTGAAACTATTGAAAAGTACCTTTCAAGTATTAGCATTGTTGACAATGGCCATACTGAGCAGCATGAGTCTTCTATGACGGGAAAGCAGGATAACGAGATCAATGACATTTCTGTAGAGGCCAGTAAGTCTGAGAATGCACATGTATCAAATGAGAGCGAAAGCGAGAGTGAAATTATTGTTTTATCTACACCCTTACATGAAGCGGCAAAGTCTGGGAATCCTGAAAAGGTGTTAGAACTTCTAGAGGATGGTCTGGATCCTTGTATCAAGGATGAGAGGGGTCAAACTCCGTATATGCTTGCAGTTGACAAGGAAGTAAGGAATACCTTTAGACGTTTTATGGCATCGAACCCTGAAAAATGGGATTGGAATGCTGCTAAGGTGCCTAGTGCATTGACACAAGAGATGGAGGAGTCGCAAGCAGCTAAGCAGGTAGTTTACACCATTTGCTTTTATGTCTGTTGCAATCCTGACAAGTTTTGGGATAATAGCTTGTCTTATCATTGGGAAGAGAGCCAAGTAAACGGCGATAGTGTATTATTAATTCATGCTGCTGTGCTTGTGAATTAGATGATATTGTTGTGCATGAGGGAGAAGATATCATATTCTTCCTAGGCAGAACCTTTGTGGTCCTCCCCTCCCCTCCCCTACCCTATCCCTATCCCTATGTATAGAGAAACCGGTGAACCGCTGCTGACAACATCAATGTAATATTTATTAATATTTGAATGTTTTGAAACAAGGCTGAGAAAGATGCAAAGAGAAAAGCAAGAGCAAAAGAATTGAAGAAACTGCGCAAAGCAAAAGAAAAGAAAGCCCAGGTGTGTTATCCTGTTTAAGATAGATATTGTATCCGCTGACTGGATAGAAGAATTTATCAAAAAAGAGGTTAGGAGGAGTGTTGTAATTTTTTTTGAATAATGCAGGCAGAGGTGGCTCAATCAAAAAATGCTGCAGCTACAATTTCATCTGACAAAGGGCCCTGTAAATTGGGAACAATTTCTAAAGAGGTTGGTATAAATAAAATAATAGCCTTCCCCATGCTGCTGCTAATGTCTGCTGATTTTCTTATTCCACCCCCTCCTCTCGATCAGTTGGAAATGTTTTCAACTTCCAAAATAAAAGATTTTGATATTTTATTTCTCATTGTATTTATTGTTTTGCACCATCATCAAGACATGTATTGGAAGATCCAAGTGGTGGATTATTTATTTTGGAGTAGCGTGTTTAACTGCTATATATACTCACACGTACATTGCTTGTTGTAAACAGGAGGAACTGAAAGCGGAGAGGGAGAAGAGAGCTGCTGCTGCGGAAAGGAGAATAGCAGCATTGAAAGCAGCAGCTCAAGGAACAACAACAACAGGAGGAGTAGTAACAAACGTTGCTTCTTCTGAAACGGTGGTGTTGTGTTCGTTTTGTCACGACAATATGGCTGGGAAGGTTCCATTTCACAGATACAATTACAAGTATTGCTCCACAACCTGCATGCATGCTCATAAGGAGTCCCTTGAGGACGGCTGAACATTTCTAACCTCCTCCTCTTCTTCTCTCTCTCTCTCTATATATATATAACATATTTTCTCTTTTTCTATTTGTTTTGTTTTATAGTAATATCGTACTGAGTGACATTTATTACGTATTCTATTTTTATTGCTATCCACCACTCATACTTATACCCTGTTGATAGTAGATAAGGAAGAAAGGATGTTTTAATGCATGTCATTTGATGTAACTACATGCAAAATTTAAATTTTCTCGTTTTATATGCACCTCGGCTCTATTTACCGAATTTCTTGAATATCAAACTAATCTCTATACCTAAATTAATTTAATTTAATGGAGTATCCTTAAAAACCCTCTTCTCATACGACGGTCTTAACAAAATGTAACCATAGAAAAAACGCAAATTTTTGTTTTCAGGCGGGCGTATAAAAGCAAATGTGATTGCTGACTATTAATAATAGGAGGAGACAAACTATGCGATACTACAAGACTACAACTATATTTTGTGGTGCCTTAAAAGCCCTCTTCTGGAATGTCTCAACAAAAAGTCCTATTCTCAATCATATGGTCTCAACAAAAAGTAAAGCATAGAACAAATTAGTTATCACAAAGAGCAGTATGTGTAAAATTAAACGTGGTCGCTGACTAATAATAGGAGTCAAAATATGGTAATCATCTATGTCCATAATTGTAATTGTAATTGTAATTTAAGCCTCCCAAATGTGTTCATATCGAAGAAGCATCTTCTGCCAGCAGCCTTCTGTACTCACCAAGCTCGTTTCCACCAGTCACTCGTCCAGAAGAATCAACTGAAAACCACTCTCCAAATGGAATCAAATCAAGGTACAACACTTGTTGCCTATAATTTCATCCAATCTAATGATGCATTTTTAGTATTCAAAGATTCCTGCTTTGTATTCAGCAACAATAACATTTGTACTAATGAGGATATACTAGCTGAAAAAACGTTTTCTTGGAGACTCCGGCGGATGGGGATGTTCTTTCTGCCCCGACCTCAAAGGGAAAATCGGGAAATTTATCTAAGTGGGTAGTGGATTTGTCCTATGCGTCCTCTAAATTTTGGTTGATTGTACTTATCTGTGCTTTGCTACATTCCAGAGACTAGGCAAGAGAAGATCACTCTGCAAAATAAGCACAATGAAAAACTTGTTGGTATCTTGCATGAGACTGGATCTGCAGATATCGTTGTCCTTTGTCACGGGTTTCGATCATCAAAGGTAGCTTTCTCCTCTGACATTCTATAGTTCTGGCATTGCAATTCTTGGCTTTCTAGTCTTTTGATGAGCTTGATTTTGCATATACATAGCTCTTTCTAGACCTTAAGAGTGTTGTTCCTAAAGTCTATTTACTCTCAGGTGGTGTGATATGAATGTTAAGGAGTTAGTCAGTTAGATTTGTCTACATGAAATGTAGATTCAAAGGTCATTCACTATATTGTTGGTGGATAGTTATTTTTATAATTTGTCTTGACTCTGAGTCCTAAATTAGACAGAATTCTTTAGGAGTTTCTTTATAATACAAGAATGCCCAGGAGATGTTGTGGTTTCTAAATTTAGTTTCTTTTTTCTGTATGTAGGAGCAAAACACTTTGGTGAATCTTGCTGCCACTCTCCAGAATGAAGGAATCAGTGCATTTCGATTTGATTTTGCTGGAAACGGGTAACATCATTACTTGTAACTTGTAATTGGTGGTCTGAGCTGGTTCAATATATTTCCAAAATTATCATCTATCTGTAATGTGGCTTTGTTCTTCAGTTGTTCATATTGCTTTCTGACTGATAGCCAAACTTGTCCTAACGAGATCTCGTGAGTTGGAATCTGTCATATCTCTTTGGTTGACTAATGTTATTCATGGATCAACTATACTTGTTGCATAACCTATATGCACTTACTGTGATACAGCATTAACTTGTGCCCTTATTTCCCTGTCGATGTTATTTGATTTTTGGCTAGGAAACACGTGCCTACTATGCAGGTTTTGATTTTGGTCTCCTTTTCTGCATTTTACTTCTGGATGAAACTACTCATAAAATAATTGCTCTTTTTTTTATTTCTTGTGGAAATTGGGACAAAGAACAACTGTCTTTCCTGAAGTTAGTTTAATTATTTGTTTTGTATGGCATCCTTCTGTTTTCTTATCAAGTGTCATAGAAGTAATAGATGCACATTTTAAGTGTAAATGTCCTTCAATGCTCATTTCAAGAGCCATGTTTAATATAAGGTAGCATGACTGCAAGCATTGTGTCTGAGAATATGCAGATTTGCAGACTATCATTAGAGTCCCTTTCCCTGTTGCTTTTTTCACATGCCATTGAAGGAAAATCAAATGCGTAATCCGTAGTACTAAATTTTCAATAAGGAATCTAACCTATCTTCATAGAACCAAGTGTAAAGACTGCAAGCGCGTTAATGCGCTCGAGCTTTCAAGCCGTGACTTGCTGGATCCCTCATTTTCAATAGTCCTTCCTTCCGTGCCTATTGCAGAATACCGGGTTACTTTCTCATGTTATGTTGAGATTTCCCACTTCTCGTTTTTTATAGGAGGATAGACAGGGCATGAATGGACTCATTTACATTTTTGAACTTTTTTTGATCTGTCATACATGTTTTACCACTTCCAGTATGATCATGGGGCTACAATTGTTTTAGCTCAATTCTTGTGGCCTTGTGTAATAAGTTTATTGCTTGGTCTTTGTAATCTCAGCAACAACATAATGTTCATGGTCTCTATTTATATGTAAAACTATTTTTCAGAGAAAGTGAAGGCTTATTTCAGTATGGTAACTACTGGCGAGAAGTTGAGGACTTGCGCTCTGTAGTGGATTTTCTTGTCCAAAAAAACCGGAAGATAACTGCAGTTCTAGGGCATAGTAAAGGTCTGTCAACTTCTTGGAAATTTTTCTTATGTTCCGTCCCCCTTCCACCCCCTCCAACATTGAGTATTAATTGATCAATGCTATTCTTGAGAGCTGCTTCTGGAATTTTCTGAGTGGCAACATAAATCATGCAAGCTGAAGAATGTAAACTAGAAGTACTGCTTAATAGTTTATTTTTGACTTGTATGTCTTTCAATCATATCGAGTATAATGTTTGAGCTTGAGATTCCAACTTGATATGGTAATGGTATGACTTTTGACTGGCTAAGGATTCAACTTTTTATTTATCTCTATGTGTGCAGGAGGCAATATCGTGCTGCTCTATGCATCTAAATACCATGATATTGGCACAGTTTTTAATGCTTCTGGTCGTTATAAGCTGGATAAAGGAATTGAAGAACGCTTGGGCAAAGGTTATCTGGAAAGAATAAAAAAGGATGGCTACATTGACGTTAAAAATAAAGCTGGTAGTGCATGAACTAAGATATTCAAGGATTGTCTTGAATCGAAATGGTTCCTTTGATTTTATCATCTTGTATTTCTTTTTTATTTTTGTGCATTTGAGTTCATAAAGAAGATTATCATTTGCTGGGGCACGTCTTCACTGGAATTTTCTTTCTTTTCAGAGTTTATTTTTTTTCTTTCTGGTGCGCCAGCAGAACATAAATTGTCTACCATTCTTGGATAGAGTTCTGTAGGACATCCATTAATTTTTTTGTTGTATTTTAGGTGCCAACAAGTTTACACACTCTTATTTATTAAATTACTTGTTGATAGAGTATTTCCTGCTCATGTGGGGAGTTGACAATGGCGTTTTTCTTTTTTTTTGTTTTTGTTTGTCTAGGTGAGGTTCAATATCGTGTCACGGAGGAAAGTCTAATGGATCGGCTAAACACCAACATGCATGAAGCATGCCTTGCAATTGACAAGGATTGCAGGTAAAGCATATTGCAGTTTTTTTCCATCTCTTACAAGGAAGCATGAGACGTCTCCACTGCCAGTACTGATGACTGGTTGTTGTCAAGCATACTACGCTCGTCCTTTCCACTGTCAAAAGCCGACCTCTTCACGGTTAGATGCCGACCCTTTCAAACAGCAGTACACCGAGCGATCATGCTTGGGGTCAATTAATGGATTGTGCCATACCCATCTGCCCTTGTGAGCTCACAATGGCATCATCACATGATCTTTGTTATCTATGTCATGATAATCTTGGGCACGATCGTGTAATTTCTTACAACATGTCCCACAAATTACACTGCTATATAAACCCCCGGGTTTACCAGTTTTTGTATGTCACTTCTTACCATTCAAAGACACTTGCTCGGCCACCTAATTGGCCACACTACTAATATCTCTCCCAAAGTGGTTTAAGCATCAGAGAGCCTTCTTGTTCTTGTAGACAACACTCCAGGTTCCCTGACATTTTTTTGGTCTTGTAAGTCAGCTTGCGCAAACTGTTTTCTAAGCTCACAACACACCCTGATCTGCCCGAATAGCACTTGGCGAACCCTGTTTTGTAAAGTAGTTGTGTGTGTCATGATTCTTCTTAGTTCTTGAAATTTCTAATTTCCTGCATGTTTAGCCTTCTGGATTCTAAACTCCATATAGTGTGTATTGACAGCTCAAATCCCGGCCTACTTATTCTTCTTTTATGTATTCACATCTCCCTTTCAAGGCCAAGGCCAAGGCAGACATTTTTCAAAGCTATACACGTTCCTGTCATTGCGTATTGTCTCTCAAAAGACATATATTCTCTACGGCCATTACACCAATCTTAGCCTCAATCAACAGATATATTGCTATGAGAATTTTCTTCATTTTATTTTATACAGCGTCACTTTTATATATAGTAACAGATTACATGTAGAATGTTGCATCTGTCTTTGATTATTGCAAGTTTTACAGAGTGCTGACAATCCATGGATCAAGTGATGAAGTCGTACCAGTGGAAGATGCTTTCGAGTTTGCAAAGATGATACCAAATCACAAGTTACACATCATTGAAGGCGCCAACCATGGCTATACAGATCATCAAGCTGAATTAACTGGTGTGGTTTTGGCTTTCATTAAAGAGGGTCTACGCCTGCAGAAAGATTAACTCCTAACCAGGTAAAATATGGCTCTTCACTATATATCAACACGGCAACACTTTGGGACATTGACGTGCATAACATTAACATAAGGCCTCTTTCAGGCACCTGTCCACAACACGATTGTTGCAAAGCATCAAGATATGCTAACATAGGCCCATGCTGTGGTCTTTTTTGAGTTGAAGCATTGGTATAATAGCATTAGCCAGAGAACAATGCACCTCAGTTATTGTGTGACAGTGACAACCTCATTGCAGATTATGCATAGTTATATATATATATATATATATATATATATACACACACTTTAAGTCGTGGGTGATTAAGATAAGTTTCAAGGAGTGATGCCTTTCTTTTCCATATCTTCTGCTTATATTATATTTACATTTGCTCTTCCCCTCCCTACTCAGCTTTTATCTTCCTTTTCCTCCTAGCTTAACATTAGACTACGAACTTTGAACTTTAATATACCTACTATGCATTTGAACTTGACATGACATACATGTGCCATAACTTATACTGGCAGATTAACCTAATAGACGTGCTTAAATTTCGCATGAAACATGACAAAACTTGATAAAATTGACTGTGCATATGCATATAGAAATCTAGGTGATATAACATGTTTGACCCGCCATCACCTGCTACTTGAAATGCATAAACATGAAACTAAAACCTACAAGATTGTACGTACGTTCATCTAGAACTAACTAAACTTGTCAATTTAATTCGTAAGAGCACTCGCTGTCAGATCCTTTGAACGAATACTCTATTTTACAGTTTCAAATACACGTTTTTCTGCTCTACATGATTTCCATCCAATATGAAATGAATCAGATTATCTATTTTACATATTGCGGTAGATATAAATGAAAATTTACAGAATGTGGATGAATACAGTAGATGTGAAGAAAATTTTACAGAAACCGTATTTTACATTATAAAAATAGAGTATCTGCTGCAGTGTCATATTTTTTGTTGAAATATCTGAAATAGTGTTTTTAAAAGATTGATCGTATCCACTGCAAGTGCTCTAAATATTGAATATGAAGTTGTTTTTGAGAACCGGTGGTGTGTACTTCTTGTGTTCAAAGGACTATAGAAAGTGTTGTACACGTATGTACTAAGGAGTCCGGATCCTCTGTTGTAGGGTTTTTGTAGCACCCATGCTTTGTGTATAGGGGAGGGGGTACAATGGGAGTTTCAGACTAAAACTTGGGAGGAAAACAAAAAAAAAAAAGTTCACAGTATGCTGTATGTATAGACAACAAACGATCTTGATTCCGTACAAAGCTATTTGTAATCGTACAAGTTTGCTCGTATTTGTTTGTTTAATTATTATTCTCCAGCTAATTAAGCTAACTAGTTAATACAGGTTAAAAACAATATATATATATATATATATATATATATATATATATATATATATATATATATATATATATATATATACTTAGTTTAAAACTCGTGCCTGCAGAGTTATTTCAATTTAAAAAAAATTGGGACAGTCAACATAAATGTATGATGAATGTTGACGTTCTAAAATATATGTCAAATAAAAATCATTACATATTAGCAGTATCATATATCCAACAAATTCATTAACATATAACACAACAATTGGTATGTACATACACCACAATATCAACTTACCTAACCACAACCCGTCTCCTCCACCCCACTACACAAACCTTCACCACAATATTATTCTATGGGTAAAATGTAGAGTTTTTATTTTTTATTTTTAACGGGGTCCACACTTGAATCCGCCCTTGGTAATAATGAATGATAAGATTTCAAAATACCACTAAATTATCCCGGATCCTTTAATTTCACACAAATTGACACCTACACCATGAATTATGAAAAAAAATGTACCATTAGTTCTATCCATGATTGTCTTCGTAGAAATTCACCGAAAGCAATAACAGAGTAACAAAAGGACATGCAAAAATGTAAGAAAGCGCCTGGAAAAAAGGACATCAAACGAAGATGAAATGAAGCGGTGAAATCTTGAAGGAGACCGTCTATATAAGATTTATACTTGTCAAAAAATAGATACTTACCAATTAGATTATTGAAGAGCAAGCGGCATTTGGACACATGAGGCCAATTTTTTTTTTTTATAAGAATTCATTCACAACATGTATGTGATGAGCAGCCGGAAAAAAAACCGATGTCAATCGTCAATAAACTTCAAAAAAAAAAAGCATGATGGAGATTTCAGAATCATACATCTTGCACACCGGAAATATTGGGCAGCAAAGTTGGAGGATAACACTAATCCTCAACATAACTTACCCGTCATCAACAATTCGTCAAACATGATCACAAAATAAAAAAAAACACAAAAGGCACCTATAAAAATGAAATAAGAAGTAAATGTAACATTGGTGCTTATTGTTTAGAAGTTTTCTTCATCTCATATAAGAAGTTACTTAAGAAATTATTTCTACAATAAGTTGAATAAGGAATGTCGAAAAAAGTAAAACAGTCTTTTCATACTTATGAGCATACGTGGCACAAAATCCGAAACAAATCTAACACATCGAGAAAAACACACTGTAAATATTCCCACCAACTTAATTCGGTAAGAGCATGAGAACATACAAAACCCTTATCATAGGTAAAGGGGCAGAGCTGCACAAAAGTAAACGGAAAGAGCTGCAAGCCTCTTAGTATCGGCATTCGAGTCCCAATCTCTACAAAAAAGATAAACTCATCAGAATTAATTTTAATTTTCTACAATATTCATGACCTGGAAGCTGTTGCGGCTTTCAAACTACAAAACTAAGCAGGGCCGAAACATGACCAAGTTGAAAAAATGCTTTAAAAACAGAGTAAAAATATTATTTGAAAAAACCACCTCATGTCACAAAATATTAAAAGGAAAAAGCCACCTCCGGCCATATCACAATTTTTTTTGAGGAAACAAATCACAAAATTTAGATACCCGTTTAAACAATTATTCCTCCTTAAAAACTCAAAATAAAAATCATAGGAATCTTCCGAAAATTGCGTAAAGTCTAGGCGAAAACATCCTTATACCTATTGCCTGAAAAATTCCATACAAAACTGACTTGTCGGAAAAAAAATTGCAGGACAAACCATTAGAACTTGCACAGAAACCTACAAAGATATGAAACAAAAATCATAACCAAAGTGACATAATCATAAATGTATCAGGACAGACATCTATATGGAATATTAACCCTCAAAACAACGAAAGTATGAACTATATTTGTACACGATTATCAGTGCTCATCTTTGCAGTTTGACATATCTCGGCTATAGGCTAAGGACATCCATATACATATTTCCGCAGGTACACCCTGCAAAGAAAAATTCCAGTTGTTGTTCTAGAAAAAAGAAATGTAATTCCAGTTGATTCACCTCAACCAAATAATCCTCGTCACAAAACAAACAGCAGTAAAGGAGACATAGCAACCAAACCGAATGCAATAAATTGCATAGCATATCAACTTTAGAATAGCCTAACTAATCCTAACAAATAGATGAAACATTATCACAAAAAGGAATAAATTGTCAAAATAGAGGCTTCAAATAATAGCCTAACTAATATCCAACTTTTAGGGTATGTTCTCCTCTAAAAAAGAAAGACAACTTTCTGGTCTTCTAGCAACTCGACAAATAAAAACACAAATCAGAATGTACAATGAAAAAAAAAAAGAAATGGTAAAAACCGTCAGGTAGGCATTATCATAATCACCTTGGTTCATATCATGATTATACTTAAAAGCAAAACTTCATGTAGGCTTATTGAATCATCACATTAGTGGCCTCTTTGCACCTGCAAAATGCCATAATAACTCAACTTGAAACTACATTCAGTTAGAACATAAAACCATCAAACCCCCAAAATGTCACCGAGCAGGTAGGATGGTGTACTTAAATGCATTTGCATTTAGTGATTTAACTAAAAAGTCCAACGAACTGCCCCAAAAAAGTAGATAAACGGCGAGAAGTGAAAAAAAAAAACTTACGGCGAGAAGTGCCCAGAACATGAATCCCGCAACCAAAGCTTAGGTTGTCGACGCAGCAGTCCATGTTTTTCATTCGCAGCTAATACGGTTTGCTTATTTAACACGTAAAAGTAGGGAAAAAAATCACGAAACAGCATTGGAACTGCAAATTGGATATAGTGAATTGGAAATGAGGATACACAACACCGAAATAAAACTACCAGTGGAAAAAGCTGAAAATAGTGCAAAAGTCAACAAAGTTATTTCATTTGAATGAAAAAGTGTTACAGCAGAATACCGCTTAGGAAAAAATGAACCCGTGCTAGAAAAACTCGATCCAAGACGGTTATGGTAGAGTCCAAGCAATTATCAATAAGTAGTATTATGTGTTGATTTTGAAGACATCAATTCACCATCGGTCATACATCTAGTCACCATTCCTCACAGTATAATAGACACAAAAAGGAAGAGGGAAAAATGAACCCGTGCTAAAAAAACTTGATCCGATTTCACAAATAAAGAAGCAGCTAAGAAGTAGAGTATACAAAAATAAGTATTATAGTAGCATATAAGAGCATCCAACGCATTTAAAACTAAAGGAAATCTAACGGTGAAACGATTGTTTGTAAGACGCGAACATGACCGTAGCAGTACAAAGGAAAACTAAGGGTGAAATGAATATTTGTATCATAGTATGATGCGAACAGGAACGTATAGAGTAGCTTTCAAATGAAATTGCTGAACCATGGGAAAGAAACATGCATATAGACAAAAAAAAAAACCGCTGCAGATTGAAACAAAATGAAAAACCACGACGACATATAGCAGTAGATCTAATTGAAAACCAACAAAATCAACAAACAAATTTCAATCACCTATTGGCATAATCACCATGCTAAGCTATATAGATTTGATGGAATATAATGCATCATCTAATCCCTTGTATAAAAATGTAAACCGTGTGTTTGAAATCTAGGTTGATGATAAATAAGTTAATTGAGAACAATAAGAATGAAAGAATTTTTATAAATTTGACGGAGTATGATATACATAGAAATCCGCCAAAAGTTGCAACAAAAAAAATTGACACTCTTCACCTGATTGATTCAACTTCTTGGACATTCTTCTTCAATTTTTCGTCGAATTTATGGTGAGGATCCTTCATGTCCAGTGTCCCCTTCACCATTACCGTCACTTTCAGCATAACATCCTTTTCACCAATACCAAGTCCTTTTCCGAAACTGTTGGCTCACGTTCTACCCTGCAGTTGGTAAAATGCAAAAATATTAACTATCCAAAACAAATAGATAATATTTATGAAGGTCACCTTCTGCTAACAAATGAAGGCCAGTTAGCAGCTACATCTAGCAAGAAAGTAACATCAAACAGATAATTTAAAAGCAAAAAACTTATGCAAAATTGAGGAATGCATAAAGAAACACTGATATACATTTGAATGTTTTGGCAAAACGGCCTGTTGAAAATATTAGCAAAAAATCAAAAAAGGTACATTGTTAATCAAACACGATTCAAAAGATAAGCCTAAAATAGTTTAAGAAGCACATTTTTGTCAGAATACAAAAAGCATCGTGAGTGACGTACCAATTACAGTGATAATTAAATGACCATCCTTCATAGCAATTCAGCCACCCTGTTTAGGTGAAATATCCAAACCTTAATTGTCAAATGAAGCAATAAAGTACAAAAGCAATGTTAATATATATGTGGAAGCTGACCATCACAATGGCAAATAGGAAGTGACAATATGGTTTCACATGCATCCTGCATATGATCAAATCCTTCAATAGAAAAAGAAAGGTAAAAATAATCTGCATTTAACATTTGTGGTGTAATTGGAAGAATGGTCATTTAAAATCTTAATATGTGGTGCTTTACGTAACCAAACTGGATCTCTACTTTGAGAATCCCACCTTTCCCCTGCTTTAGGGACGTGGCCGGACCGCGACCACCCAAAAATTGTGTGTTCTCTCCCCGACTGGAATGAACGGCCGTGATCCGGCCACGTCCCCAAGGCCGGAATTCTCAAAGCCGAGAATCCGGACTTGTAGGTAACTACCTATTTTTTGTAATGTTGTGGTGTCATAGGTAAAAAAAATGTGGTGTCTTCCTATTTGAAATGGTTTTGATAGTTACCGGTACAGTCACTTCTCTCCTCACACTGCACAAATTTCCGACATCTACCATTGAATCAAAAACACAACTCTGCAGCATAAATAAATTATCAAACCGAGGTCTAATATGGAGATAGAGCTATAACAACAACCGCAAAATAAAAAAAGCAAACTGAAAGAAAGCCACACAATCTTCCAACAGTTTCCAATGAATCAATTTTTTTTAACATAATGCGACTCAGGAAACAATGACATTCTTGTTCCAACTTTAAATTTACAATTACATTAGGCAAGCTTTTGATTGTTGGGGTAAAAAGCAATCACAAAGTAAAGAAAATGAAGAAATCCATTACATTATATAAAATAAATAAAACCTAAATAGAAAAATGCACAACCAGCTTTGGGAAAAACATTATTACCTTTTTATTATACATTTCCCGGTACAGAGTGTTATACTTCCCCTGAAAAAAGAAAAAGAACTGTGAAAACCTACCTTCAATGCAAACATATGGTGGTATCACATTATTAAATGGTAAACCCTACCATTAAGGGTCCCCTCACCCCCGATCCCACAGGAAAGTGAGGAGAGGTTAATCAGGTAACCTAGCAGATCTTATAACCTCTACACTGAAGGGTGGTTCACATTATTACAATCTTTGAATAGGGATCAAGTGTTCAATGATAACACCTTTTACGGGTAAATTTTAAACCCATATAATAAGTTGATGGAACAATCAGGAAACACATAAAATCCAGAAGAAGCGGTAAAAATTTTTTTTAGAAACAATAGTGTTTTGCACAACCTGCAAGGGCAGAGAAACCCCTTCCGGCCGCAGCCGTCCGAAGAAACGGCCCACCATTGCTGAAATAAACCATGTAAACAACACCAAAACTGCATAATTTTAGCATAGAGATAATAGATACAGATATGAACAAACTAACTGCTATGATTTGTGGATTAAAAAGAGAAATCAAGAGCTGAAAGCGTTACAGTGCAGCACCATTGCTGGAAAAAATCTATAAACAATACCAAAACTGCTAACTTATACTTGGAGCACCATGATTTGCTGATGAAATCTCGTATTCAAATTGTTTGTCTCAGAAGCCGCTGATTCAAAATTGGGGTTTGTCATCGAGGAAAAAATTACGGTAGTTGAACAGATACGCAAGTGTACGTAATTCGTGTGGGTTTTTTTTTGTAATAAAAAAATCCGGGTTTGGGTCGGGTAATTGAGGTTAACGGGTTAAATCCCTTCCTCTATATATTATACTAGAAAAATTACCCGTGCATAATGCACGGGTGATATACATTATGTATGGGAGTTATGCATCTCTTTAAAAGATACATAATTATGCATTACACGTCCCTTATAAAATAGGGCATTATGTGACATAACAATTAATCTATTAATAGAAAGACATTTTAAGATGTTAAGTTGTTATTATTATTCACAAATAACCCGTGTGTTGCACGATGATTGCTAAATTTAAAACAAAATTGTTAAGGGTGATTTTATGCGTTTTATAAGGATATATTTTATATCAATTTCCCCCATATGTGGATGTTTTCATGTAAATCGAAGCTTTTTATATGAAATATTGAAGCGAATTGATGTTTTTAATGGGTTAGTTGCAAAATTGTATGATTTATGTGTAAAATTGATGGTTTTATATTGATTTGGAAGATACTACATTTTGCAGTATGTTTGATGACTTGTAGGTACACAATTCCGGCTTGGAAAAGGATTTAGAAGGTGTCAAAATCGGATTTGATCTGAAGAAAAAGAGATAGAGTTGGAATTTGATAAAGGATGGAGAAGGAAGGAGAGGATAAAGATGAAGAAATCAAATTGTTGATCCAGCTGAACGTTCGTTCAAGTCCCGTCCACCTTGGACGGGCGTCTACCATCCAAACGGGCGTCCAGATTGGCAAAATCAGTACAGAGTCTTCAAATATCTGATGGACGAGCGTCTAGAATAGTGGACGAGCGTCCAAGGAAGAAAAGTTGATTCAAAGAGTTTGGACGCTGAAGTGGACGGGCGTCTGAAGCAAGTCCAAGCCACCTTGGACGGGCGTCCAACTTTTCAAACGAGCGTCCTTCGGCCGACTTAACAGAACCGACTTTATTTTCTATAAATACCAGCGTGATAGGTACAAACGATCTCGCCACCCTAAACAAGCAGAGACCACCCACTCCGGCCATCCTCCGGCGTGACAGGAAAGCTCGCAAAGATGGCGACCTCAGTGTCTCACCTCGCTGCAACCAAAGCACTTGCGGCCCCAGTCATGTGCAATGGATCCTGTGGATCTCATCCAAGCGAGTCAAGGAGGGACGCTAAGGGAACAAGGCAGGAAAAGGCTCGCTCCTTGCGACCTCAGAAAGAGGGCCGCTGGGATAACCCAGATCTTTCCCCCACTTGCATTTTAGATATTTCGCCTTACTTAGCACCTAAGTTAAACCTAGTTGTTAGAGAAATATCTGGTAGATTACTTATTCCTTAAGTTACCACCTCCTATAAAAGGAGTGGTCATTGTAAACATAAAGGAGGATGGAAAATATATACACCACGCTTACAAGCTAAAGCTCTGTCCATTTTACTTTGCCCACAAACACTGCCACCTATCGGCTATAACACCACCACCTTAACACAGCCAGATATCCACCCCACAAACACCGTAAGGACACCCGTGACGATTTATGCATCATCACAGCGCTTTGTAAACCCTAGGGATCAGAATTTTATACAGCCGCATACTTAGAAAACCCTAATTTCGAGATCAAGTCACCTCGGCCGGCTGAGCCTTGGTGCTTGGCCGGCCGAGGGTCGTTTCTTTCCTATTTTTATTTCGTTTTCTTGCTGAAGTGCTGAATGCTTGGGGCTGAACAACCTGTTCAAACGATTTGAATCCTTTTCAGCAGGTTCTTTGTTTTCAATTTAAGTTTGTTTTGTGATTTTATTTAAAGTTGTTATCTTTTCCATGTTTATTTGCTATGCAATCAATATCGAGAGATGTATTGCTTGTTGATGTTTACCGTAAGACGAGAGTCGGTGTAAACCTTAGATCACCATAGGAAAGATTGGATTTTTAATCTTGACATAACGAGAGTTGATAGGTTGAATATCTAGGTTGCTAGATTGAGAGATCTTACACCTTGTTTTGATAGCGTCAATCTTATAGATCGAGAGATGAGAGATTGATAGGTGAGTTATCTACGAGAGTAGGAATTCATACCTTTGATAGGTGAACCACAACTTTAATTAAATCATCATAGGATAATCTAGGGAGGAGAATAAGGGTTGCGGGATGGTGGATCATGGTTTGTTCGATGTTGATTTGCTTCAGTCATTATCATGTTCGTTAGTTTTATCGTTTTTCTTAGTTGTAGCTTTATTTATTTATTTTGTTCGCAACGATCTTTCCTGGCTTTGGATTGACAATCCTCTGTCCAGTTTATTTTCCATTTTAGTTTAGGTTTAGTAATAAATAGTAGTGACAATTTTAGAAGAATTAATAAGAACTAGATTAAACAACCTCGATTCCCTGAGATCGACTCCGGTATTAATCGCTATACTACGATCCCTACACTTGGGGAAATACCGGATTTATAAATTTATTACTTGTTATTTTCATTAGATAAAATCCGTGACAAAAATAATGAATAACTCTTGAAAATTAGAGTGAATAACTCTTGAAAAATGAAGTAGTAGTTGAAATAAGTAGTGTTTGATAATAACAATTTAAAGCACAACTTATTTAATTAACAGCCACTTAATTTCATTGTAAAACGGAATAAGAGTTGCTTATCGTTAAAAATATATCACCCAGCATTTTTCTTAATTCACGCAACAATATATCCGATACTATTCCAAAACAGATGGATATCAAGATGAGGTTGGCTACAAATAAAAAGCAATATTGTCAACTGTTTGCAAACTCTAAACGACTTTTTATGGTCAAACTATTATTTTTACATCTATAACAAATGATTACAATGGATTTTATATGTGACTTGCATTTAGATCAAATGGTTTTTTTGCTATTGTAAGGTACAACGAATACAATCAAGCAATTAATTGAGCCGCGTACAAATGAAGAGACAGTTTTATTGAAAAAATCATTTTAATGATTCAAATAAATACATTGCATCTTATAAAAAAAAGGAAAATAAATACAGTGTATCTGAAAAATAGATCCATTAGTCCTCTCAATTATTTTTTTAAAAACAGTCGACATATGTAGGAGCACCCATTATTGAGACCCGTTGTGCCATTTTTGAAGTGCTCAATTAATCCACGAAGTAATCTTCTTCAAGGCTAACATGTGCAAAATTGATCTTCTTGCCTGCCTTACTATGCCAGATAAAAATACGTAAAGTAAGTATTACAAACAAACAATGATTACTTCAAATACTATTTAAGAACAACAAAAAGTATACATAATGGTAGTGCTTTCGTTGTTTAGCATGCTAATGGCAAATTCACTTATATGAAAAGTAGCAATGTGAATCAATGTGATTATTGACTGAGAGAGATTTAAGCATCAAAAGCAACGGTTAAAAGCATTGTAGTTACCAACCTAATGCATTCTACAACAGTAGAGTGAACTTGATGCTGCTGTACAGAATGTGAGAATTTTTTTTGTTCTAGGTCGGTAAAATCTTCCAAACATGACAAAGAATTGTCGATATGTTGTGCTTCTTTGAGTCATCATGTAATTCCTGACGTATCAACACGCTTCCGGCAAGATCCACCATTTACACATATATGGTTAAAACGCTGCAAAGCATGAGCACAATATAAGAACAACTTACTCGAAGCAACTATTTTTACTGAAGGTTTGGGCCAAAACAATATCACAACATCGTTTGCTGAGTATAGATGAAATATTTCTCATTTTACATGTGCCAGGACTATATGGATAAAATAGTTCTCATTACCTATGCCATCAATTATTGTGTTTTTAAGGGTTGTTAAACCTACAACTCAGTTAGTCTCGCCAAATAATAAGAAACTTACGACTTTTATAGGTTACTCCACACAACATAGATAGTGAAGAACCGGGAAGAACCAAGTAATTTCCATTTGAACAGCTCTTGATTTTCAACATAATAATAATTCAGGATTAATAGTAGCACAAAAAAGATAAAAATGAACTCATAAACAAATGGATACACAGTAATTTTATGCATTGCCTAATCTCCAGGCAGATAAAAATGAACTCACAAACAAAAGGATACCGAGTAAGTTTATGCATTCTCTAATCTCCAGTCATATGCTGGTATGCTCTGCTCTGAGTGCCATAATGCAATCAACAACCCTGGCCGATGATGCGTCTTGTATGTTATCCTAAATCAACATATGCATAACATTAAAGTGACAATGAGATTATTGAACAATGACGTTTGAATGTTTACGATAACACATAAGTTAGAATCTATTGTTTGCCCTGCCAAATATAGATGCCAACCACGTTATAGCCCACACAATTTCAAAGAAAATTATAAAGAAAACTATCCGAATAATCATCTTCAAATCATGGATATGATGTAATAGTTCATCCAAGCCCATAATGCAACTATACATTGTTTAACAAAATCGCAATGTTGGTGCACATGTTGACAAAATGACAATTTTAGCATCTAGAAATCTTATCAAAGTTCAATGTCCCCCAAAGTACTCAAACTAAACAAATCCACGTAATGATTGAGCTATGAAAGAGGATATTCTAATGTAAATGAAAACAAATCAAAAGATTAGACATAGCAAATTGTAACACCTTTTTTGCCATCATCTGAGATGCAATTTCTGCATTTTTAGCTCACATGTCTCCCTTCCAAACCATGTAGCAAGCTTAAACAACCACAGCTTGAAGCGCAATCTAGAAGTCTCCTTGACGATGTCCATAAAACTCCAAACTTGATTTGAAAATCCTCGTGTAAAAGCTTAAATTATCTCAAATAATAACTAAAATCAAATTTCGTTTGCATTTCACAATGATTCTGAATTTTCATCCGGCAAAAGATGATATTTATTGAAATAATAACTAGCTGGGAATCAAATTTCACTTGCATTTAGCAATGATTCTCGATTTACATCAAACCCAAATGAGGTATCGTTTCGAATTCACATGATCCACTAACGTAATTTATAGTGAATCTGACCTGAATAAACCGTATGGATGAAAATGTTTTTACTTCATCAATGTATAAAAGTCATAACCGGATTATTCGGCATATTTTAGCGGTTGCAGATCATTCTTGAACGCATATTTCATATCCCCAATTGCAAATTTTGATTCGATGTAAACTAAGAATAAACATAAAAATGAAAATTTTAAATCATAAGAGCTGGTACCCGGTTCCCTTCTTCGGCTTCACAACAGTCTCCATTTAGGTGATAAAGACCTCAGTCGCACCCACCTCATTATGCAGAAGACGCAACCATAGCTTTTTTCCGTGGGTGATAATATTTGTAGTTCTAGGGTTATATATGATGGATACTCCGGGAGTTGAATAGAACAACATCAGCTTCCTAAACTTTAGCATCTACGTCTCTTTAAAATTCAAAAGCAAAGTTCTGGTAAGATACAATCAGATGAGGGAGAAAAGATGATAAGGCATAAGTTCTGGCGTAACAATACTGATCTACTACATCTGTTTTCTTTTCCTGGTGTATACGGGTCGGATAATAGCTAGGTAATTGGGTATTTTTGGATAATTGGGTTAAATCTACTCTAATACTGATCTACTACAGCTGTTTTCTTTTCCTGGTGTATACGGGTCGGATAATAGCTAGGTAATTGGGTATTTTGCGGATAATTGGGTTAAATCTACTCTTCTTTATATATATATATATATAGGGTTGGGTTCCCTTACATACCATACTATCCATACATACCTACATACCACTTAAATTAATAACCCAAACCAAATCAGAAACATAAGCTTCGAATTACCCTTCCTACCCTTCCTACCCTTCCTCCTTCTATTGGCCTTCCTCCTTCGATTTCGCCACACGCCTTTCCTTCTTCAAATCCGGCAACGGCGCTACTTGGTTATACGACTGTGCTACTTGGGAATCCGGCGACGGCGAACAATAACTAGTTTTGATTATTGTTTTTTTGCGTAGCATAGCAATGGATTCGGAATCGGAATATGATGATGGAAATCCGGCGATGGAGAATACTCAATTGTTTTGTACACAGCTTATATTTTGGATGAAAGAGTACAAAATACACCTTATCAAGCAGGTAATTTTTCACTCAAATTGTTTTGGCAAATTGTTTGTTAAAACATACAATACTAGTTGGTGATTTAGTGCATGTGGTTGTTGATTTAGTGCATCTAGTTGGTGATTTTAAATTTCGTTATCATAACCTTTTCACTGCTATTACGAAACTACGAGAATTAAGTGAAGAAATCAACACTTCTAGTTTGACAAGTATGGCGAAGATTTGACGTTGTACCGACATAAGTACTGAGAGGTGAATTTTCTTATAATTTTACTTCTTCTTCCATATTTTTGATAGAATATCATGTAAAATACATGAACGGGTGTGTTTAATTTATCATTCAAATAATGCAGATAGTGTGGAAGGAATCAACTATGAGTCACCTTTAGCAGAAGAGGTAGTCGAACAAGATGGTACTATTTTATGCTCTGTTTTTACGTTCAATTGCATCTTATTAGTATTTTAGTGCATCTAGTCACTTTTAATGTGCATCTGATATTAAATTTTAATGTTTTTATGAAGCTACTCCTGTCGTCACTAGAGACCCTATCAACCAAATACCCTATGTTCTGTAGAATTTAAAGCCGGTTGTAGGGATGTTGTTTGATGACCTAAACAGTGGAATACGTTTTTATAGGAAGTATAGTGAAGTCGCCGGGTTTAACATCAGGTTGGATATAGAAAAACATGGTAAAGGACCTAACAGAAATATTATATACAAGCGTTGCGTATGTAATAAGGCGGGGATAAGTGTGGCAATATTCAGCATGCTGATAAGTCTGCTGAGGTTCAGCAGAGTACTGAACCTGCTGAACTCATGTGCCGGATTTTCTGTGTACACTTTATTTATTTATAAAGAGACATATTAATTGTAGTACATATAAACAATTAATATGTCAAACTCTATTCATAGACATAGCTTTTACTCTAGTTCACTTTATGTCATAGACATTTATTATGTAAGAGACTAAAAAGCATCTAGCCTCGTTTATAGCTTTTACTTTTTCTATGAAAGGTCACTATCTTGTCTAGGACCTTTCAAACCCCTCAATTGTATCTACATATAATCCATATTATCAATGAATAAAAGATAAGTTGAAGTTTACTCTTGTGTTAACACATTCTCAAACTCTCTTCATGGTATCGGAGCCATTTGTGTTTAACTAACTTTTCATTTGCAAAACTCATATTTCAAGAATGTCTTCCACATCCGACATTACTTCAACCTCAAGAGACTCTCAAAGTGACCTCGGTGACCGGGAGTAATCTTGACAACTCCTCTTCTTATACTAACCATAGACTTGATGGTAACAACTATCTCTGTTATGGTCAAGGTCTATGAAAATGTACATTTCGGACAAAGTAAGATGGGATACTTATGCGGAACAAAAACTCGCACTCACCAAACCGACCCGGTTTTGAAGCATGGGACACAACAAATAATCAACTCATGACCATCCTCACGAGGTCAATGACAAAAGAGATAAGTGAAAACTTTATGATGTATGATATCGCCAAAGAAATGCAGGATAATGCCGGAGATCTTTACTCCAAGAAGGATAATACATCCGAGGTATATGAACTAGAAGCTCAGATTCAAACTTGCAGGCAAGGGATATGTCTCAGTAACTCAATATTTCAATCAACTATCTAAGGCTTGGCAACACTTAGATATGTTAGAAACTCACTCATGGAATGATGTCAAGGATGTCGCTCTTTATAAAGACATCATAGAAAAGAAGAGAGTATTCAGGTTCCTCACCTGGGGTGAATCCTACTCTTGATGATGTTAGAGGAAGAATTCTTGCCACCAAACCTCTTCCAAATCTCAAATCCATGTTTGCCGAGGTCAAACATGAAGAAAGTAGGAGAAAAGTCATGCTTCAAATCCACTCACCGACAACCCTATCAAGGTGCCGCCTCGCCGATCGCCGGGAAGGCGGCCGAGGTTCTTGAGACATACAAGAAGCCTCACCGAGAAAATCGAAAAGCGTTTCGTGATCACCGCAAACGCACAAATCACACCAAGGACAATCATTTGGAAGCTCCATGGCAAGCCTAACTCCTCAAAAATCTCAAAACCTATCGGGAAAGTCAAGGCGAGACACATCGGTGAGGAGGAGAATGACAACCGGATGAATGCTCGCTTTCTTGCATTCAAAGCCTTCTGAATCAACAAAAGGAAGGTAGTCACTCTCACGATGTTGCTACTCATACTCATACTGAGTAAATTCTACTCTTCCCTTAGCAATGAAACATGGATTGTTGATTCGGGGCATCCTCCCATATGACTAGTAATAAAAACCTTATAACCAACTATATGCCTTGTCACCAAATTCATAACATTAAAAGCTGGCGATGGATCTATCTCTCGTGCAAAAGGTGTTGGAAATGTTAAACTCACTAATAAGATATGCCTACAGGATGTCCTATTTGTTCCAAACTTAGACTGCAATCTTATATCTCGTCGGTAGACTCACTAAAGATTTGAATTGGATCGTTGTTTTTAAGGAAAATCGGTGCACATTCCAGATCCTACTTCACAGAAGTGATTGGGAAGGCTAAACCTGCATTTGGATTGTTTTCGATCAACCCTCGCCAAGCATGTAAGATCAAGATCGAATCGCGCCTCGCGAGCTTGCTCCCAGACTTTAGACAATATCATGTTATGGCATTATAGATTAGGACATCCAAGTTTTGGTTACTTAAAATCTTTAACTCCTGAATTGTTTAAAGGATGTAATCTGAATGACCTTCAATGTGATATTTGTCAATTTGCTAAACTTACAAAATCTGTGTATGCTAAGTTACCTCATTTGCATTCCTCACCCTTCACCTTAATACACACAGTGATGTGTGGGGACCTCTAGGTGAAAAGTATAATGAGGGAAAAGGTGGTTTGTCACATTTATTGATGATCATACCAGGAACACTTGTTTTTTTTTTAATGAAAGACAAATCTGAAGTTGGCCCTATCTTTCAAGAATTTTATCATATGGTCTCCACTCAATTTGATACTAAGATCAAGATCTTAAAGGCGATAATGCTCTAGAATACTATGAGTCTAATCTCGCACCTTCTTGACAGATAGAGGAATTGTTCATATCAGTAGTTGTGTGGAAACACCTCAGCAGAATGGGGTTGCTGAGAGAAAGAACAGGCACCTACTGGAAATGGCCAGATCAATCATGTTCACCACACATGTTCCTAAATATATGTGGGGTGAAGCTATACTGACTGCAACTTATTTACTCAACAGACTTCCCAGCAGAGTGTTAGGTTTCAAAACTCCACTCCAAACCCTACTGACCACACACTCCTGCCATCATCTTGTTTCCCAGTTGCCTCCAAAGATCTTTGGTTGTCTTGTGTTTGTGTATATCCATGCTCAACATGTAGTAAACTTGATCCTAAAGCTCACAAGTGCATTTTCCTAGGTTATGCAAAGGACAGAAAAGGTTACAAGTGTTATTCCCCTATTGAAAAGAAATTTTACAATTCTATGGATGTAAAATTCTTTGAAAGGACCCCTTATTACAGCAAACCTACTGAGCCATTCACTGATGGAAACCTGATTGAAATTGACCTAAACCCCTTCCCTCAGCAAACTCTTAACCTCAAAGAACTCCATCGATCCTCAAACAGATCGAACTTCAAGACCTGGCGACCTCTACAAACCTAATACTCCTCAAAGAACCCTCCCGAACAAGAGTTCATCGACCCGAGAGCCTGCCGCTTCGAGCCTCATCGACACTCAGCAATCTACAGATCCTCAGAGGCTGGCGACATTGATGATAGGCCTATTGCTCTTAGGGAAGGGAAAGAGATCATGCACTGATCACTCTATTCATTCTTATTTATCTTATGATAAGTTATCTCCCGCTTTGCCATGTTTTCACAGGACTGGACTCTCACTCTATTCCTAAAAATATTCAGTGAGGCCCTTCAAAATGATAAATGGAAGGTGCTTTGTTAAAACAGAGATGACAAAGACTTACGGATAATCATACTTGGGATTTGACACCTCTCCCACAGGCAAGAAGAAGCAATCAATTGCAGATGGTTATTCACTATAAAATACAAATCGATGGCACTATTGACAAGTACAAAGCCGATTGGTATCCGTGGGATTCACTCAAACTTATGGCATTGACTATAAGGAAACTTTTGCACCAAAGTGGCAAAACTCAACACCGTCGTGGTTCTCGATCTCTCTGTTGTCCAACTTGACTCGGCCTCTTCACCAATTGGACATCAAAAATGCTTTTCTAAAATGGGGACCTCACCGAGGAGGTTTATATGAATGTACCTCCTGGTTTTATCAATCCTCATACTCAAGGCAAGGTGTGCAAACCGAGGAAATCTCTATATGGCTGAAGCAATCACCAAGGGCATGGTTTGGAAAATTAACAATCGTGGTCAAAGCTGCTGGATATCACCAATGCAATTCGATCACACTATGTTCATCAAGACAACCAACCGTAAGAGGTCTATTATTATTGTCTATGTGGATGATATCATCCTCACTTTGGAGATGACTCTACCGAGATCCAACATTTGAAGACTCTGGCTTGGCAAAGGTGTTTTGGTGAAAGACTTGGGTTGTCTCAAATATTTTCTTGGCATGGAAGTAGCAAGAAACAAAGAAAGGCATTCTGTCTCCCAAAGGAAATATGTATTGGATCTCTTTGAAGGAAAGCGGCATCTTTGGGGTACAAACTGCTATATCCCCTGTAGACCCTACCATACCCGCTACATGGTGACACTCACATTGTCAGGAAAGAACAATATCAAAGGCTTGTAGGAAACTCATCTACCTCTCCCATACAAGACACGATATTGCATATGGTGTCACCTGGTTAGTCGGGTTCATGCATTGCCCTACTTGAGCAACATTGGGATGCGATAAATAGAATCTCGAGGTATTTGAAGTCTACTCCTGGCCAAGGGTTACACTTCACCAAGTCTGGCGATAGATCCATCAAGGTCTACACCGATGTCGATTCAATTTGGATGCCACATAGATAGAAGGTCGACCACAAAGCTCACTGTCTCTATGTATGGGGCAATCTTGTTACTTGGAGGAGCAAGAAACAACCTCATCGTGGTCTAGAAGCGATCTTGAAAGTTTCGAACTCAGGGCACTTGTCTTAGGCATTTGTGAAGCTCTTTGGCTCAAAAGAGTACTATCGAACTTCAAGACCTCTTCAAAGAACCTATCACACTCTCTTTGTGATAATCACTCAAAGACTATGCATGGCAGAGGATCCAGTCCATCATGACAAAACAAAACATGTGGACATTGACAGACACTTCCTAAAGGAAAAGATTGATGCCAAGATTATCCGGCTCAAGATGTTCCTCAGCCAGACCAAAATGCGAGATATTCTCACCAAAGCTATTCCACCTCTCATGTTCAAAGAGACTAAGTAGCAAACTTGGTTGCATCAACATATACAAACCAGCTTTGAGGGTGTGGCAATATTCAAAGATGTTGATAAAGTCTGCTTGAGGTTCAAGCAGAGTAATCTGAAACTCACGAACTCATGTGCCGGATTTTCTGTGTACACTTTATTTATTTATAAAGAGACATATTAATTGTAGTACATATAAACAATTAATATGTCAAACTCTATTCATAGACATAGCTTTTACTCTAGTTCACTTTATGTCATAGACATTTATTATGTAAGAGACTAAAAAGCATCTAGCCTCGTTTATAGCTTTTACTTTTTCTATGAAAGGTCACTATCTTGTCTAGGACCTTTCAAACCCCTCAATTGTATCTACATATACTCCATATTATCAATGAATAAAAGATAAGTTGAAGTTTACTCTTGTGTTAACACATTCTCAAACTCTCTTCAATAAGTAAGCCGACAGGGAAACTAAGAAGGGTTCCAATAACTAGGGTTGGTTGTCAGGCTAAAATAGTTTTCAAAATAATAGAAGATGGTGTAGAGGAAGAGAAAACAGTGAAATACATGGTTGCTACTTTTATAGAAGGCCACTCACACCATCTGAATACTCCAAATACCATGGTCCATTTGAAGCAAGCTAGAGATATAAACATCGTGCATAAGAAAATAATAATTGACAATGCAAAGGTAAATTTTGGGGCAACCAAGTCATTTAAGATGTTCAAGGAACATGTAAGCGGTTTCCGTAATATTGGTGCGTCATTAGAAGATTTTAAGAACTTCTCCAGAGATGTCAAGAAATTTATCAAAGAGTATGATGCACAGATGTTAATTGAAAAGTTTATGCAAAAAAAATCAATGTGTACTGCATTCTACTTTGATTTTGATGTGGACAAGGATGGGAATTTGAGCAGAATATTCGGGTGATCCTATTGCTATAAAAACTACATGCTCTTTGGTGATCCGCTGCGTTTGATACAACTTTTAATAAGAACCAATATAAAATGGTGTTTGGTCCATTTACGGGTGTGGATAACCATAAGAGATGTGTGGTCTTTGAGTGGGTCTCATTATCAAATGAGACCACAGAGTCATTTGTTTGGATTTTTGAAAACTTTTTGAAGGCCATGGGTGGGCGTTATCCAAACTTCATAATAACGGATCAAGATCCGCGATCAAAGCGAGGAATAGAAAGGGTCTTTGGAGATAAAACGCAACACAAGTTTTGTGTGTGGCATATCATGAAAAAAGTGACAGAGAAAGTAGGGTCGGCTACATGTAAAGAAACCAACTTTCTAAAAGACATTAATGCTTGTGTGTGGGGCGATGACATTGAGGTACATGAGTTTGAGCAAAAATGGGCATCGATGATTTCGACTTACAAATTAAAGGATAATGAATGGTTGGATAGCATGAAGAAATTATGTGCCTATTGGATCCCTGCCTATTCAAGGGATTTGTTCTTAGGAGGGCTTATGAGGACGACCTCAAGATCGGAATCTGAAAACAGTTTCTTTGGAAACTTCACTAACCCCAATTTATCCTTGGTTGAATTTTACATGAGATACGAGAGCGCAATGGATTCTCAAAGATGGAAACACTCCAAGTTGGTAGCAGATTCCAAAAATTCATCGCCTCAACTTATTACCCCGCTTGAAATGGAGGAGCATGCTTCTAAAATATACACCCCTGTTATATTTTACGAGTTTCAGCAGGAGGTAAAGGCTGCTTGTTTTAGATGTGGGTTTAAGAATAGCACTACAGATGGTGTGGTAGATACTATTATCATCACAGCATCGGGACAGAATAAGGATTACATAGTCCAATTTGTTATCTCTGAATATAAATTGGTATGCTCTTGCAAGAAGTTCACCAGAGAAGGTCTCTTGTGTCGCCACGCGATTTGTGTGTTGAAAGATAAGGGTTTCAATGAAGTTCCGAAAGAGTACTTGTTGGATAGGTGGATGAAAAACGCAACTTGTCAGCCGGTTTTTAGTGTAGATGGAACGTTACTTGTTGATTGTTCAACATTAGACACTAAAAACAAAAAGATTGGAGAGTTGTATACTGAAGCATTTGCCTGTGTATCTATGGTTGAAGACAATGAAGAAAAGGCAGATGAGTTGTTGAAACTACTTCGTGACTTTAGAGAGAATGTGACAGACGTTAAAGATTGTTGTGAAAATCGAAAGAAAAAAAATTCCAACAAAGATGATGAGATTGAGAAATTGCTAGGAACAAAACTTCCAAAAGAAGTTACTATACTTCCTCCAAAACAGTCAAAAACCAAGGGGTCTGGAAGATCGGGAAGAAGGATTATTTCGGAAAAGGAAAAAGCTATCGAAGAGCAGAAGAGGGACCCAAGAAAGTGCAACTATTGTGGTAAAATGTCATACCATGACTACAGAAATTGCCCCACACGTCTCCTACAGAAAGATGCCACAACGAAGGAAAGATGTACATAAAAGTGTGTTGAACATTCCACATTTGCATTTGTATTAGGTTATTTGAACATCAGAAATTAGAGGGTCTTTATATTTAAAGTGCTTATAATAGTATATTTGTTTTTGCAGCCTGAAAACACAGACATTGGTGGGAAGATATACGAGATGATCGATACTGCTCTATCAAGCAACTAGGAGTAGTTCCAGAGCTGCAGGGGGTGTTTACTGTCATGATTATATATGTCCTAGTTGTCAAGTAGTCATTACTTTTCCTAAGATACAATATTTTGTATGGTGATTATTTCTCTTTTGGGTTGCAACCTAGTAATCAAGTTATCTATTTGGTTTTATAGTTGATTTTGATGCGGTTGTAACTTTGTTATGTTTGCCTTCTTACTATGGATGAATTTGGATCCCCTATTAGCTCATGATCTTTTGCTTTTGATTACATTTATTGTTAGCTTTTGCTTTGCGTGTGTTGTTTTCCGATTCTCTTTGCTTGTGGGGTTGCAAGCAACTGGACCTTTGTAAGGTAACGATGTTTTGCCTGTATGCGTTGTATAAATCATACGGAACAAGGGCTGGTTTTTTATATTTCCGATTTTCTTCGCTTTTGATAATTTTAGTGCATCCGATCACTATTTTAGTGCACTGGTTATTGTTTGAGTGCACCTAGTTATTGTTTCAAAGGCACTGATTACTTTTGGTTCGATTTTCTTTTACCTTTAATCTTCTAATCTCTATGGATAACCGTCTCGGAAGGAAAGAAAGAAAAAAGAATAATCATGGAATAAATCCTAATTGCATGAATTATTTGATGGGTTGGTTGAATGTGTGCATATGTAGATTCAATTTAGACTCATTTCACTTTTAATGATTTTAGTGCATCTGATCACTATTTTAGTGCACCTAGTTATTGTTTGAGTACACGTAGTTATTGTTTCAGTGCACCTGATTACTTTTGGTCCGATTTTCTTTTACCTTTAATCTTCTAATCTCTATGGATAACCGTCTCGAAAGGAAAGAAAGAAGAAAGAATAATCATGGAATAAATCCTAATTGCATGAATTATTTGATGGGTTGGTTGAATTTGTGCATATGTAGATTCAATTTAGACTCATTTCACTTTTAATGATTTTAGTGCATCTGATTACTATTTTAGTGCACCTGGTTATTGTTTGAGTGCACCTGATAGATGTTTTAATGCGTCTCCTTACTATTTTGGTGCACCAAATGTTAGTATCTTTTTAAATGATCAGAAAGAGTAAATATTAGTGTAATTTATTGAACAAGTGCAGAAATATAAACTAGAGAATATGATCCCTAACGCAATCTCATAAAAACATTGACATCCACTTTGTTTCCAAATACATACATGCATACATTTACAATTCACTTTGTTCAAGACTATCTTCATCCTTAAGTACTGAAGACCTTGTTCCAACTAATTCAGACTACAAACCCTTTTAATAACACTGACTAAAATCAAACACCGCAAAAAAACAAAAACAAAAAAATCATAAATCCTACAAAGTGCAACTTTGAGTGCATCCGATAGAAATTTTAATGTACCTAATGCATTTTTTAATGTAACTACTAAATTCATAAACAAAAGTGTTTATTAAAATGTTAAAAAAATTTAAAAAGGTCTTTTAAAATATTGCTCTCGGGATTTAGATGTATAATATTAAAAGACATAAAATTTGTTACCTTTCGAAAATTCATTTCCCATCTGAGTAGATCGAGCATTGTGCGAGAACGGTATTCATCCAACTTCTGCACAAAGAATCATAGATAATATTATGATACAAAATTATCATAATTAAATAAATCATTAAATCAAGTTGACTATGCATACCTTGAAATAATTTGTGTTGGTCCATAACGGTTCATCAGTTGTAGCTTCCAAAATTTCAGTACATACACTCCACAATCATACCTTACAAATTGAGCATAGAAAACAGGCATGCAATTTTTTTTTATCAAACTTGTTTCATGCCTATGTAGAATAAGAAACATAGGAAATTATATATAAACTGAAGTACCCATTCTTTTGCTGGGGCACCTTAACATTCACCACTTCAAACATGTTCATCCCTTTTAACTTATCATAACCAACAAAGTTTTCGTCGATAGCCAGCTCAACATTATAAACCTTGCAAAAGTAACACGATAAACTCAGACACCAAATCAAAAACAAAACCTCATTTCCATCTTT
Source organism: Gentiana macrophylla (assembly GCA_026214975.1). Taxonomy (NCBI): domain Eukaryota; kingdom Viridiplantae; phylum Streptophyta; class Magnoliopsida; order Gentianales; family Gentianaceae; genus Gentiana; species Gentiana macrophylla. Next base: position 1,443,580 of record CM047813.1, on the reverse strand, counting down.
CACATATATATACAATCTAATTCGCACATGGTGCACACACAAAGAAATACCTATATTTACTACAACCACGGCCACATAACACATAATTCCATCGACACATCTAGGAACCAATGCAGTTACGCAGCAGTTAGCATGCGAATAACAGAAGCAGAGTAGAAGGAGCACATAAAGGGTGCAGAGCAGCAAGATACATGTTTTGCTTAGTGTACCCGAGACACTTCCGAGACACATAACAAAACAACAACAAAGAACATCCAAATATTTACCCAGGTACATTTTAGGCTCTAAATACACTCCAACCAACATTCTCAGATTTACCTTAATACAATAGCTTGATATGTCAAGGTTAACAATAGTGCATCTAACACAACTAACAATACATCTAGCCCACCTAACAATGCATCTACTAGTGCATCAACAATCACACTTTTGAAAATAATCACAACCATGAGTAAATCATTAGCGTAATACTTAAAACTTATATGTATGTTTTAGACAAGAAAAAAAACTTACCACTTCACTGGCAAAGTGATTCTTTGCAACCATTTTCCTTTTATGCATTAGTGAGTCTAAGATGAATGTTGTCTTCTTCTCCAAATCGCAAACACAGCAAAACCAATGGTCATCGTTTAATAGATGAATAAACACCTGTGCAGTGGTGAAGAAAAAGAAAACAAATGAACAAAATGGTACGGTATAACGTTACAAACTCTTGTTTGATATATAAACATTATACATAGTTTTTTTTTTTACTTTTTTGATGTCTTTTCCATCATTAGGCATGTAATGCAACTTTATATATGCATTGTGAAGTGTTTTTCTTCCATCTGGCTTCAAATCTCGAATGGTAGAAAATGCAGTGAAATTTCGAGAATAAAACATTCTCGTGAAACTATACAAATCTGTTTGTGTTTAAAATTTTACCTTAACAATTGTAGGCATAAAGAGAAACTCGGATTCGAAAGAGAACATTTAATTCCAACAATATCAATCACCTAAAATACGATAAGTGTTAGAATATATAATGAGAATGAAATGAAGAAAGTTGTTTGATCGCACTGGTTATTGTTTGAGTGCGGTGATTACTAGTTTTTTGATGCTTATAATGTATTGATTAAAGGATGTCGAATATATAATGAGAATAAACGTAGTAAAGCTTTAGAATTAAACTAAAAAAGTTTGCAAATGCAAGTAAACTTACATTATACATTATCCCTTTGGCGTGGCTTTAAACTCATCATCCTTTTCGAGTGACTTGCATCCACTCGGTATCGACAAGACTAAAAATATAAGTAAGACGATTACATATTGACAAATAACCTAATAAGCAACATAAACACATAAATAAAAAATTTCTTACATTGATGCATTGTCGCCTTTATGAACAAATTCAGTAAGATGTGCATCCGTGTATTCTATACGATTTGAGGGTGCTGGCTGACTATTACATGGAAATAAGTGTCTTATATTAGAAAAGACGGAGTAAACTAGTACATAAAAGTCTAAGAACACATGTTATGAAAATGGTTCAAATTACCGTAATCCGCAAGTCATAGAGTGAGCAAATTGTTTGATTTTAAAATTCAGGATGTTTTGGTTAGAAGTCAGGATCCGATAGCATGCTCTACAGCTAAACTTCTTCAATTGAGCACTCTGAACAATATAACAGGTTCCTTCCTAGTGATTTTTTTTGATTGAAATGAATATAGTAAAACAAAGTAATTTTAAAACTAGTTCTTACATCTTTAAAGCATGAAGTGTATCCTTGCTTCATGCCTTTGTAGGTGTCCATGAACCGCATCATGTAAACACCCGAATCTACACCATCAACAATATGAGGTTTCGGCACGAACTCCTGAACATCAAACCTAAAGAGGTTTTCACAAGCTTTTGCTTTCCCTTTCAATATCTCACCCATGAAAGCCAACTGTGTCAAATGCGAATAAAAAAGAACATATTATAATAAAAAAACTTATTAGATAATGGGTACAAAAAATTTGAAACACATACCACATGTTTTACATAGGTACCATATTTGACCGACTTTGGTTTCATAGCATGAATAACTTCAAGCTTTGATTTTCCCAAGTTTGCACAGAAGAGAATAGGATTGGGATCGACGTGGGTAAGGTGGGGCACAAAAATCTGTAGGTACAAAAGTGGACATGACTTCAAAAAACGAAAATAAATTTTAAATAAAAAGCATATGCTTTACAATCTATTTACCAGGTCTACATCATTGAAATTGATCTCCACACCATCAGTGGGCTGAAAAAATACAATGTTTGTTAGAAAATATAAGCATAAAATTGACGTTGTTTTTAAATTTAAAAAACATAGCATATAAGAGCTTACATCAACGGATGATGACAAGTAGAGAAACAAACGTAGGGGAATCACTGGACTTGTTATACTCTCCTTGTTTAAAATGTCACACTGGACATATATAATCGAAGGAGAAACATTATCTCCAACGACTAAAGATTTCAAATCTGCGGGTCAATTCATGTTTGCCCTTCTTTGAAGAGAATTTCCTACACAAAAAAACATGGTAGATAATGCATAAGGCAGGAAAAGGAAAATATTCTAATGCATCTAATATAATAAACAATGCATCTAGTACTTGAAAAAGTGCATCCATCTACTAGCACAAGTTTCTCAAACACACCAAGAGACATCTAAAACAATAACCAGATGCACCAAACTAGTTACCAGGTGCACCAAACTACTTAACAAGTGCACAAAAACATTAGCACTCCGAAAAGTGCACATATCACAGAAGAAAATACATATAGTAGTTCAAAATGTGAACCTGATATGTTAGAATAAAAATAATTGTAAAATTAGAAGACCAACCTCCACATTACGACTCTAAACATCACCTTTTTAAGAGGTCAATTTGAATTATTGAACACAGACTCAATTTGAATTATGGTACCTTTGGCTAAATAATAACACTAAGAGCGTATGCGTTTCACGAAAATAAAGTAAATAGTAATGCATATGACAGTGATATAACAAAAAACAAACCTCTCATCAGAGTTGTCTAAGAGAGCATAATCAATCACATACTTCTCAAGCTTAGTCAAATGAGAGAAGATGTCAATGTTCCTCTACAAAAACGGTGATCGATAAACATTAGAACGAACAACGTTCCGTTTCGTTTTCAAATTTTCCTCATGCTCAACTTCCTGCGGGGAGGTGTCCTTCGTACCACTTCCACTTGCAATTGGTCTTTGGTGATGGTGACTAGAAAATGAGTCTTCTTCATTGAGAGCAACATCAAAGGCTACGGTGATGCGTTATATGCACCATTTCCACTATGTGTGCCACTTCCACTTGCAAGTGCAATTCGTGATGAACGCCTAAGACAACTCAAAGGAGTGGTCTGTTTTGAGGGGACACCTTTGGCTCCCTTGGGTGGTCTCTTGGGTGGAGTCAAAATCGTAACCCAAAAGATCGAAAGATGGCACCGTAGGGTCGACAAAATGAACCTTCTTCTTCTTTACCTCTCCCTCTTGCATTGGACGCTTTCCTAAAGTTTTCTCAAGCTTGAGGAACACCTCCAGTATGGCTTCATCAGTTATTTCACCAAAAAGATCAGCATTTTGAACCTGAAAAGGGAGTAAAAATTTGATAACATAGCTCAGAATAAGAAGGATGATGACAATAATGATAAATAAGAAGATAGAGAATAGCAATATGCCTTTTCATCATTTTTATCATCTCTTTCAACTTCCTGTCTGTCTAAATTTTCCTCCTTCTGCCTAGCCGCCATATTGCCTTCCTGTCTGGTAGCAATATACCCATCACAAATCTAAGCTATCGCCGGAGAAGCCATCCGCTTAACAAAATCGAATCGAGTTTTTCACAATTGCTTTCCTCATTTGGAAAGAAAAAGTTATCATACGCCTTGGCAAACTCCAAGGCCGCTGAGCCAACAACTTAACCGAAGAATTATCGTTCGATCTTCTTTAGCATCGTTCTTCTCCTCCTGCTCATCTTTTTTATCCTCCTTATCCTCCATTGTCTCTTGCTTTTTATCCATCTCGTCCATAACTATAGGACCTTCTACACAGCCCTTTCCAAAACCAACATATTTTTCTTCCTTCATCCTCCTTCTAATTTCATCATTGCCCCAATTTGCAAGCGTTGGGAAGATACGTTCAACAGTCCTCCATCTAAAAACAACTCTGTCAAGATATATAAAGACCAAAACCATTATCGGAGCCTTATACACCAACGTAGAACTAGCTTCAGTATTACCTTTGCCAACCATCTTTTGCCAATTACAAATAGAGGTAACCAGCTGCCTTCTAGTAAATGAACACCAATTGAAATTCAATGCATTTGCCGATCTCCGCCTAAGAATTTCAAAACAAGAAGCGATCATCTGTGTCCCCTTAACGCCCATCAAAAGTGTAGATGCGATATAAACTATAAAATTTCTCTTGAATTCCACACCTCCCTTTCATTTGTGAAATTAATTTGTCCAACAATGATCTCTTCAAAACTTTAGGAATACAACCAAATCAGTAGCAACCATTTCTTTTTTCCTCTAAAAATCTTCGATTTTTCACTCGACGTGGCTTCATACAACTCAATGGAACCCATTGGTAACCAGTCGCAATATGAATGTCCGTGTCTTTTATTTGAAGTTGATTGTTCATCAGTGAACACGCACTAGTGTTAAAGTCTGACAACAACCAGCCAGACTAAGGCGTAGGAAGCGTGTCCGTTTTCAACTTCAATGCAGACCACCAAAACCAATGGCCTCAATGTCCCGTATTTGCTCATCACTTGGACAACTTTCAATAAATTTTGTGATGGCACAAGGAGACATCCTGGTTTTTAAAGTAATGGCTTTGCTTGTCGAAGGTGAATCGTTGTTATGGTGCTTCATCTTCTTCGAAATTTGTTTGGCATTCCCTAACTTCACAATCTCCTTCCTCTTCATTTGTCACAAGCTGCATTCAAACAAAAACCCCTAAAAATCAAGATTTAAAATCGGATTCAAACAATCAAACCAGAGTATAAAAATCGTAAAATCAAGCCATCAAAACATCGCAATCCATCAGACTATCTTCACAATTGAAAAAGAAATGAATAAAAACACAGTAAGTAGCTTGAAATAACTGGTTGAATCAGTACCTTTAGATCAACGAGGAGAAAGGAAAACGTCTCGAGAGAATTTGATGAGACAACAATCGCAATGTCGTTGTTCTGAATTTGTCGTCGCCGGAGTGCAAGGAGGAAGGAGGAAGGGTGTTGGAGCGATGTAGACTTCGGAAGTTGGAGAACCGGAGGAAGGAAGAGGAAATTGCGTGGGTTCTGTTTGAGATGGAGGAAATCGAGGATAACAGTGCTGAAAATTGGAAACTTCGTAAATTGAGGGTTTTAATTAGTAGTAAATACAGTAAGCATGGATCAATAGGTATGTGTAAGAACCCATTTTTATATATATATATATATATATATATATATATATATATATATATATATAATAAAAGTGGTGTTTTCTCAAAAAGTGTTTCCTACCCTAGTGTTTTTCCCATATTTTTTTCTCCTTTTTTTAATTTTAGTTTTTAGTTACATATGTTTTTTAATTTGTCAAACATCTTCTGTTTGTCCATATTATATAGTAGCATACATATACATACGTTGCAATAAGCATGCATATCCCCCCACCCCTCCCCCCCCTATACCTTTTTCAGCATGCATATTTTTTTGACCAAATTAGCATTCATTTACGCTTGTTTTTTTTCCGGAATTTTACTAATATCATTATCCGCATAGTGTTTAAATAATTTATATATCTTCAATTTAGGATGCATCATATTATATGCGCATTTCTTGGGTGTTTGGTCGTATGTTTTGTCGTTTTGTGATGTTCTGTCTTTTAGCTTAAACGGCGTCGTATTTCTTAGTCTTATGTGTGATGTCTTAAACGGCGTCGTTTTCATTGGACATATCCCACTACCGCCTTTAGTGTCCACTTAGAATGAGCTAAAGTGATCTGTACAGGTTCAGAGAATTAGAGGTGTTATATATTGTTGTTACCACATGCATTTGAATTTAGTCTGTCTTATTTTCGTCTGTTTGTGGTCGGTTTATTGGAGGAGAAGAAGATTCAGCTCAGGTAATTGTTCTTGTTCCCTTTTGTCCTTTTGTTGAATTTGATTGTTGTGTTCCTTCTTTGTTGCATGTGCTGTTTTCTTCTATTCGATGTATTGAATGGTGCATCGTTGGGGTGCTGTATTTGTGTGTGTCTTCTGTTTTCCATTTAAGCCTGCGCGTGTTGTATTGTTTGGTTATCTCTGTCGTTGTTCTTGGGTCCTTCTCTGTTGCATGTGATGTTTTCTTCTGCATTTTTTTCTTCTTGCATTCTGTATCTGTGGTTTGTTGATAGTAGAGGATGTTGTATTTTTTTGCAGATTTACCTTATTTCTTCCTGTGTCTACGTTGGTGGAGCTCTGTGTGTTTCATCATGTCTTTCTTATTGCATGCTATAGTTGTGTTTTTTTTATAGCAGAGGATGTTTGTTTTTTTGCAGGTTAGGTTTATTGCTTTCTCTGGCTTCGTTTTTGGAGCTTTTTGTGTTTCAGCATTTCCAGGTTACTTTGTTTAGAATGTTTAAACTTTTTTGCTCTTCTGTGATTTGTTTATTACTTTACTCACCAGAATAAGTTCTTAGTTTAGTCACAACTGGAGGTCTGTTAGTTGTTTGACTAGGCCTGCTCGCTCTTAGTTTGGTGGCCAGGGTAGAATGTTATTAATACAACGGTCTGGTTGGTTTGGGTCCTGCGACCAGGGTAGATCGTTGTTCATACAGCGCCCAGCTCAGTGCGTCCTAAGTTTACCCACTATACAGGTATATTCTGAAATGTATATAGGTCGACGAGGGTAGTTCGCTGTTATTATAGCGACGAGATCAGTCTGTGATTTGTTTATTACTTTACTCACCGGAATAAGTTCTTAGTTTAAACACAACTGTAGGTCTGTTAGTTTTTTGACTAGGCCTGCTCTCTCTTAGTTTGGTGCCCAGGGTAGAATGTTATTAATACAACGATCTGGTTGGTTTTGGTTCTGCGACCAGGGTAGATCGTTGTTTATACAGCGCCCAGTCCAGTTCGTCCTAAGTTTGCCCACTATACAGGTTTATTCTGAGATAGCTTGAGTACTATAGCAGCAATAATCAATTGTAGTTACAATGGTTTAGAGTTTAGGATTCAAGAGTTTTGTTCCTCACCTGAGATCGTATGGTAACATAGATTAATGAAAAAAACGAAATGCAGAACGAGATTCAGTCTCATGCATCGCACAGACCTGTATGCATTTATTTCTTATTCGGGTTACTCCAACATGTTTGTCCATGTTTTCCTTTACGAGTTTCTTCTGCCTCGGTCAGGCTTTTCGTGGCAACATGGAGAATAGTGGTAGTGCAGACCAAAATGAGAAGCGAAGAAAGGCTTACTCTGAGATGCCGGCAGATAAGAAAGCTGAGTTACTTAAGCGACGTAGAATGCGTTATGCGCTTACTCGTGCTTCGAGAGAATCATCTGCTGGCCCAACTGTGGACCCGATTAACCCTGTAATAGGATCATTGGATTCTTCAGCTAGCGGGTCCACATTTCAAACCAGTAGGGGAGCAGCTGTGGATCGAGTTCCTTTAAATGACGTGCTGGTTGCACGGATCAGAAAACGAAATAGCTGTGCTGAAATTGATTCTGCTCTCTACCCTCGGAGAAGACAAGCTGAACATGCGGATGTGGTTCGCCCTCCTTTTGAAGCATCTGCTTTGCCTAATCCACCCTGTTCCCTACTGCCTACAGTTTCTGATTGTGAGTACTGTTCAGCTAAACACTTCTTCCACGAGCCGCCATCGTTTTGTTGTTCTGAGGGGGAACTGAAGTTGGCACCTACCCACATGCCTGCAGAGCTTCTTCGGCTGTTTACTTCTGATGATCCGGATTCGGTTTGTTTTCGGCGATATGTACGCACTTACTATAATCACCTTGCTTTCACTACTTTCGGGGTGAAGACCGACCCTGAGTTGATGAAAAACAAACAAGGGGTTTATACATTCACAGTGCAGGGGAAAGTGTATCATAACCTTCCTCCGTTGCAATCGGCCTCTGAACCTGCGAAAAACCTACAACTCTATCTTTATGATGGTGAGGCTGAATTAGATCATTGAATGTTGCTGTCAACAAGGTTGGATCGAGGTCTGCTGCGGAAATTACTGAATATAATTCAAGGAAATCCTTATGTGGTTTTCCTCAGGCAGTTAAAAGATCTTCAAAATCTATCCGACCATCGGATATGTTTGGTTAATACACCAAAGTTTGACCAAAGGGTTTACAACCAGCCCACATGCAGTGATGTGGCTGCGATACTTAGTGTTGAAGATGAGAACGAATCTTACCCGCAGTGCCATATCCAGATTTATGCAAAGGATAGCACCCCTTATAATATTTCACACATTTTTGCATGCTACGATCCTTTGCAGTATCCATTGTTTTTCGTGCATGGGGAGAGTGGCTGGCATTTTGGTATAGAAAAGATGCCTCCGAACCTAAGGAAACGGATATACAGTTTTAACGTTGGATCAGGGGTGTCTCCAGAGATCGCAAGCAGTGCGCAAGATTTGGTGGACTCTGAAAATTTAGGTAAATTTTGTTTTACTTCTATTTAGAAAACTCTTAAACTTGTTAAGGCATTAGAAACCATGGCTTTGACCCATTACGTTCACGTGTTTTGCAGCAATGGCTAGCGGTTCACGTAAGCGGAATATTGTCTCATGCAGACAGTATTATTGCTACAAAATGCAAATGAAGGACTCGGATGAGTCAGGTCTTCTGCATGGAGGGCGTTTGTTCCAGCAATACATTGTTGATATGTTCGTCAAGGTTGAGTCATGTAGATTAGAGTATGTTAGAAAACAACAAAAAGAAATACGCACTGAATATCTGCAAGGTTTGATTGACAGTATCAGTAATGGTAACTCTTCAGGTTCGGCTGTTGGACGCAAATCCATTCTTCCGCCGTCATTTATGGGTGGCCCACGGGATATGCGGAGGCGATATTTGGACGCTATGGCTCTTGTTCAGCAGTTTGGACGGCCAGATTTCTTCATAACAATGACTTGTAATCCAGCTTGGCCAGAGATTACTAAGCATTTGCTGCCTTGTGAACTGCCTCAGAATAGACCTGATTTGCTGTCAAGGGTTTTCAAAGCAAAACTTGAGATGCTGAAAAAGGATTTATTATCTGATCATATATTTGGCACTACAAATGCATCTGTGTACTCAATTGAATTCCAGAAAAGTGGATTGCCTCATGTGCATCTTCTGATGATATTGGATAGTGCATCGAAACCAATTAACCCTGAGGCATATGATCGGTATATCAGTGCGGAACTACCGGATCCTGACAAAGATCTCGAGCTGTTCACCCTGGTCACCAGACATATGATGCATGGACCATGTGGTGTTATGAATATGAAATGTCCATGCATGCGTAATCGGATTTGCAAAAACAAATTCCCAAGGAGTTTTACAGACCACACAACTCATGGACAGGATAGTTATCCATTATACCGACGTCGGGACACAGGCATCTTGGCTATAGTTAGGCGCCAGCGTTTGGACAACAGATGGGTCGTACCTTATAATCCATACCTTCTTAGGAAGTATGATTGCCATGTAAATGTAGAAGTCTGCTCCACAATAAAACTTGTGAAGTATCTGTATAAGTACATCTACAAGGGGCGGATCGATTGCATTTCAATTAAATGCAGGAAGTACCGATGACGAAATTCATGAATATCAGATTGGCCGGTGGGTGTCCCCTCCGGAAGCTGCGTGGCGTATTTATTCCTTCCCGTTATTTGAGATTCACCCCGCGGTCGTTGCTTTGCAGATTCACTTACCGAATAACTACAGCCTGCCTTTTCGTGCAGATGCTGATCTTGAATCTGTGGTGAATAACTCATTCTTTTCACGGACAATGTTGACGCAGTTTTTCAAGATGAATCGGTTTAATCCTCATGCACGCTCATTGAAATGCCTCTATAAGGACTTTCCAAGGTACTTTGTTTGGGACAATGGTAAGCGAACTTGGACACAGCGGAAAAAGGGCAGGGTCGTAGGCCGTGTGTTCTCTGTCCCTCCGTCAGAAGGTGAGCGCTATTATTTGCGCCTTCTTCTAAGAAATGTTGGTGGACCTGAATCATTCAACGACTTGTTGACATTCAATGGTCAAATGTACAGCTCCTTTCGAGAAGCAGCCCTACAGCGGGGATTACTAGCAACAGACTCTGATCTACATCGTTTCTTAGATGAGGCTGTGGCCTACCAAATGCCGAGACAACTACGGCATTTGTTTGCTTCGATTCTTGTATACTGCTCGCCTTCCAACCCTAGCGAATTATGGAATAAATACTCTCAATCTATTTGTGAGGACTATACAAGACCTAGACCTGGTCCAGAAATGAATGCCTCCAGTGCACGAAAAAAGGCTCTTGCTGATATTTTGTACTTGCTTGATGATATGGGTAAGAAACTTAGCCAATACTGTTTAGGGCCGGAGGCAGACTATGTATGCAAAACCATGGATATGTCAAAGGAACTTCAGAATGAGAGGAATATTCCTATCGTTGAAAATGACCTCTTAAACATATCGCATTTAAACCCAAGACAATTGCAGGCTTATAATGCAATCATGGAGAAAGCCCTAGCTAATGAACCAGCTGTTTTCTTTGTGGATGGTCCTGGAGGGACTGGCAAGACGTTCCTTTACAAGACCATCCTTGCAGCGTTGAGATCACAAAAGCATATTTCTATAGCGACAGCTACTTCTGGGATAGCAGCTTCGAGTCTTCCAGGCGGATGAACTGCACACTCTCGGTTCAAGCTACCACTTCATTCAGATGAATCACAGATTGCTGCAGTCAGCAAGCAGTCTTCACTAGCCAGGTTGCTACGGGAAGCCAGGTTAATTATATGGGACGAGGCTCCGATGGCGTATAGAAAGTCGGTTGAAGCGTTCGCCGAGATGTTAAGAGACATAACAGATGTTGATAGACCGTTTGGAGATAAGATCGTAGTTTTCGGTGGGGATTTCCGACAAGTTTTACCTGTGGTAACAAATTCGACCAGGCTGCAGCAGATTGATTCCTGCCTCATCAGTTCAGCTTTATGGACCTCCTTCCAGAGAATACATATGAGAGCGCTTGAGGATCCGGACTTTACTGCTTACTTGTTGAGGGTTGGAAATGGAACAGAGGTGGAGGATGCAGATGGTTATGTGACATTGCCTGAGAGCATGGTCATTTCATACACAGACATGAATGCATCCTTAGAAAGATTGATCCACTTTGTATATCCTGACATGGACATTTTCATTGACAGCCCTACTATGATTGTTAGTCGTGCTCTCCTTGCTCCTACAAATTCTTGTGTAGATGACATTAACACTGCCATGCTACAGAAATTGCCTGGAGAAACATCTGTATACTACAGTACATATATTGCCATAGATTTGCAGCAACAGGGGGACTACCAAGATTTCCTAAACACACTCAATCCAAGTAGCCTTCCGCCACACAAACTTGAGTTGAAGGCTAACTGCCCTATTATCCTTCTGCAGAATCTAAATCCGACGGTGGGATTGTGCAATGGCACTAGATTAATATGCAAGGAATTGAGGTCTTACACAATTGTAGCAGAGATAGCAAGTGGTCCAAGTGCAGGGGAGCAAACAATACTTCACAGAATCCCCTTGGAAGCATCGAACGAAGACAAAAAGTCAGGGATACCCTTCAAATGATACCAGTACCCGGTGCGATTGTGCTTTGCGATGACAATTAACAAAGCACAAGGCCAAACTTTGGATCGTGTTGGGATTTACCTTAGAGAACCTGTCTTCTCGCACGGTCAACTTTACGTTGCGTTATCCCACGCAAGGAGATCAAGCTCTATCAAAGTGTTAATTGTGCCCCCAGAAGTTGATGAACCCTGCCATACATGTAAAACTAGGAATATAGTGTTTGAAGAGATTATAGGCCATTAAGCACACACGAATTACGGTGATAAGTGAACTGTCTTGTCCGCTACCTTGAAAATGAGCGATCTGCTCTGGTAACTCTTGTTTGAGGTAACTGCCATGTTTGTTAGGTTTCTTAAGTGTTGTTCTGATTTTTAGTGATTTCCTTTTATCTGTGTTAAATATGAAGGTTGTTTGGTCACTTGTATGTCTCGGTACGATCAATAACTATTTTTTGATAAGCAGGTCATGGGCTCCGAACTTTTGATCCCAGCAGTGCAACCAGGTGATATTAGGTGGCGAATCAAAGTTCTTGTTCTTGAGAAAAGTAACGTCACAAGTCCGAAACCTGGGAAACGTCTTCAGAAACTAATCCTCATGGACAAAGAGGTAAGTTACGTTTTGGTTGTTTCTCACTTTGTTTTGATAGGGTAGAATGTTATTAATACAGCGATCTGGTCGGTTTGGGTTCTGCGACCAGGGTAGATCGTTGTTCATATAGCGACCAGCTCAGTTCGTGCTAAGTTTATTCACTATACAAGTATATTCTGAAATGTATGTAAGTCGCCGAGGGTAGTTCGCTCTTATTATGGCGACGATATCAGTTTGTCCTTGTTTTATTGCTTTACTCCCAGAATAAGTTGTTGGTTCAGTCAAGACTGGAGGTCTGTTAGTTGTTTTAACACGCCTGGTGGCTCTTAGTTTTGCGACCCACGTAGAACGCTATTACTACAGCGACCTGGTCGATTTTTGTTCTACGACCAACATAGACCGTTCTTATTTTATTGACCAGATCAGACCGTCCTTAGTTTACTCACTATACGGGTATATTGTGAAATGTATTACTTTATGGATATTCCCAGGTTCCCTTTGATCACGATTAACAAAAAATGTAAGACTCCACCCGAATACTACATGTACTGATGTTAATATCCGAGTATTATTTCTTGTAGGGATATAAAGTCGAAGGAAATATCTGGGATGCAAATACAGACATCTTCCGCAACACACTTTCCTTGTTCAGAACTTACTATGTCGGTGGAGCGATAGTCAGTTCCCTAAAGGATGGTTACGCAGACAGGTATCCTGGAGTTACGCATCAATGGAGCATCAATAGGCCAACCTACATCAGGCAGATCGATGATATGGCAAACACCATACCTTACCCAAATATTCCATATGTTAGCTGCACCCAGATGATTGAAGCCGTAGGAACAGGAAAGAGAGTAGGTATGCAAAAAATTAATTTATTTCTCAGCAAGATGATACCAGCCAAAATCTTAAAACCATAAATAAATACAACAAACTTTCTCTGTTGTTTCATAGATTTGTTTGCAGTAGTCATTGATGTAAAACATCCAAAGGAGATAACCTTTAAGGGAAAGCTGACCACCTTGCAGGAATGCACCATCATACAACAAGAGTAAGAAATTCATTCAACAAGTAATTTGGCACATAATTGGATACACACCTACACTAACACATTTGCAAATGCAGGTTGCGGCCAATGGTATTAACTTTATGGGGAAATTTCATTGATATTCAAGGAGTAGAGCTCCTTGACAAAAAGGATTAGTACCCTATTATCCTAGGGAGGAACCTCATACCTTCTACTTTCACAGGTACGCATATAGCTTAAAACACAGTTGCTCTGTATGACATTAATCACCCTGTTCTAAAGTTAGGCAACACATATTTATCTTGTAAACAGGTCCAGCACTGGCCACAACTCCAGTTAGCACAATTGCTATTCATCCTGATGTCCCACAAACTTTAGAATTTCAGAGCTGGTATACATGCCTCACTTACACTGTTATCTTAATAAACTATATGTCTACACAGATTCTACTCTAAAACCACCGAAAAAAAGGATTTAAGGACTGGCCTTTATTTTTTTGCCAACCGTTTTCACTAAACCCACAAATGTCTTACAGGCTGACAGATAATATGACTGTCATAAAGAACATGGAAAAGACACCAACTCGTGAAGCATTCGAAGGTTTAATGGCTTTTTCCCCAAATCAACCCATTCTAAAGATTGCAGCCATAACCACTGATAGAAAGGTCAGTTAATAATATAAATACCAACACTTGCTGTCCTTTTACTCCGTTGTACCTAAGATTGTTTCCTCAAAAATACCCTAATCTTTTCATTATGCAACTAAAAATCAAAATTTATTTTGAATATTAAACCAAATTAAGGAAACCTTTTATTGATGGTTGAACATACTAGAAATACATTGAAAACAAGAGGTTGCAATCCAATAAAAAAAAAGGCAGTTTAAGGCAGTTCTCTCTGCATTTCGTCATTAAGGCTTCACTTTCATTGATTCCACTTAGTCCATCGCCCCATTTCTAAGGTTATCTGCAGAATCTATGCTTTCAGTCTCTGTATTACTTTCATTTCGCATAGTTGACTGAGCTGCAGCTTCAGCTGCATCTGCAAGCATATACTTTTCCTTCCACATGTTTGCGAGCCTTTCTTGCTTTTTGGCGTTGATTCTCTGCTGTTTAAGCTCCTCTTTGGAGCTGTGCAACTTCTTCTCGATTCGATCCCTTTGCCGAGCAATACTTTTCACAGCATAATCTGGATAAGATCCTACCTTTGGAATTTCATCTGGCCTTATAGACGAATCATCATCCTTTACCGGTATGGGAGGAGCATATGTTTCGAACTGGTCTTCCGCAACCTCATATAGCAGTGTAGGATATGCATTCTGAAATTCCATGTTTCCTATGCAAATTTTGTTGATGGTATGCTCAGATTTCTGCTGTACGTTGTCTTGTAGGTCGTGTGTGATTGTAACCTGAAATCGTATCCTTTTATAACCCTGTATCTACTACTATATGAAATTAACAAAGGTTTCACTTTATCCTAGACCATTTATTATGCAGTTAATGTTGTTGCTGTAAATTTTTCCATCCTAACAACATTGGGTAGATGTATTCATTAAATTTTGCTGCAATCATTTACTATTCTCCCTTTGACTTTGATAATTTCAAAGAAATGCAAACAAGTTGTCCTCAATAAATTCTTATCCACAACTTTTGTCCTATATAACATTCCAATTAATATACTGTATTTTCTTCATCTACTGGATTAAATGCCACTTTTTGTCCAATGCAATATAATTAATGGGAAATTAGGGATAAGGACACAATCTGAAATATTATTAAGCAACAGGACAACTACATATTTTTTATAGGGAGAAGGACAACTGCATAATTTTATAGCGAGAAGGACAAACAGTGAATCCGAAAATCGGTGAATCTCCTAGTGAATCCCGAAATCGGTGAATTTCGATGATAAATTTTGATGATGAATCCCGAAAATCGGTGAATCCCGACAATGAATTTTGAAAATTAGTGAATTTAATAAATGAATTCGGGATGAATTTAAGCAAAGTGAATTTGAACACAAGTAAATTTCGATAGTGGATAAATAGTTTTGTCCTTTATGCAAAAGTTTCAAAAGACTGTCCTTCTACTTAATTGATGAAATATTTTTGTCCTTCTCCCTCATTCCCCCTATAATTAAATACATTAATATTTTTAGGTTTTTTTGCTACTACTGTTATAAATCTCGTGCAATGCAATATAATTAATGGAAAATTAGGGATAAGGACACAATCTGGAATATTTTTAAGTAACAGGACATCTACATATTTTTTATAGGGAGAAGGACAACTGCATAATTTTTATAGCGAGAAGGACAAACAGTGAATCCCAAAAATCAGTGAATCTCTCCAGTGAATCCCGAAATCAGTGAATTTTGACAGTAAATTTCGACAGTGAATCCCGAAAATTAGTGAATTTCGACAATGAATTTTGAAAATTAGTGAATTTCGAATGATGAATTTCGGCAAGTGAATTTAAATAAAGTGAATTTGAACACAAGTGAATTTCGATAGTGGATAAATAGTTTTGTCCTTTATGCAAAAGTTTCAAAAGACTGTCCTTCTACTCAATTGATGAAATATTTTTGTCCTTCTCCCTCATTCCCCCTATAATTAATTACTTAAATATTTTTAGGTATTTTTGCTACTGCTGTTTTAAATCTCGCATTCAAAATTTTAATGTGCTTATTCTCTTTTTTGGAAATAAAAAAAAAAGCATTTATGATAACGTTATTACAATAGACCATCTCATTTAAATGAAATAATTACCTAATACTTCACATTGAATAGCAGAATCCATGGGTAAAAATATGCATTACAGTGGACAGAACAAGACAGAGCCTGACATACACAGCATGTCCAAAATGCCGGTACATGATCACTGCAGACCCTGGAGAGATGTATTTCTGCTTTACTTGCAGCAGCAACCAAATAGCCGAAGTCAGGTAATAACTTGCCGATATGAGATAGGTACTTTAAAAAATTTAGGCAGCATACATCAACACAAACCACCGTCTGCAGATGCAAGTTGAATGCTACTGTGGCTGACGATTTAGACACAGCTAAAGTAACCCTATTTGATGAGGTCGCTGAGCAATTGATTGGGAAAACAAAGCTCGAGCTTCATGCCATGACTCCTGAGGTACAGACAAAGTTACACAGCACCAAAAATCTTCACCATCTCTGACTATTCAACATGCTAACACACCTATTCTTCAAGAAACACATCAGCTGCTTGAGCAAACAAACACAAGACTGCAGGATCATCCATTCCACATGCAACTTCGGCCGCAAAGAAATAATGAAGGTTTGAACACAGTGAAATATACAGTTCAGCAAATCCACTTTGGAAACCTAAATGATACAAAATATGGAAACAAGGAGCACCTTGCTGAGCACAATCAAATTCATGGAGAAAAAGGTAGCAAATGATTATCTAACCTCAAATTCATTTTCATATACAGTTACCTTACGCGACCAAAGCATTAAAAACTGACACATTAAAAATCGGGGTTCAAAAAAGCAGGAATCAAAGAAAATGCTGCAGTACAACATCTTGTGTCAGCAACTGAAGGCACTTTATCAACCATGACTCCAGAGGCAACTGAGAAAGACAACACAGCAACCACATTCAACGAAACAACATCAAACCCCATCAGCCCTCTAAAGAAAATGAAAGTGGGAGACATTTGAAAATAAGGAAGGAAACCCAAAAAATTCTGGTAGAGCTCACATTGCATGTAATATCAAGTGACCTTTTGTCTGCAAATCAGGCCAATCTCAAAAAACAGTCTATCTTTTGCTGTAAATGATCCTCAAATTAGATATCCAGAATATCAACTTTGGATTTTGCAAACCAAATACGGTTATGTTGTAACAATAACTCTTTTTGTGTAAATTAAGCTGGCGCAAATTATCCTCAATGTCAGCTATCACTTCTGCAAGCAAACTTTGGTTTCGTTATAACCAATTTTCAAATGTACACTATAGCTTTTGTACTATAATAGCTCCAACTATTTACATTTGTTATTATATTTCTACCACTATATGATAATAAACGGACATTATCTCCAATTCCTGTAGATCGTAAGATTATATTACCAAGTGCAAACTACCGCTTCGTAACATAAGAACAATCTGATCTGGTTATACTCTTAGGTCCGCCCTACCGTGTTCGCTCAAGTAATATCGGCCTTGACCTGGTCGCTGTAAGAGCCAGTACCTACTCTACCCAATCCCTTACACCGTGCATTCCTGATCGCTATACTAACAAAAACCAACACTGGTCAGTTAACTAAGATAGCTTTCAAACATCGATAAACCAAAATCGACCAGGGCTGCTCGCTCCTATAAAATTAAACAATCCGGGTGGGTCTAATTATCCACGTACATTTCATATTACATCACATGAATCATCACGACTGGAGGTCTGTTAGTTGTTTGGCTAGCCTTGGTCGCTCTTTGAAAATTGCAACCCAAATACGGTTATGTTGTATCTACTCTACCCAATCACTTTCACCGTGCATTCCTGATCGCTATACTAACAAAAACCAACGCTGGTCAGTTAACTAAGATATCTTGCAAACATCAGTAAACCAGGATCGACCAGGGCTGGTCGCTCCTATAATATAAAACGATCCAACTGGCTCTAATTATCCATGTACACTTCAGATTACATCACATGAATCATCACGACTGGAGGTCTGTTAGTTGTTTGACTAGCCTTGGTCTCTCTTAGCTTTATGACCAGGGTAGAACGTTATTACTAGAGCGATCTGGCCGTTCTTGGTTCTGCGACCAGGATAAATCATTCTTAGTACACCGACCAACTCGGTTCGTCCTTAATTTACCCATTACAAAGGTGTATTCTGAAACGTATGTAGGTTGACCAAGGTAGTTCGCTCTTATTACAGCGACCGGGTGAATTCATCCTTTCTAAAAGTCACTAAACTAACAACCAGCAACCCCACTTACTAAAGTAGGAGACACGTGGCCAAAATCGGCTCATCCACCATTTTAATCAGATACATACATTAAGATCTAAGGTATATAACTCCTCCACGTGTATTGCTTAAATCAAATAACCAACAGTACCTCGGTTAGCGCAAACATTACTTTGCAGACGAAACGCCAGATCTCAAGCTCAAATGCTATTAAGCACAACAAGACAATAAAAGGTTCATCGTTCTTTATTCCATAAAAGATTTTACCGGCTGCTTTTGCATTTCGATTTTCCAAGTAAGTTCTTCTTCCTCCTACGTATTTCCTTTAAGTTGTTATGAATGCACAACAATCTGCTACTTCAAATCCCGGAGAAAATCCTCTGTTATCTATTCTGCCACCGCATTTGATTGCCTCCGTCGCACAAACATTCATACAAAACCCTCCAACCGACTACAACATTTCTGGACTATCCACTCGCTTTAGGGGTTACAGGAGAATAGCTGAAACCAAAAAGATGATGGCATGCCATGCAATCGACTTTAAATTAAAAGCTTCAGATATTATCAGGCTGTGCGATAAGTATGGAATAGACAGAAATACTTATGTGCCAATCCGTCCAGAATCCGGAAAGAGTGCTGCTGCTCCACCAGCTGAATACTGTGCAATTTATAAGGAACAACTGGACTGTGGCCTTAGATTCCCCCTTCCCCCTGCATATTTAGAAATACTCCGATATTATAAGTTAGGAATAGGGCAAATAGTGCCTAATAGCATCAGAACAATTACTGCCTTTTTGATTTGGTGTAGGTGTTTCGTTGTTCCTTTTTCATTGAAGCTGTTCAGAGCCTTCTACCAGTGCAAACAGGTGAAGAACAGCCCTGGTTGGTACTGCTTTTGCAGACGAAATGATAGTCTAAGTAGCATCCCCTTGATTCGAAAAACCGATAGGTCATTTTCAGATTGGAAAAAACATTTTTTCTTTATCAGACATGGATGTGTAAGAAACATAGGTAAATGGAATACTTGCACTCAAAACAGTGATGCAGTTGAAGGAAAGTTAGACAAGAAAATAGTAGAAGACATTAGGCAATCTGGCATATACCGGGTTTAAGAAATTATAACTCTGACTTAATTGGTGCTGCTCACCTGGAAACAGCTGGTCCACATCCTTATGTTGCGCTATCTGAGGAAGAGTATCAACTTAGTACGTTATTTCCTTTCCCATTTGTGCATATCTACCTGTATGTTTGCTCTAACATGATTATTGACTCTTTTTTTTAGTGGCTAGCCTGACTGACATAATTCAAGAGTCAGAAGAAGTCACACCTCCTACAGAACAAGAGACAACTGATGCTACTGATAATGCAAATGAAGCCGCTACAGAAGACAACACTTTGGAAGGCACCAACAACGATTTTGAACCAACTCCAAAAAAACCGGCAATAGAAACTACTGAAAAGGATTCTGAGGATACCCATGAACAACAGATGGTGACCTACGAATCACAGGCAGATGATGACTCAGAGCTTGTACACCGAACAAAACGCAGCAGATGTGAACAGCAACAAGACAAAAGCGCTGACACTAACACACAGAACCAAGGACAAAGATATGATTGGAAGGACTGGACTGTTGAAGATATGTCCAAATTTGTAAGTATATACTTCAAATATGTAACTTTCCTGTTGCACGTACAATGTGTACTAAGTAACCCCTTATATTGTTTTTATTTAAGGGTGCAAAATTTGGTAGAGCACTTTTGGATCGTCTGAAAAAATCAGGCCAAACTAAAGCCGAGTTGGTCAACTCAATATCTGAGTGGAAAACCAAATATGCAGATTTGCAGAGCAAACATGAAGATTTACAGCGCCAGACGACTGCTGAAATCACTGCACTAAAGCAACAACTCGCGGAACAAGAGCAAGAGAAGAAAGCTCAAATTGCAAAAGCCATGAAAATCAATTCAGACCTGGAGATAATTGTGGCAGCCAAAGCTGAGCTCGACAGCAAAATAGCTGATCTGCAATCAGAAACAGATAACCTGAAAAACTCCATGCCTCAAAAAATGGAACAACACTTGGCCTACTACAGACAATCCGACAAGCTAACCAACAATCTAAAGATGCTATTTGCTCCAATTATATGGTTCGGATATTCTTCTGCCATTGACGATCTAAAGAAAGCAGGTGTTAATATTGAAGGCATAAAGCTTCCTCACTCCGCTTGGAATAGGACCGATGGTGAACAGGTTTATCAGACCAGATACAACGACTTCAGAGATGGAGTGGATCTAGCTGCCAAATACAGCAAAAAATCTCAGGCTTCCCACACTGGCTCATCTTCTCAATCTAAAGACTCCACCAATCCCTAATTGAAACAATATTTTCACTTGATTCTGTTAAAACTTTGTATGACTTCAAATCGGTTTACCGGTTGCAACAGTTACCTTATCTCTATTTAACTTTACTACCTGCTAACTGGTTTTACTCATTATTTTCTGCATCATCGTTGTTCCACATACATACAGTTATATTCTCCCTCCATTTATCATCGATTTCAAATTTTGGGATTTATCATGATGATCCAATAGAGAGGGTATATTATCATGATCATCCATTGTTGTAAAACGTTATTTTTACACCGACCTGGTCGCAATTAGTTGTGCGACCAGGGTAGATCGTCCTTACTACAGCGATTAGTAGTGCGACCAGGGTAGATCGTCCTTAATACAGCGATCAGATCAAAACCCATACACACAAAAATTATATAAAAACCAAAAACACAGCCACGAGGGCACAACCCGTGCATCGCACGGATTCATCTGCTAGTAATAATATTATTCACGAACTTTTGCACGTATATATTCATACGGTTTTTTTATATTTTTTTTTCTATCATTATCCATGTATCCACGTATTGTTTAAATATATTATGCATCAAGATTTATAATTATTATAACAACCCAACAAAATAAACATTAAAGCAAACAAATAATAATAATAATAATAATAATAATAATAATAATAATAATAATAATAATAATAATAATAATAATAATAATAATAATAATAATAATAATATAATATTACATACCGCCAATAAAATTAAATATTACAATATAGCCAACAAAATACAATAAAATATTATATTTATAGTACATTGATATTATGAGGTGCTACCTCATATTTTCACTTTAATAAATTTAGTTGATCAATTATTCAATTTTGTTTTCATTTTCAATAGTTCCCCCTGACTGACATGAGTATGACCCGACTTCATATACGTGACATTCAAATATTCATTTTGGACCTTCTAAGTAAAACGGGCCTAACAATCTCAGCTCGATATTGGGTATTGAATAGACATTGGTCTCAACAGAGTAGACTTTATGAAGCGTAGGTCGTCCTAAATACATCAACATTACGCAGGTTGTCCGCTGTCCCTTGTGATCAGTTCGAAGAATGATAATCGTCTAGAGCAGACCGAATATTCTATTCTAAGGGATCAAGACACTTTTGCTCTAATTGTTCCACGATTTTTGCGCATGTACTTATATTCTCGATGTTTCATATGGGCAATTCACCGTTAATGTATGCACTTTTTACCTTTTCAATCCATTTTTGTCACGTATCAAGTTCGTCTTGGTTGTAATGCAGGGTGTTAGACACGTGACACTTTGAAAAGAACATGTAAAGAAAGATGTATGGTGTGGAATAAGAGTGTCAAGATGAAATGTTGAGAACATAAGTACAGTAATCATGAAACAAAAATAAACAAAAATGAACAAAAGTGCCGTTGTCCCAATATTCTTAATATGTGTATGTTATCCGATTGAATACGCCGGTGGGAAATTGATTAGTGTCATCTGAACTGGATCGGTATTTGAATTTTTTATGCTATACTATGGAATGATGTTGCTTAGCACTTCCTATTCACAATAAGAGGGATAATTATCAGATTAGGTTTAGTTAGGTTGAATTTCAAATGAAGAGCAATCACGTTGACTAACCAAAACTCAGAAGAATAGCCTTTGGATTTGATTCACCAATGAAAATATTAGAGTGTAACACCAATATTATTAGTGGACACCCTTTGAAAAATATTATCACTGGACACCCTTTGCAAAATAATGTTCGTTATTAATTATAAAAGTTCATTTACATATATACATATTTTATGATCATTGTTCATCATTATCGAATTTCAAAGATGAATTATCATAATGGTTTAACCTGATTATATAACAATGCATACATAAATAAAATTATATTATACGCATGTTGCATGAATAGTGATTATATCATAATTAAAATATTTATTCACACATTATCATATTTTTGTTTTATAACTATAATTTTATTTCACATAACCTCAATGATAATAACAAAATTAAAAAACACATTTCAAGTGCATTAAAGAAAGCAAATACTACAATATTTTACTTTCATCAATGTAACTATTATTTTAAGCACGTAATTAGTTGATGCAACCAATCGTAACTATAACCACATGTTAACCGTAATCTAAGAAAGTAGTGGAGTGTGTGTGAATATTCCTCAAATTTGTTACCAAGCAAACAATTATGAAATCATGCATGCAAGACTTATTAAGTGCAAACCATAGGCTTAAGAATGATATCAATCTCCACTAATCAAGGTATTCGGAGTCAAGAAGTTATATCAGGTAGGACTTGAAAGCTTGTAACATTAGGCCCGGGTAGTTGGCTAAGCGAAGGGTACAAAGGATATATCAAAGAGAACAAGCAAGATAGCAAGCCTCTACACCTTCACTTCCAAAAATGTCGAATTGGTATCTCTTCTTCTTCTTTTGCAAAAATCGTTGAGGTGGCCACTTCAACAAAGAACAAAAGATATTAGAAGCACCGCTTCAAATCAATACAATTTCCCCGAGCTTGAGTTACTTGGACTTGTTGAACTTGTCCTTCAAAATTGACTTCAAAACTCACCATCTATGTTGCACCGACACTCCAATATGGGTAACGTGCGCCGTATCCGACACGCGCCCGACACGACACGCGTCCGACACGCGCCGACACGGTGTCGGACACGTGTCGGTTGATTTAAAATAATGTTAAATTAAATTTTAAAACCGACACGCCAGGACACGCGTCGCGACACGCCAGGGACACGGCAAGGACACGGAGCGACACGTAGCGACACGTCCGGACACGGGGACACGTTCCGACACGGCTATTTATATTTTTTATATTTTTTTGTATTTTTGTATATATATATATATATATATATATATATATATATATATATATATATATATATATATACTACGTGTCCCCGGCGTGTCGTGTCCTATATTTTTGAAAGTTGCCGTGTCGCCGTGTCCGTGTCGTGTCGTGCGCCGTGTCCGTGTCGGTGTCCGTGCAACATAGCTCACCATTTATTGAACTTTATTCACAACTTCATTGAGATTTATTACTTTTTTTTGAACTAAACAACATACACCAATGGACTTCGAACTTAATAAGATACCATCTCAACTTTGTGCTAATAAATCCATCCAACTCTTGCCCAACTCGAAATGTTGTCACCACACAATACATAGAAACTTGCTAAACTTGCGGGACATCAAGGGAATGTAGCCAAACTTAATCTAAGGGTCGGATTATAATGAAGCTAATCACAAATGGCTAGTTTCGAGTGGGGTCTCACCACTCTACAAAGGCTGAGATGGGGACAGGTGGAAAATATGTTCGGAAATGCCATTTGGTTATGGTCGAGTCAAAGAAATGCCATGACCGTCATCCCTAACTCCGACTCCAAACACCTTTCTATTTCGCTTTGAAAGGATATCAAGCTTAAGTTCTAGTTGCTATGGAAGGAAGCATGCTTGCATGATTGCATAAAAGTTTGCATGTTAACAAAAGATCGGAATATACGTACTAAAGGATTCACACTACAAACAAAGATTCATGGTTAAAATGCACTTACATGTCACCAAGGTTACTCACTTCATTGAGGTACTCACTCTATCAATTGCAAAACCATATATTTTCACAAAAGGTGGTTTGTTCAACTTTAAATTGCACGAAAATTCACAAAACTAAGTGTTTATCAAACATTTAATGACATTACCATTTGTTGGACTAACTACGTTCCTGTTAGTAATACCATCCGCAACGGAAGCGATTTAAGGATCTAGATCTATATAATATACGTAATAAAATAACTAGATCTATTCTACAAGAGGGTTGTAGAACATACCTCTTGGATCTCAAAATCCAAGTTGGAGAACCGCAATAGAAAAGAAGATGTGAAGAGCACCACGATCTTCCGTACGTGTGATCCAAGCAACTCCCGGTGGAAGGAAATCATCGGCTCGAATCCTCCCGATATGCTACCCGGAAAAATCTCCAAGATTTTTCCCAAACACCCTTGGCCGAGATTTCTATCTTCTCTCTAAGAGTTGATAGTCGAAATTTTCATGTGTGTCAAGACTTGGGAGAACTCTCTTTATATAGGAGAGTAAAACTTAAGCCCCAAGGATTTTATAATTAATACAAAATCAATTATGATAATCCTATTAAATAAAAGATAATCCCAAAATATTCTAGAACAAATCAAGAATATTTTTATCTTTATTATTTACCATAAATATTTATCCAATAAATATTTTATGCACATGTCTTATTAATCACAAGAAAACTAATTTCTTGTTGACTAAAATATGCATGGGGCGAAAAAATGCTTATGACCTAGTCATTAATTAATTTCGACCAACACACATAAATTGGGCCAAGATTATGAAAAATGTCTTTTTCACATATTTAATTATTTAGCCCAACTAATTTAATAGTCCACTAAACAATTAATTCACATATCGTCTTAATAAAGTCCAACAAGAACTAAATTAATATTATTAGGATTCGACGTCCGAGAATAGCTATGCTATATTAGGAGGCACGTCGGGGACCATGGACTAATAATCGTGACTCCGATAAATCAAATAAATAATTATCTTACTAACAGATTAATTATATTCGATAAATCAATCACGGAATATGCCACCATAATCCGATCGCACTCCTCCGATTATAAGATTATATTTATCTCTCACGAGAATAATAATAAGCGTCCATTGATATAATCATTACATATGGATTAATCCTCATGCATTATTCATTCTAAATCGGGAAGTTACCGTTAACCCTTTCTAGAACCTCTTATCCTTATTTACCATTAACCCCTAGTGATCAATTAGTGCACATAAGCGACTAGTAGCTAATTAGTCAAATGTGAACTCCGGGATCGATCATTTTCTCGGGGCTAACAAATAAGGGAGGCGTCTATCTACTTCCATAAATGGAAGGAATGGATTCCGTATCTGTGATAACACAGACTACTCACTCAAATCGATACAATGCCAAGATGGGGTAATTCGGACCACAGACTCGGTGTAATCCTTAACCGTCAAGTCAAACCTCATAATGCGATTCAAGCGGTTGATTGTGATCACCTCGAGATTAAGATATATCCATAAATATGATCATCCATTGATTCGATAAGACTTTCGATTACGGAATTATATCGTGAACTCTAATCAAATCGGTCCGATACTATATGATATATCTATCATATATAAATGCCCCATTAGGTTCTCTTAACCGAAAGTCCGGATAAGACAATCACACCTATTGTGTTCTGGGCGCATTAATAGCACGTTAAAGGAGAGAGACCCGATACTCTCGATTAACTTCACTACGGGCTAATTGTATTTTAAGTACATCTTCACTAACTCAATCCTCCCGTGTATATACCATACACTGAGTTAAGTGATTACATAAACGATATACTTAGGGTTTTCTGTAGTGTAAATACTATTGTCACATCGGTGAATATGAGAATGAATAATAACATCATTTCATTTATTAAATAAAACAATTACAAAATTGTCTTTCGGGCATTATACCTAACAGTTCCCACTCCCCACTTACGAACTTGCATTGTCCTCAATGTAAAGTGAGTGGTAAGAAAGTAGTTAGGGAATCAAGATGAGTCAAACCAAGTA
The DNA here is from genome assembly GCA_026214975.1 of Gentiana macrophylla. Classification (NCBI taxonomy): domain Eukaryota; kingdom Viridiplantae; phylum Streptophyta; class Magnoliopsida; order Gentianales; family Gentianaceae; genus Gentiana; species Gentiana macrophylla. The sequence continues at coordinate 1,417,151 of CM047813.1, read as the reverse complement.
CCGGGATGCTATAAAAGGGAGGGTGGGTGGGCATGAACATGAAAGACAAGAAATGAAATGACAAGCAATCCCAAGTACTATCAAAGTATCAACCAAAATGTAGACACAAAAGGATTCTTGGCCACACCAGGCCTCACAAAAGAGCAAAAATACTATACCAAACTTTTTCGGGCTGCCTCCCAGTAGCGCTTTTGTTTAACGTCGTTTGCTCGACGTGATTATACGGTAGAAGTGACGGAAATTATACGGATTATCGTGCATGGATACCACTAACAATTGCTCACATAAGCATGTAGCAAATAAGCACCAAAGCCAACCAAAAGATAATGCTTAAGGAATAATAAGAAAGATAGTACCCGTAGTTTTGCTAAATTTATAGTCTATAGCTAGACTTTGCCTTTCTTAGGTCTTTAATGCACGGGTGGTGGGTCATTCTTATGCACCACATCCATCTTTTTCATCAAAACCGGCCTCCAACATAGTGTAGACGAATGCCACCAATCCCAACGATTCTTGACCTTTTCCTTTGATCTCCGAGCTTTCGGTTTGTGAGCTTTCACATTATTGCTAGAGTCATCTTCTTCAATTACCTATGTGTTAGTACGATCCACAACAAGGGGACACGAAGTGTCCACAAAAGAACAAGATTCTAGTGTAGTGCGTGGATATTTCAATGAAGTGTAGAAGTTGAAGACAACACGCTCATCATTTACTCCCAAACTAAGCTCTCCCTTACAAACATCAATCACGGCCTCTCCCGTTGCTAAAAATTGTCTACTGAGGATAAGGGGTGTAGTGTAACCTTCCTCCATATCCATAACAACAAAATCTACGGGGAAGTAAAACTTATCGACCTTCGCTAGTACATCCTCAATGACTCCCTTTGGACGTTTAATGGATCTATCCACAAGTTGGAGAGTCATCTCCATACGCTTAAGCTTGCCTATGCTAAGTTTCATGAAATCATCATAGGACATGAGGTTTATGCTCGCACCGAGATCACATAGCACCTTCTTAAACAAAAAGCCCCCAATCTCACATGGGATCATAAAACTCCCGGGGTCTTTAAGTTTATGAGGGAGCTTGTGTTGAAGCACGGCAGAACACTCCTCACTTATACAAACCGTCTCATATTCTTCCAACCGTTTCTTGTTGGAGAGTATGTCCTTTAGAAACTTTACCATAAGCCGGCATTTTAGTACGTACTTCGATGAAAGGGATATTAATGGTTAAGTGCTGAAAAGTGTCAAGAAAATGTGCATATTTCTTATCCAACTTCATCTTTTTAATTTCCTCATGAGGGGATAGGGAAGTGATTCAAGATCAATTAAAGTAGGGTTAGAATGTATACCTCCCTTACCTTTGTCGTTTGATGAAGATGGTGAAGCCTCTTTGAATGTTTGTGCATTTGGTGGACGCCATGTGTCATCATTCTGCACCTTCCTTGAAGGACGTCCAGAAACTTTTTTCTTACTCTCGGAGTGCACCGGGTCCATTGCCAAACTCTCGGGTTTTTCTCCAACATGTTCGTTGAACAAGGTCCTCAAATCACTCAATCTTGGATTTTTCAATATTCTAGGGACTTTTATCCATTCTTCTTCCTTTTCCACATTGACATAACCATCATTTCTCAAGAAATAATCAACAATTTCTTCTTCTTCTTCACTCCACCCTTCCTCTTTATTGTCATTCAAATCTTCTTCAACCTCATTGATTCCCTCATTTTTCCTATTCGAGTAATAATAGAATTGACTTCTCTCGGGTTTCTCTCGGTATTACTTGGAAATCCACCCGGTAGTCTACTACTATTTCTCTTGCCTTCCCTTGTCAAATGGTCTTCAATACCTCGCATTGATGCTTCCATAGTTCTCATTCTTGTATTTTGACTCACCATGGATGTTTTCAAATTGCCAACATCTTGAGAAATCACACCAATCGAATTCATCATTGTTTGCATATTAGAGGCTTGAGTAGCAACTACACCCATCAAGTTTTCCATCAAATTTTTCCATTGAGAAACCTATTTGTTGAATGGAGCATATTGAGTAGGAACTTGTTGGTAAAATGGAGGTGGTGGTTGTTGGTAAGAGGTATTTTCTTGGTATTCACCTTGTTGTTGCACATTGGCATTGATGGATGCCTTTTGTTGTTGTTCAAGAGATGCTCCGGGTCTATGATTGTTGAATTATCGGACCAATGGAAAATGGGATGATCTCTCATGATATTGTTGTATGCATTGGTGTAAGCATTATTGAGCTTCCGGTGTTGTTGCATAAAACTCACTTCCACCTTTGAAAATTCACCGGCTTTCACTAAGGCCAAAGGTATATTATCATTCCTCAAACCATCATAAGTTTCGTGACTAGGCTTGCCATTCCCCAACTCTTGCTAGCTTGCATTCCATCAAAAATTTTATTAAGAGTTGCTAATTGTGCCAACACTTCCGATTGTACGGTTGATTCTCCTACAAAAGCAACTTTCCTTGTACTTGTACCGGTTTCCCACATTCGGTTATTTTTTGAAATTTTCTCAATGGCATCATAAACATCTTGTGCCACACTCATCATCAAGGAACCATTACAAGCTTGACAACCTCCACACGTGCCTCTTTCCTCAACCTTCGACAAAATAATTGAACTAGCAATCCCCGGAAACGGCGCCACCGGCAGTGTACCTGGTCAATTGTAGTCTAGTACGGTGGTCAAGGTCGTATCCCACAAGAATGTGAGGTCAAACACCAAATAGTTGTTATTATCTTGATCCAAGTCGCAAGTTTGTTTAAGAAAGTACTAATTAACTACAAAAGATTGTTCAAATGATAAAAGAATCTAACCAAGATGATTCATAGTTCAAGTTATATCTCCTTAATTCCTTGGAATTGATTTACCTACCACCTTGGTGTCTAATGTGTGAACGGTGCATTCCTAATAAGTGATTTCCCCTCATACGAGTGAATTAAACCACACTTTGTCGCCTTCTTGGTCTAAGTACCTTAAACCTAATGAATTGACAAGATAAACACTTGAATGCCAAATTCCTCGGAAAAGGAATCGAATTCCACTAGGGTCAATTCTACCTTCCGTTCTTCTTAACCTCTTCTCACAACTAATATCTCCATTCGGTATCTACTAGTTGTGTAGGTGCATATGTAAGTTAATTACTCAAACATACACAATAGCAAACAATACAAGTACGAAGCATTTCAACACAAGAGAAGCTAGTGTTGGAATAATGTCCTAAACCCAATCGGGTTGGACCGGATCCGACCGGGTCGGATCATTTCTACTATTTCTTTATGTTTGTACATATATTAAATGGCTTTTACATTTGTCATATATATGTTCTTTTAAAGAACCAATTATGAATTGTTATATGATAACGTCCTTAGTATTAAAGCGTGATGATAGAAACCATGATAGGCGATTATGGTTGATGAGATCTCTAATCACTTTAATAAGTTTGATACTTAAATGTCTCTAGGCGATGTACTATTAAAGCAGGGCATTGATAGTATAAGCAGAGACTAGCACGTATTAGATGTCTTACGTCTTTAGAGGCGGGGATAGATCTCGTCTATCGAAGTGTAGAGACACTTGGGCATGCGTGGGCGTGTATTAGAGAATGCGTGACGTTAGGATCGACCCACTTACTTACGGATAAGTGTCACACTATGTGACGGTTGTGTAATTATCCTTAGGACCGGAGTCTTCATGGCATCACGGTGTGGATTGTCATGCTTTGACACTATTGAGGTTTCCCAGCCAGCCATGGGGCGATCATGCGGTAGTGATTGGGTGTGATCTTTGAAGCATCGCGGAGTATACATGATTGGTCGTCCGGGAATCGCGTGCCACTATCGTAGGGGTAAATATCCGAAAGGGCCTTCTTATAAGGAATGTCTCGTTCTCGTGAATCTTTGCAAAGTGGGAGTAAAGCGTGTTACTTGAGAGAACTTGATATCCGGTTTATAAGATACGGTTGTTAATGTTTGACACTCGACGTCACGACCGTTGGGATATTATTATAGCGATAGGATTGTAAGTTACACGGTAATCGCTTGTTTCACATGAAAGGTAGTAGTCATTGCATTTGACTCTTCCGATGATTGGGGTCACGGTGTGTTGCTAGACGCTATCCCGTGATCGTTAGGCATAAAGGGCATTTAAGTAATTTGCACTTTGTGTCTACGGCCAACATATTCGAAGCCTATCGGGTCACACACATATGAACATCCAGCCGGATTAAAATGTGGTTATAGATGATAACCAAAATAAGGAAAGTTTATCTCGAGACTATAAAGGTTATAGTGGTAAATTAATATAGTGGTATTTATTTATTATGAATAAATTAAATACAAGATATTAATTATATTGATTTTGCAAATTAATTAATCATAACATTATATTAATTAAAGAATTTTCCATAAGTGAAATTTTGGAAGGTTTGGGCGCCACATTGCTTGTGTGTGTGACACACTTGGATTGTGCAATTTAATTAATAAGATTACCATAATATTAATATGTGATATTAATTGATTTTGAGAAAAATAGATTTATGGTAATAACATAATTTATAATCAATATAAGATATTGGAAAATCAAATTATGGAAAGAGAGATCAATCACATTAATTATTCTTCCTTATTTTTATTGGAAAAAGGTTTTCTTCTCCCACACTCAAGGCATAAGGGGCGCCCCTCTCTACTATAAATAAGAGGGCTTGCCAAGCTCTTTTACACACCATTCTTCCAAGAGCAATTGTTCTTGTGAAAAATTGCAAGAACTCATAGTTCTTGTGTAAGAAAGAGGGGGCTTCCTATAGTGAGTTTGTGAGGGAGGAAAAAGTCCGGTCTAGCAACCGGGGTTTTCCGATAGCAATCCATGGTGGGATTCCGGCGGGCTGTTCGTGTGGACTAGCGGTAGAGGCCGAACACAAGGCGGCTCCATTTGAACTACTCTCTTAGGCGGTCAAAGCGTCGATCTTTTAGATCAACCAAGGTAACCGCCGTCTTTAGTTTATTCGTTTATTGCTTAAACGAAGTTGATCTTGGGTCGATAGGAAATAAATTTTTGAATTCCGCTGCGTTCCCGCGTAGATTTCCTAACAGTGGTATCAGAGAGAGCTTCGAGCTTAAGCAATAAGCGTGTTTATTTGCGTAGTTAATTTTATCGTTTAAATCACGTAATTAAAAGATGACATATTTTGATTCGTAAAACAATACACGAAAAGAAATTATTTTGTTTTGTGTATTTTATGTTTCAATATAGTTCATAGTTGTGATTAGTCGATAGATGCAAGATTCAAATCACGATACGTTAAGTCGAGGTTGAGTGATGGATTCTCGGTGAACCCACTCTTCGTTAATTCGATGTGCTCGATTTTTCGTCCCGTGATATTTATTGTGCATAGATATCTCGTTGTTTAGTCGTGTCATGGTTTAGAAACCACGGCGACATCCCTTTTGATTACGAATCAAAAGGAAAGAAACAAAAGAGAGATTTAATTTTAATTTAATTTTAGAATAGTTCTAATTAATTAAAATTAAAATTAAAATCATTTAAAATTAATCGTTAATTTTATTTCGATTAAAATCATTTAATTAATTAAATGTTAATTAGTTAATTGATTGGATAAAATTATTTATAGATTAAATGTTAATTGATTAGTTAAGACGCAAGTAGTTAAATTTAATTTTATCTTTTTCATAAGATGTTATTGTATGGATTAGATAGTGTAGATATAATATGATTATATGGACCCCGATTGATCATGGACTCGACCGATAGGATAGATGTGAATGATTTAAATTTTCTGTTGGTTTTAAAAATTGTCCTAGGCCGTTATGAAAAACGTGACCTAGTTTATTTTCTGCATTTATCCCATTCCGTTGGCTCCCCGTGTGCGGCGGGTATATTAGATAAATTGAATGTAACAAGAATGGAGCGGAAGATGGAGACCAAAGAAAAGCGAAAATGAAGATCCCGTTGGAGAATGGCGCATTGAAGATCCTATTGGCGGTTGCAGCTAACCTTAGATTGTGACCCGCGGTTTAAATCGATTTGTATTGAAACCGCACACCTAGGAAAAGTCCATGATCATACCGGTTACTTTACGCATTTATTTATTTTGTGCATGTATTTATTTTATATGATACGATAGATGCATGAATAGGCACGATCTAGATGAATGTGTAGGATGTATGTCTATAGAGATAGATATAAAATTGATGAGACCGAAATTAAATTAATTAAGTGAATTAATTTTTACATAAATACTTCCACCTCAAAAGAATCAAGTTGAAATTGCCTCCCATATTATAATGACGGTGAAGAGCCCTTGTTGGATCCAACTCATCCCAAAGCAGGGGTTGACCTACCTCGGGTATATCGTCATTATCGAGATATGATCGTATGAGATCTCACGAATATTGGGGTTATGACTTGACTAGAATTCTCTCGCCGGCCCGAAGCGGGTCGTTTGGATTTTAGAGGCAAGGGTTTGACTACTTCATAAGATGAAAATTGTCAAAGAGTTGACTAGTCAAACAACAAGAGTCGTATAAGATACGATTGACAAAGAGTTGTCTACCTATTATGCTATTTTCGGTCCACCAGCCAAAGCGGGGGTCGGGGTAGTTTAGTGGGATCTTGTCCACTAAAGAAATTAATAATTCTTGAAAGTCAATTGGAAGTAGTTGACTAGTGGGAGCAAAATCATAAACCAAATGACCATTTTTGATTTTGCGTGTATAAACAACAACACTCATTTATTTTCATTTTTATGTTGTAGTTTTAGCAAACTTTATATTTATGTTTAATTCTCGATTAGTAAAACCAAACATGACTGTTACCTTTTTGAGAATCGTTCTCAAATATGGTTAAGTAGTTTTAATCCTTTTAAAATAATTCAAACGTTGAATGAGAATGACCATGTCTAATTTTGGAAAGGTTGTTTTCAAAATTGTAAGATTTAAGTATCGACTTAATTCTAGCATTTGCTTAAAGGTTAATTAAATAGTCAATGTTTTGAATACGATTCAAAAGGTTAAATAAACTATTTAATAAACTTTAGATTTTCTTTATGAAAGAAATTGAAGACATGGCTCTTGTGATCTTTCTAAAGTCTTATGAAGACTACAATAAGAAACATTTCTCAAGTTTAAAGGATTAAAAGAAAGTTAGGGCATGTGCTTAAATAAAGAACTTATTGAAGTTTCTATTCTAGGCAAGTGAGTTGAGATAAATCTATCTATTCGGTTTATCTTGGGGATAGTTAGAAGTGAAAGTCAACTCTTAGATATGACGCACTCAAATCATTGGTAGCTACAACGACATATATATAGTTCATCTTAATTTGGTATTTTTTTTTTTTTTTTTTTGTATTCTTCCTTTCATTCCACTTAACTTATATCCTTTCTATCACATTCAAAACCTTCTGATATTCACAGACACGTTCAAAAGTTAGGTACTAAGTTCATGTGTATTATCTAGAATAACCACTAGGATACTAAATGGATCTGATTTAAAATTTTCGCTTGATATCAAAGGCTTACGTGAACAATGAATTCATGTTACACAAATATATTTGGAATTACAATGCACTTACGGTTCACGTTGGTTATACACATCCAAATTGATCATTACATCTTCAAATCCATGAAATATATACCTTATACAGTTTATTTTAATCAACTAAATAATGCTTGAAAAAAATAAAAAACTAAGGGATTTATTGATACAAAATAAACATTAATGCCATTCTAGACCAACAACGACTACTGCCCCTACTAACGAACTTACATTGTCCTCGATGTAAAGTGAGTGTAAATAAGAGAGGTTGGGAAAGAAAGCAATGGTGTACTAAAACAAGTCAAAACAAATCTAAGGATGATATCAAAGGGTGGGTGGGTGGGTTAAATCTTACGAGTGTGATTAAATTAGAAAGATTAAATACTGGATATGGAAGGTTAAACAAATGTTGTAACACTTACCATAGATGTTTTATGCGGATCTAGTAAACTCGGCCCAGGTTTGGTTGAACTTTGGGTGCATTTGGTATGCTTTGAGTGGTATGTTGATAAGGGAACTAAATAAATGTTATTATGTTCGGTTCTTATGAAGAACATATACTTTGAAAGTAGGGTGATCTCTTCTAAAAGCATTTATTTGTTAGGATTTAGTAGACATATTCAATTGTAAAGAATAAATGTTATTCCGATAAAGTTGGAGTGTGCTAGAACTTCGTGAATCTAACATACTAGATTGATGTCACTTATATAGTTGATATATCTGTACGTGATGACATCTCAACTAAATATTTGTATGGTGTTATCCTTGATTTGTGGTTGTTCTAATAGAAAATAACACAAAATCGATAAAAAAAAAACCATTTTTTTCTCACCAATTGTTAACCACCACGTACATGATGTATGATGCACGAATCCACTCGATATCTAAGGAATAACCATTTACCGAGTAGTTTGACTATTTTTTTTTTTTCTTTTTCTTTCTCTCTCTCGGTAATTACCGAAGCCACTCGGTATTTATCGAGTATTTTTAAAAAAATTGATATCTTACCAAATAGGTAGGTACCAATGAAAATAAAAATACAAATGAGATTGAGAAATGTATTGACTTATTCTCAGGTACCATGTTATGTTACTTTCTACTATCGAAAATAGAAAATAACTCGAATTTGGTAGAAGAAGAAAATTGGTAACTAAAAGAAGGTAGATACCAAACGGAAAATAAAAATAGAAATGTGATAAGAAGAGTGTTGACTTATCCTCGAGAATTTTGAGCTAATACAAGTAGTAACCCTAGACACAAAGAAAGAAATTAGCGGCGTTTTCCCGGCAACGGCGCCAAAATCTTGACGGACCTTTCTAGGCTATCTGAGATCCTAACCGGCGGTGTGCCGGGTCAAATTGTAGTGCTAGTGCGGTGAGTCGAATTCGTATTCCTCGGAAAACATGGTAATTCTTTTAAGTGGGGTTAAACACCAAGAAAGCTATTATTAACTCGATCTAAGTCGCAGGTTTATCATTTTCCTCGGGTTAGATTATGTTAGATCGATTAGATTAGTTAGTAATGTTAGAGTTAGATGTTAGTAAAGCAGAAAAATAAAACAAATAAATACTAATATAATATATATTTTTGGATCAGCGAGAATACGTTCATTGAATCAATATATCTTTTTAGTTAATAAATGAGACAGATCTTTTCCTTCTTTGCAAGGAGGTCAATTATAAATGAACCGGTGTACTCTCTAAGCTAGACAACTCCTCCTCACACGGCGTATGAAATTGTCATATGTCCATTGTCCGTGATCCAAGGTCCACAATCGCATTACGGTTTTTACGAGCAGGTCCAGAAAGTACAAATCTACCTTTAGATAAAAAGAGTCATTCCGTTCAGTCAAGCGGTCAATTTTATTTAAAAGGCTCCGGTTGTCAAAGCCGGACGATTCAACTTTCGGTTTAAGTTTCAATTAAGCTGATGATTTAACATTATTACGATCTAAGTACAAATGTCAATAAAATTTATCTTTCCCAAGACAAATCGCTTCGGTAGGAAGGCGGGTTCCGTTGTCACGTTTTCACTCGGCCAATTTTACCCTCCGGTCTTTCAATTTTAACGTTTCATTAAGCGCGAAAGAAAGAGATTCATCATAATTGATTTTAATCATTATTACAGAGTCGATCATTCATTTTACCAAAAGATTAACTAATTGATTCATATCTTGGCTAGATATATTTTTAGTTTAATATCATATATAAATAGAAATAGAAATAATAAACATAACAATTTTAGAATATATTACCTAAGGTTATGATTATCGAATCGGGAATTCGTTTCCACCGGATCTAACATGCCAAAGCTTGAAATCAACAATCTTCGATAATTATTCAGCCATTACAACGATACTATAACCATTTTTATTTATATATGTGAAAAACATATATACATACATCACGTAGACATATATATGTATATACGAGAGAGAAGAAAATTAAAAGAGAAACGAGATGAAAAGATCAGAGATAGATCTATATAAATATATAGATAGATCTATCACATATATATTCATATATAGAATATATATATATACATGAAGGGTGTGTATATATATATATATATCATATATGTATATATATATATGATCATCAAACAAAAAAATAAAAAAGAAAGAAAGAAAAGAACACAGACGAGAAGAAAGGAAATAAGATGAAAAAGAGGGGCAAAGTCTCTGTTTCATGAATGCATCCTTATATAGACTAAAATTGAAGTGCCGGATCGATCCGGCTTTTCAATTGGATTGATCCTACTTTTCTTTTAAATTCAGTATCTTACGCGTCTGACTTCAATCTTCAGTTTCGTTCCGTCAGTAAATTTTGATTTTTCTGCACGATCACATAGAAACGAACCACAGGCAAATCTGACACCAAAAGTTTTAACAGAAAATCCTTGGGCTCCAAGTATCAGACATAACTCTCGTCTCGTTATTCAGTATTCAGTTCTGCTTCCGCAGTAAATCTTATCTTTTGTGCGCGAACACAAAAAGCGAACCACGAGTAATTTCGACAATAAAGTCCAAAAGCACAAGATTTGCACTTGTGGGAATTTATTTTATTAATATAAATAAAATACAATAAAAATACCATAATTTATATAAATTACTACTTTCAAAGATCTACAACTTTCATGAAGGACTCTTCTTCGAGAAAATGTCGTTTTGATGGTATTTGTTCGTCGAAGATATAATTCGATTAGTAATCTGGCTGCTAACCATCGAAGTAGAGCACTGACCACTTAAGTTAGTGGCACACTCTTATATCCCTAAAAATACCTCTTTTAGGCCTCAAAACGTGTCGTCACTCGGGGTTTTGGTCATCCTAAAGTTCTGCAATAAATTACCAAAATACCAAGCGTAGATCTGACACGACACTCCGGTTACTAAACCGGTACAAAACTTATAAAAACTTATAAAAATACGATAATTTATATAATAACTACTACTTACACATTTGAATAAAACTTAGTAATTTTGACTTGATTTGATACAATAATGCTCAAAATGGTATCAATATTGGGGTAAAATGTCGTAATAATGATCATAAATTTATCTCTCATCAATATGGAAGGTTAAACAAATGTTGTAACACTTACCATATTCTGGATCTAGTAAACTGATAAGGGAACTAAATAAATGTTATTATGTTCCGGTTCTTATGAAGAACATACTTTTTCGGTTATTTGTTAGGATTTAGTAGACATATTCAATTGTAAAGAATAAATGTTATTCGATAAAGTTGGAAGGTCATTTGAATCTAACATACTAGATTGATGTCACTATATAGTTGATATATGTGATGACATCTCAACTAAATATTTGTATGCATTTGTTATCCTTGATTTGTGGTTGTTCTAAGGCAGTCTCGTGGAAGGAAGCGTGTAATCAAGCGTTATTCTAATGATGTTGTACCGTATGATTATGAATCATGTGGGTTATAAATATCTTATTCAAAAGGACTAAAATACCCTTTTAAGAAAAGGTTATGAAACCTAGAAGTTTGACTAGAACCTAAACATACCGATGTTTGTTGGCTCATGATAGTCAATATCACAAATAGCTGTTTATTAATCTCTTTGACTAATTTTAGAAATAGTTGAGCGTATATATTGATGTACGACAATTCGGAAAGCCGAAAAGTTCGAGCTAGTTCGAATAAGAGATTAATGAGCTTCTTAGTAATTAATCTTCAATTGGATTGAAGTAATTAATACTGAAGGGTGTTTGAAGTCGTCTCGAAAGCGAATAAGATTCTCCTTGAAGGATACCATCTTTGAGATACATAATTAGATTGTGTTCCCAAAGCGGAAACAACACTTTATATGATAAAGGTGTGGCGCAAGCCATGCAAAGTATCCCTTACCCGCTTCGGGATAGAGCCCTTATACTTAACCAAGTTCCAAAGAATAAAGGTTGAATAAATTCCATATTAGATATGGAAGAGGATAATGTCAAATCTATCTTAACCGATGATTTGTAGTTGTCATAAGCAAAGTCGAAAGGCTTGAAGCCTTATGCGACATACGCAACTTTGTGGAATATCTTAGCAAGTATTTGGATATTATTTACTTGTCCGTGGAGCAAAATGTTTGTCTCCAAACATGCCGTCTTCTAGAGGAAGTGTTTCTTCCAAAAGAGGCAGTGGGAGTAAATAAGATCTCAAAAGAGTTTGAGAACCACAAAGATACATTCAACCAATGGAACATGAAGCGAGGCGCCACATAGCGATGAGGTGTAGATCACCGCTCAGTGCACACAAATGTTCTGTAAATGCGTGGATAACCTAAAGCACGAAAAATTTCTTTGGTATGTTCATCCCTGAAGAATGAATATCTCACGACTTATGAAGGAATGTTTAAAGGAAAGATTGAGAGATATGGCCAGAGCCATAATATCTCGAATTAGATTCCATCGGTGACAACTAGGTTGTGAACCTAGTCTGTCTTACCCAAAGGAGTGTCCTGTAAAAAGGTGAGCCTAGTTCTATTCAGATTATGCTTGTTGTAACTTGATATCATGGCTATATGATAGTGTTGAAGGCGTTGGGCGACGACTCAATGTTCATAGAGCGATGACATGATATGTAAGCTCACGAGATCCATTTATGGACTCAAACAAGTTTCTCTAGACAATTTCTTTGTTTGATAATCAAAGGAGTTTGATTTAGTCAAAGAAGGATATGCCTAATGTGCAAGATGGATAGTGGGAGTGTGTTACGATTTTTGAGTAAGGTATTAGATATCTCTCTTAGGAATTATCACCCCATGTCACAGTCAATTAATGTTTGGTAGTTCAAGGTCTTTACGAAAGCACTTGGATTAGCAGTTCTTATTTTAGAAATAGGAATCTATAGTGATAGATTTAACTGCTGTTAGATTATTGTTTACTTATATAGATGTGATGCTAAAAGAGTTTAGCAATGGGAGATACTGCTAGCCGGTGTTCTCATGATCTATCTATGTTAGGACGTTAGTCCTAAAGATAAGGTGAAAGATGATGATTATGGAAGGTTTCCTTCGCTACCACGATAGAAACCATCATAAAGGTAATGCCAGATGTTCATAGTCCATGAATAGTCATGAGCAAGTATGAAAGTAAATCTGGTGAATGTCGAGAATATCCTTAAACAAGTTAAGGAAAGTTTCCTAGTTTATTGAAACTTGGAATCAGATAAACGTAGATATACAGACATATATCCTGAGTCTTATGAAGGCGAGTGGGAGCCACTGTCTGGGTTTGCAATCACTTTGATTAAGTGATATAGTGAGCTCAAAATGTTCTAGCATATGGGTCACTGTAAATTCTACAACTAGGCCAAAACACAGTAGTGCCTTAGGAGGCGGCGGGAGGCGATACATGGATCTAGAAGGTTCATTCACGAACCTTGTGCGGTTCTTCCACCTTTTCTATATAGGTGATATAGTAAGTGGATTCATTGCTTGAAGCAAGGACCGTGGTCTCGTCGAGAGATTCGTGTGTGTGTTGAGGCGGTTCCTTTGACTTGGTCATTTGGAACATGATATGAAGATAGTCGAGTCCCCACGGATAGCGATCCGTTTATGGCTAAATTTGGTTCGAGAGTATTGCATGAGATTCTTGTGTATCAACTTGGTCTTGTGTGTGCGAGTGATTGGTTTTAGGCCAAGTGGGAGATTGTTGGAATAGTGTCCTAAACCCAATCGGGTTGGACCGGATCCGACCGGTCGGATCATTTCTACTATTTCTTTATGTTTGTACATATATTAAATGGCTTTTACTGTTGTCATATATATGTTCTTTTAAAGAACCAATTATGAATTGTTATATGATAACGTCCTTAGTATTAAAGCGTGATAGAGAAACCATGATAGGCGATTATGGTTGATGAGATCTCTAATCACTTTAATAAGTTTGATACTTAAATGTCTCTAAGGCGATGTACTATTAAGCAGGGCATTGATAGTATAAGCAGACTAGCACGTATTAGATGTCTTTGTCTTTAGAGGCGGGGATAGATCTCGTCTATCGAAGTGTAGAGACACTTGGGTATGCGTGGGCGTGTATTAGAGAATGCGACGTTAGGATGACCCACTCTTACGGATAAGTGTCACACTATGTGACGGTTGTGTAATTATCCTTAGGACCGAGTCTTCATGGCATCACGGTGTGGATTGTCATGCTTTGACACTATTGAGGTTTCCACAGCCATGGGGCGATCATGCGGTAGTGATTGGGTGTGATCTTGAAGCATCGCGGAGTATACATGATTGGTCGTCCGGGAATCGCGCACCTATCGGTAGGGGTAAATATCCGAAAGGGCCTTCTTATAAGGAATGTCTCGTTCTCGTGAATCTTTGCAAAGTGGGAGTAAGCGTGTTACTTGAGAGAACTTGATATCCGGTTTATAAGATACGGTTGTTAATGTTTGACACTCGACGTACGACCGTTGGGATATTATTATAGCGATAGGATTGTAAGTTACACGTAAGCTGTTTCACATGAAAGGTAGTAGTCATTGCATTTGACTCTTCCGATGATCGGGAGTCACGGTGTGTTGCTAGACGCTATCCGTGATCGTTAGGTAGGCAAAGGGCATTTTCGTAATTTGCACTTTGTGTCTACGGCCAACATATTCGAAGCCTATCGGGTCACACACATATGAACATCCGGCCCGGATTAAAATGTGGTTATAGATGATAACCAAAATAAGGAAAGTTTATCTCGAGACTATAAAGGTTATAGTGGTAAATTAATATAGTGGTATTTATTTATTATGAATAAATTAAATACAAGATATTAATTATATTGATTTTGCAAATTAATTAATCATAACATTATATTAATTAAAGAATTTTCCATAAGTGAAATTTTGGAAGGTTTTGGCGCCACATTGCTTGTGTGTGTGACACACTTGGATTGTGCAATTTAATTAATAAGATTACCATAATATTAATATGTGATATTAATTGATTTTTGAAAAATAGATTTATGGTAATAACATAATTTATAATCAATATAAGATATTGGAAAATCAAATTATGGAAAGAGATCAATCACATTAATTATTCTTCCTTATTTTTATTGGAAAAGGTTTTCTTCTCCCACACTCAAGGCATAAGGGCGCCCTCTCTACTATAAATAAGAGGGCTTGCCAAGCTCTTTTACACACCATTCTTCCAAGAGCAATTGTTCTTGTGAAAAATTGCAAGAACTCATAGTTCTTGTGTAAGAAAGAGGGCTTCTATAGTGAGTTTGTGAGGAGGAAAAGTCCGGTCTAGCAACCGGGGTTTTCCGATAGCAATCCATGGTGGGATTCGGCGGGCTGTTTCGTGTGGACTAGCGGTAGAGGCCGAACACTTGGGCGGCTCCATCTTTGAACTACTCTCCGTGAGGCGGTCAAAGCGTCGATCTTTTAGATCAACCAAGGTAACCGCCGTCTTTAGTTTATTCGTTTATTGCTTAAACGAAGTCGATCTTGGGTCGATAGGAAATAAATTTTTGAATTCCGCTGCGTTCCCGCGTAGATTTTCTAACAGCTAGAAACATAAACAATCAATTCCAAGCAACCTTCAAAGGGTTTCAATGGAGTTTGGATACAAAATAGTTGTTCTTTCATCCACCAAAGATCTTCAAACATCAAAATAAGAATTCTAGAATGTTTTACAATGGAATTTAAGTGCTAAATGGGAGGGATTTTGGGTAGAAGAGTGATCGCGTGCAAAGCACTTACTAGCAATAGGACTAGGTCTATCGTAGTAGAGTACTGGCGAGTCAAGGTCGATCCCACACAGAGACTTGTAAGAACGTCTAATTATCAAGATTGAGCTTGTCACGAATATGGTCTACGACCAACTAAAATATAGAGAGTAGTAATTTTGGTGCCTCAAACTAACAAGATTATGCTTGTTCACACGAAGCAAAAATGTGTTTCTAATGTATTAGTCAATTATGAGTAATTAGTTATTTCCCCCACACATGCAACAGTCCTCCCCATTTGTGAATTTATTCATTGTTCAGCTACGGGTACAACTCCTAACCCTATCTACTCCGACAATGGTAGTAGATAATCTATACGCAAGCTACCCTCCTTAATTAGTCCGTAATAGCCCATACGCATAAAGAACTAGAGCTGTCGATATTGAGCGCTAACTCATACCGCAAACCCTTCTAGACAGTTGTCGACATTCACGTTCCTAAGGTCCATTCTAGATAATGTCCAAACATAGCACTTCACTATTCGTGTTTCATGCTAGTTTACGATGACATGCAAATAGTTGATCAGGCTAAAACATGTAAATTAAATCTATCGATCAACGTAGCTGGCGCCGATTATCATGAATTAGTAATTTACTAGGTATTCAGATCTAGCGATATAGACTGTCGCAGATCTGAAGAACGCAATCACTATTTCATGATTTCTTCACCAACGAATAAGATCTATAACACATGGGGTAAAATAAACTAACTACTACATAATTTAACTAATTAAGCAATTAAAACATACTAGTCAAATAGAACAACGATAGATCTACATCTTGGAAAAGACAGAAAATCATACCCTCGAAGATGAGCGTAGATCTACCTCGGATCTCTCCCTAGGCGGTGACTCCGTCGTCTCTCCGACCAGAACTCATAAAATAAATAAAATAAAGAACAAAGAACTTTTATTGCATAAATTTCCTTGAATAAATTGGATACATTGTGTTCTGAGGCGAAACCTCTTATTTATAGCTATCTAAACCAACTTAGAGACATCTAGTTCTACCCCTCGTCCAAGAAAACGCGTTTCGGAAGATTCTCGAAGCTCGGTAAGTCGGCACCGCCTCCCGGGTTACCGGGGGTACTTTTGTCCTTTTTCTTCAGCCGACCTAACTTGGAAGGTTCTGGAATACCCTAGGCCAATTCTTTTCGTTCAGTCCACTCCAGATTCATCCATGATGCTCAGCCCAATATTTCGTATCCTGAAAATCATCAAATAATACACGAAATATTATCGAAATAGGGAAAATAAACGCTAAGTGCAGAATTCTCGACTCACGAACCCGACATATGATATTCAACTCAAATGGTTCATATTTATAGGTCGAAACAACTATTTTTAGCTCATAATGATAGAATGTTGATGCCGTGGGATAGACTATTTTAACCGTTATCAAAGAGCCTTGAAGATGGAGGTGCCTGCATGCTTAGAAGAAGATGGGTTTTCCTCTTTTTGGCTCTGTTGAAAATGATGCCCGAAATGAGTACAAAATTCTAATTAATTTGTTGATTTTTTACATTACGGCCTGAGCCGTGGATGTCTCGGTGTGCGCCATTGATGTCTCAGCCTGAGCCGGACCATGACAAAGTGGTTGAGATTTGATTTTAGCATTAATTGCATCCAACTACCTCAGATTTGATGTCCCAGCTTACACCGTGAGTAGTGTCACGGCTTGAGCTGTGAGTGTCTCGGCTTGAGCCGTGATACACTCTGGAAATCTGCAACCCAACATCTCAGTAAACGGCTATAACTTGAGTTGTAGACCTCCAATTGATGTGATTCAAAATGCGTTGGAAATCTCGTTTATTGATATACAACTCTCATGAAGAAGTCTTCTCCAGAAAATGACTCTAAGTGTGGTCAAATGCCCGTTTAAGATAGGATACGGTAGAAACGCAAAAGACAAATGACCCGTATGAACTTGATAGCTTTTGACATACTCTTCTAGCCCTCAAAAGACGTTTTTAGGCTCAACGCGTGTCGTCCATATGGAGTGGAAATCTCCGAGTCTCATGTAAGGGGGTCTTGGTCAACCTATAATCCTACAATACATCACCAAAATACCAAGCATAAACCCGACACGACGCTCCGGTTACTATAATCAGTACAAAACCAATCAAAACATGATATTTTACATAATAATTACTATCTACACATATGGATGAAACTAAGCAAATAATGACTCTAATTGATACGAAAACATCAATAAATGCATGAGAAATTGGGATAAAACATCGTAAAAAGTATCATCTAGTTGACTTAAATCAGTAGTAATAAGTTATCATACATGGTAATTATAAATACCATAAAAACGTATTTTCACTAAGATACAACGTGCTGATAATTTTTTTCCAAAAAAAATGTTGATAATTTTGTTATGAATGGAAAATATTTTTCATAATTAAAATTTCAAAACTTGAGCCATAATACTAATGATGAAATACATGATGTCGTTAGACTCATTTTGAAACCTATTCGTCTTTGTCTACTAACAAAACTTAAAATCAAATTGAATTGTAATTGTAGTTTCTTAGTCCCGTAATGCAAAAAAGATGCCCCGAAAGTATAAACAATTATTCGTAGTATTACCTAAATTATACATTATTACCAAAAATATATATGTTATTAGAAAGTCATTAAGAATCGTTCTAAAAAAAGTCATTAAGAATTCGGAAATGACTAAAACTAGGTTATCAATTATAAGATAACCCGAAGGGAGCATAACAAACATCAAAACATGAAACAAGAATCATTTTACTATACTCGGTTAATATAATAATAATTTATGTTAGAAAAAACGAACCCAAGCGATAGCCTTTAACAACGACAACAAAAAATAACTAACGGAAGGAAAAAAGACAAAACACCAAATTTACGTGGTTCGGTCAATATGACCTACATCCACGTGCGAAAGAGATAATATTATTATATTGGAGATATACATAAAAAAACAACTTTCTTCAAACCTAAAGGTAAAAGCCAAAATAGGCTAAGACATTGAAGAGTTTATCTTAATTGGTAAATCGTAAACTAATAGGCTCAAGCACATTAAATACTAAGCCATTGTTGGCTCTCAAATCTAAACTGACGATGTGGAAATTTGCTTAACAAACAGACGATGCTTTGTAAGATTGCAGAAGTGCCAATGACTGTGGATTTCTGTAGAATACACAAACTACCATACCTGTAAGCTTTCATGGCAACCAGAGCGCATTTAATTATTTTCAAAACTCCACCTTCAGCGGTGTATCTATCTCCAAGAGTCTCAAATGCGCTCAAAGAGATGAGATTTTTCTTCAAGCTACAAGGGTGACATGGCAGACTAAGCAATGACCAAGTATGATGGGTCCGCCCCATAACGACACCGCAAGATAGGCATTAGCTTAGTTAGCGTCGCATTGTATTTAACTACGTCGTTTTGTCTTTAGTTAAACCGTAATTTGTAGCTTGCCTATATAAATAGAGAGTCAATGTAATATTTTACACAAATTCATTAATACAAAACACAGGCGAACTCTGCCAAGTTTGCTACTCTCTTTGTTCTTTACTTTGCACCACCGCAAATCCTTTTGCACCACCGTACACCACCGGTGATCGTACATTTTACTAGCCAGACATCAACTACAAGTCCACCGCTATTCACTTCACGGTCATGGTGGGGGGCCGCTGCATGTACCAAAAAGAATGGAGAAAAAAACGGAAATTACTTCATGAAGAGAGTAATAAGGATGAAGTAACGGATGAAACGATCAGAACCACACAGTTTGTATCTAGTTGTAAAAATGATAGTAGGGATTAAGCCACATAGGCTATCCGTATGTAGGTATGTACCATGCAATAATTTCCCTAAAAAAACAGTCCAAAACACTAATATATATGGAGACCAAAAAGAAAACAAAAATGATAAAGGGGGTTGAAGGGGGAAATTCTACCGTGGAGAGTCTTTAATAGAGAGTTCCACTTGCATCCAATGAAAACAAAACACGTGACATGATTTTAATGTGTTTATGATTTTTTACAATGTGTTTATGATTTTAATGTGTTTATGATTTTAATCATAAACACATGATTAAAATCATAAACACATTAAAATCATAAACACATGATTAAAATCATAAACACATTAAAATCATAAACACATTGTAAAAAATCATAAACACATTAAAATCATGTCACGTGTCTTGTTTTCATTGGATGAAATTAAAACTCTCTACTAAAAACTCTCCACAGTAGAATTTCCCGGTTGAAGGAATAAAACCCATATGCCGATGGATGGAGAGCCAACAAAGTGAATAAAGAGGATTCATATGTCACAAACATCTTTGAATATGTTTTTATAAACTGTATCAAATTATGCATGTAATTATGTATTAAATATATCAAATATTAAAAGTAAGACAAATAAAACTTTACCCAAAAAAAAAGGGAAAAAGAAAAGAAAAGGAATCTAGGACAAGAAAAATTGGTGAGAAAATAGAATAAAAATTCAGACAGCACACAAACACAAATCTGAAAGAAGATATTAAGGAAGAGACAATGTATCCATTTTACACTTCTTCTTCAGAGTCAGAGTACAGACATACACTCTCTCTGCATCTTTAGAGGAGTCGATACAAATACATATTTGTACTTCCTTCCCTTCCTTCCCTTCCTTCCTTCTCACCCACCCACCTGGTCACTGCTTAGTCACTTTCCCTTGTGTTTTGCTCAATCCCCAAATAAAGGCCCGACTTTTTTCTTTTTCATCACCATTTCAGATATTCAAGGCATATAAAAGCTTTCAATTTGTTGGATACAGCTTTTGTTGCAGCTTCCCATGTCTGGGTTGCTCACCGGAGCTGCTAGTGTTGTAGGAGTACAGCAAACTTAGTTTTTTTTTTTTTTTTTTTTTTGTTGGGTGTGTTGTTCTGATTCAGCTCGAATATGAAGCCTAGCAAAGTAGAAGAAGATGATTTGTTTCAGGATCACCTGGGTTCGGATTTGATGGATCACCATCAGAGCCTTTCCGGGCCGTTGATTTTTGATAACGACCCGCCTGAAGATGACCGCTTTTCGATTCATGAAATCGTCCTTTTCCGGGACGACGACGAGGATGACGTCAGCCACACTTCCTCCGATGCTGAAAATCCCCAGCTGATTCACCGCCAGATTTTGGCTCCCAATTCCTTATGCCCTACCCAGACCCGGATTCCACCACCGTCGTCAGGTGTCACCGTCATCCCCAACCCTAAACCTAATGATAATTCTAGCTGTGCAGACATCGGCGTCGGAATTGACGGGTGCAGCCGCCCTAATCACAGCTCCAGACCCGGATACATTAGTCCGGAGCCACACATTTCTTCCCAATTCTATACCTTCAATAAGGAATCGCACGCCTTGATGCTGAAATGCTTGGGGGAGAGCCGGCCAGCCACTACAGAGGAGATCCGAGCTGCCACCTCACCTCCAGTGCTCGCCAGCTGGAGGGCTGTTTGGAAAGACCGCAACGAAGATACCGCATATCTCACCGCTTGGAAGAGAATCCAGGACAAGCTCAACATCCATGTCAACCCCTTGAATGGTATTGAAAATATCTGCTTCAAGAATAATTCTAATCTGTTTATTTCACATGTGGATCAATGGCAGGAGATTGTGATGAGTTTGCACTGTGAAATTGGTTCCAAACACTTAGGTTTAAAGGAAACTGTAGAGAGAATTAAGCAATTTTGGACTGTGGGTGCTAAATTTTACGGTATACCCGAGAGTTATATAAGGACTTGTGTGGCCGCATGCTCCATTTGCTCGGATGAGTCATCCGGGTGCATGCCACGTAATAAAAGGCGTAGGTTTGAGTATACCGAATCAATAGAGGTGCCAGCTAAAGAAGTTCCAGCTAGGCTACAAGAGCTCGCCGCTAAACACAAAGTAGTACTGTGCATAAGACAGAAATACATTAGGTATAAGCCATTTATGGCAGAAGTCAAAGATTACGCGTGCCATAGGGCTGGTGAACCAGCAGCATCCTCAAAGAAATCAAAGATGGTAAAACGGGAGCCTTATGCTTCTAAACGTTGTGGATGTGGGTTCCGAATCAGGGCTATCGTGCCGATTTCTAACTATAAGGAGAAAGATAAGACGTTCATTTATGAAGAGGAGGGGACAGCTGTATTTAAGTTGTATGCGGTTCATTCTGGTCACGAGCCAGGTCCCTTAGATGGGAATGCAAGGATAATGCATAGAATTTTTGGGCATAAAGGCGGTGGTGTGATGGATCAGGATACGGTGGATGGGGGGGATATTGGAGAGGAAAATGAGCCTTTTGATTTCTTGGGGAAGAACGATGGGGATGTACAGCATTCCATCTTTCATCAAATGCAGGAATTGAGAAATGAAGTTGGGTCAATCGAAGGTAAAATTGGCAAAATCCCAACTGCCTTGCTAGATTCTGTGTCACATGAATTGTTTGAGATCTTGAATAGGCTCCGGAATGTTGGGGAATATTGCTCAAAATCAATGAGACTAGTACCATCAGACAAGCACGACTCAGATGGTGTTTTGGTGGGGGAGAATGATATAGCTGAATGGACTGAGCATAATCACCAGAGGCTCTACGGAGATGGTAAGGATGTTGATCTACTTGAAGAAGACGACGACGACGACGACGATGATGATGATGATGATGATGATAGCTTTGGGATTGGGATTGGGAGGACCCTTGGTGATGTCACCTGGGCTCAGATGAGGACCGACAACGACTGCCCTGCTGAGAAGGACCTGCTTGGTGAAACTTGCAAAACGGAGAAATGGCTGAAATGCAGTGCCAGTGGTGGCGGCTTTGATGAAAAGAGCATTGCTGACAGTGGTGATTCCAAGCTGATGAAGCCCCCCGTGAGGCACGAATTGGATCCAGATGTAGGCCTTGCAGGTATACAGGTAGACAGCTTCTACTCTGATAATAATCCAAAATGGTTCGATTCCCCTTGTGGGTTGGACTCTGGCACAGACAGCGGTGATGGAGGATTCAGGCATGGATGAATCATGTAGAATTGTATTATTAATATTAGATATTCTTGACTCACTTCAACTTTATCTGAAAGTTTTTGGGTTGCACACAAACAGAAGATTGAGGCTCTCCCCTCCCCACAGCCTTGCTCTTTGTATTTCTCTGTAATGTATAGCCAGTACTAGGCACATACTTGTAATGAATGTAACGAGTGTCTGTAGCTTGTTCTAATATGAAACTCCTCGAGCACTTGAACACTTTTAGTTCAAATGCATCTCTTTTACTACTATTTATGGCTTCATATTTTGGTGGTTCGTACTATTGTTTCATCGTTTGCTGTCCAGATCCATGCATAGAGATAGAGGAGGATCTGGAATTTGATATTTACTGCTAATTGATTAATATACCCATTGGCTGATGACTCGCCTTTTGTTACTTTTATTTTATTTTATTTTATTTTGTTTGTGTAATTCAGTTCTCATCTCACGTTGATGGCTTCTTCCTATGTCTGTCCCATCGTATAACTTACTGCTTGCTACGTTATTGTGATCGTTCAGATCAGATTTTCGAAACATGTATGAATTGACTAGTTAAATTTTGTAAGGCTTGCAGAATGTTGATTCCATTTGTTGGACATCCTGCTGTAACTTTAACTGTTGATTCTGTTTGGAATCTGTCTGAAAGTAATGTTACTTGTGGGTGGGGAATATTGGGATCCACTACGTACAAGAAAGCTCCATTCCAAAGTTTTATGCTCCCCCTTCAAAGTTTCATGCATAAATACTACACCTTTTTATGGATTATGACACCACAAGCATATCAAACACTTTTTTTTTTTAATTTTTTTTTTTATTTTTATAATCAATACTAGTCAATTTTAAACCCTATTATTCATTTGTAAAAGGTAGGTCGATTGTCATAATGAATCATTTATATACTGTGCTGCAGTCGATTTTTGAGAGGTTGCAAAAAAAAAAAAAAAAGACTCTGTATGTTTGTTGGTCTCGTTGATGCCTCTCTCAATACTCAATAGTAAACACGAGATATCCCATTAATTAGTCACAACATGTATTGCAAGAAACTTTTACGGTATTTTGATCGTAGTATTAGAATCATTTTATCAAACACTAATGTTACTATGATCACAAGGCATTTTTATGTTATCGAATATGATGCAACAACTATTGATTGATATGGATACCTCATACCTTCACCATCAACGGTATAAAAAATATGTTGTGTCATCTGTTATGGTAATAATATTTGTATTGATTAAAATAGGTAGTATTTTTATATAACATTTACCTTTTTGTTTAAATTATTAACATTGTCATTTGCAATGCATCTCGCGGGACCTTTTTAATCCAAGACCAAATATGATAGACCCATTTAAAAACGATAAAAGAGTAATGATATGAAAGTACTTTTTATTAATTTTGAATCACCGTAAAGTCACAAGGGGACATCTTTTAACACATACCGGCGGTGGTAGTTACCGGCAGTTGCTCTGAGGCTGACAGAAAAATTCCATAGGAAAGTGCTTTCGATTTTTCAGCAACGCTTTTTCACAAAAAAAAAAAAAAGCAGTAACGCATGTTGTTTTCCGCATTTGAAGCTCAATTCGAATTTGTAGTAATACTTTAGAAAGGTGGCACAGACATACAAATTTGAATAAAACTTCAAAGGCCGAAAACAGCATGAGTTTTTATTTTTTATTTTTTATTTTTTTAATTTTTTTTTATAAAAAAACCGTTACTTTTTTTGGAGGGTTAAAAAGCGTTACTGAATTTTGCATTTACAAACATAAATCCTTAGCTTTCTCTCCTCTGCCAAAAAAAAAAAAAAAAAAACTCGGAGCGCTTTCCTTTGGAATTTTTCTGTCAGACTCATTGCAACTGCCAGTAACTACCACCGCCGTTACATGAAACCAGGAATCCACCACCCCTTCCGCTCCCAGGTTTCCTTTAAATTTTTCCCCTTAATTTTTTTTGTTTATTATGTGCAGTGACCATTCATCAGTTTTAACTGTATAAACAATATGGTGTGATCATTCATCAATTTTGCTCATCGTGCTGCTGTCTATGACTTCTTAATAAAAAAAAAAAAATTCTTTTGGCGTTTTCTTTTCCGTGAATGTTATAATTTTTGAGTTGCATTGCAGATGGAAACAACTTGTGAGTCTCTTCTGTCTGAGCTCCAGTTATCCATTAAATGCTGCAACAATCTTGTTGTATTTATTGTATTGCACAATTTTATCATTTGTGTTAATTTTTTCATCATCCGGCCAGACAGTGCATGTTGTTTTACACCCCCCCTTTAATTTATGTGGTATATTATTCATTCATTAGAAAATATGGGACGAAACTGGAGAAGCTGTCTCAGAAAGGGATAGAATGATGCTTGAACTTGAACGAGAGTGTTTGGAAGCATACAAGAGGAAAGTGGACCAAGCAAGTCAACGTCGAGCTCATTTGCAACAAGCCATTGCTGAATCTGAAGCTAAACTTTCTGCTATATGTGCTGCATTAGGGGAGAGATCAATCCATATGAAGCAGGTACGTAGCTATATAGCTAGAAACAACTTTCTTTCTTTCAAGGTGGACTATAACCATTTTATTTTAGTCGTGAATATATAGTTCATTTAACTTGATGTTCATATATATACTTGTACTTGGAATATATATATAGTATTCTGGAAGCCTTAAGATGGAACTTCAAGCGATGGTTACTCTTTTAGAAGAGATGCAGAAGTGGAAATATGAGAGGAAAAACCAGTTTTCCCAAGTTGTGGAACAAATCTGTAGCATGTCAAAGGAACTTTGTTTATCTTCAAGAGACATGGTCATTGACGAGACTGATCTTTCCTTGACAAGGCTTGAAGAGTTGAAAAAACAGCTGCTTGCACTGCAAAATGAAAAGGTTTTGTTTAGTTCTATTTTCCTAAGAAATAGTGCGCTGAGGGCCAAACAAAATAAGTCGTGTGTTACTGTATATAAACTAAAGCATCAGGAGGAGGAGGAACAGAACATGGGAATGGTTTAATTTTTATTTCTTAGTCATCAGATGCGGACCACCATTTTGATCTCCCTGTTGCTAATTTATTTGGTAAAATTTAATTTTCAGGGAGGCCGTATAAAGCAAGTTTTTGACCTTCTGGATGCTCTGGCTCCATTATGTTCTGTGCTTGGGATGGATTCCAAGGCTATAGTCCATGAAATACATCCCACGTTGGATAATTCTTGCGTTGAGAAAAGCATTAGTCTTGATACTATCGAGAAATTATCCACCACAATACTCAAACTCAAGGACCTGAAGATACACAGAATGCAAAAGGTTTGTTGACTTTATATAATTCTCACATCTGTGATGGTGTAAATATATTTCTTTTTCTTTTTTGAGTCCTCTAGCTTTTGTTTCTTTCTTCAGCTTCAAAAACTTGCTGGAACCATGCTTGAGCTCTGGACTTTGATGGATACTCCGGTTCATGAGCAACATATATTCCAGAATGTGACACGAAACATAGCTGCCTCAGAAAATGAAATCACCGAGCCTAACGTTCTGTCTTTGGACTTTATCAGCTTTGTATGTCTGGATTCTGTCTAGAGTTAGCTGTTTGTGCCCTTACTTTTTGCACTGATTTGGAGACTAATCAATCTTCGGCATGCAGGCTGAGACAGAAGTGTTAAGACTGCAAAAGATCAAAGAAAGCAAAACTATGGAGCTTCTTTTGAAAAAGAGATCCCATCTAGAAGAAATATGTAAGGGGGCACACATGGTTGTTGAAGCACATGATTCAGTGGACTTTTCCCCTGAGAGTATAAAATCCGGTAAGAGTTACACTCATATCAGACTTGCATTAGAGCAACCATGTGCTCACGTCACTTACAGCCGCACCTCACTATTTTTTAGGTCTTGAGTTTGCAACAATTTAAGCAGCAGGAGTAATTTTTATGGCAAATGTTTGTTCTCTCCTTGCTTTCGTTGTCATGTACTGTCCATTAAGATCTGATACTTCCTTTACTCGTCTGTCAATTTTTATTTGCAGGGGCGATTGATCCATCTACTCTACTGGAAAATCTGGAGTTACGGATCACTCAGGCTAAGGAGGAAGCGCTTAATAGGAAAGAATTACTTGAAAAGGCTGAAAGATGGATAGCTGCATGTCAAGAAGAATCCTGGCTGGAAGAGTACAATAGGGTAAGAGTTACATATCGTATTCCATCTATTCCCTTACTTCCAAAGCTTTTTCCTGTTGACTAAACATTCATTCTGTAGGTTGACAATCGCTACAATACTGGACGTGGCACGCATCTTGTTTTGAAGCGTGCGGAGAAAGCCCGAGCTCTTGTAAATAAAATTCCTGGTGTGTTCTTTACCTTTGATTCTCAATATATATATATATATATATATATATATATATATATGTGTGTGTGTGTGTGTGTGTTTATAGGAAATGGAAGAAATATGTGACTGGAGTCTGTGCATATTATAGTTACTTACACGTTGGCCTTCTTATTTCCATTAAAAAGTTGTATGGGATTATTTGCCATGAACTTCTGGTACTTTACACGTAGAAATAATTAATTTTCTGTTGCATATTGATGTGTTTGCTGCTTTTCCTTGCAATGTCCCTTATTTAACTGAGTTGTTGATATATTTTTAGTCGAGATGTCCTAGCATTATTGTTTTAAAGGGAACTTCATCTGCATCTGACTAGAGATTATGTTGCCTTGAGACCTATAGAGGCTAAAGATAATAAGAATAATATCAAATTCTATGGAGTCTAACTTAATATAAAGAGAGTGTTATGAATTTGATGAGCTAGGAAGATTGTGGACACTTGATACAGAAAAAAGTAGCAATTTCCTGCCTTTCCTTGTCATCCCACTTATTCACGTAATGTTGTTGTCAGTCACTTTATTGGGGATGCAAATACTAAATTTAGATGCCTCTTGTTTCTGACTTGTGCCAAATAGCTTATCTTTCTACATTTGCATATTGATCTGGACAGCAATGGTGGACGCATTGAAATCTAAAGTTAAAACATGGGAAAAAGAGCGAGGAACTAACTTTTTGTATGACGGGGTAAGTGTTTTTTTTTTTTTTTTTTTTTCTTTCCCTTTTGTGCCTGTTAAGGGTGACTTCACGTAAGATGTCTTTGAAGCTCTAGATCTTTCAAGAAAGCGGACTCTAATCAGATCGTTGCGTATGTTTATAATGAAATGTTACTATGACTAATCTGAGTCAAATAGTGTGTGTCCAATTATTGATGTCTTGTCTAGGAAAGCCTTGTAACTATGCTTGAGAAGTACTGCAGCATAAAGCAAGAAAAAGAAGTAGAACGCCAGAGAGAAAGGGTATGCTTTCTTTATGCTACTGCTACTCTGCTACCAAGGTTAAAGAGGCATTTAGTTTACATCACTTGGTTCTTAAGAAGATTGTTGTAATTTCTCGTGTAGGATCAGAAGAAGATACAGGGACAGTTGATGGCTGAACAAGAAGCAATATTTGGATCGAAACCAAGTACAACGGTTAGTGGGAGGAAGAAGATTGCGACACCAACAGAAAGTGCTAGTAGTAAAAGATACTCTATGGGAGGGATGATGCTTAAATATCCGCTGCATTTAGATAAAGGGACGATCGCGTCAAATCCTCCTAGAAAGATAACCCCATGCAAGGCACTGGCACAAGCTCCTCCTCAAAGCCACATTCTGTCAGATTTTTCAGCTCCTAAATCCGGTAATATATCTTGCCTTACCCTGAAGTTATAAACTCATTTGGCTTTGAAGCAAGCAATTGTGAAATCTCTGTGTCTGGACTCTGGACTCTGGACTCTGGATTAGAACATGCTAGACTTTGGCAATATGTTATGTTATGTTTTCTGAGAAGTGTGTTTTGTGAGTGAATGTAGGCAAGAAAGAGAATTGTGCAAAGACACATTCTTGGTCATCAGAAGCAAAACAGACGCGTAAGCCTCTCTCTCCGATATCTTCCTCACTTTCATCCAAAGCCAACTCCGAAAGGGCTGGATTAACAACAACGGAGAACCTACTTACGAAGAGAAGCCTCCTCACGGAAACTCCAAACAAGAAAATGTTAGGTGTGATGCCCGAAAGACAATTTTTGTAATTGTTTTATTTAATAAATGAAATGATATTATTATTCATATTTATTATTCTCATATTCACCGATGTGACAATAGTATTTACACTACAGAAAACCCTAAAGTATATCGTTTATGTAGTCACTTAACTCAGTGTATGGGATATACACGGGAGGATTGAGTTAGTGAAGATGTACTTAAAATACAATTAGCCCGTAGTGGAGTTAATCGAGAGTATCGGGTCTCTCCTTTAACGTACTATTAATGCGCCCAGAACACAATAGGTGTGATTGTCTTATCCGGACTTTCGGTTAAGAGAACCTAGTGGGGCATTTATATATGATAGATATATCATGTAGGCTGGACCGATTTGATTAGAGTTCACGATATAATTCCGTAATCGAGAAGTCTTATCGAATCAATCGATGATCATATTTATGGATATATCTTAATCCTGAGGTGATCACGATCAACCGCTTGAATCGGTATGAGGTTTGACTTGACGGTTAAGGATTACACCGAGTTTGTGGTCCGAATTACCCCATCTTGGCATTGTAATGGATTGAGTGAGTAGTACGTGTTATCACAGATACGGAATCCATTCCTTCCATTTATGGAAGTAGATGTACGATTTCCTTATTTGTTAATCCTAGAAACTGATCGATCGTGCGAGTTCATATTACACTGATTAGCTACCAGTGAGTTGTACGAATTAATTGATCACTAGGGGGTTAATGGTAAATAAGGATAAGAGGTTCTAAAAAGGGTTAACGGTAACTTCCCGATTTAGAATGAACAGTCTATGGATGATTAATCCATATGTAATGATTATATCAATGGACGCTTATTATCATTCTCGTGAGGAGATAAATATAATCTCATAATCGGAGGATGCAGTCATGGGATTATGGTGGCATATTCCTGTGATTGATTTATCGAATATAATTATTCTGTTCGTAAGATAATTATTTATTTTGATTTATCGGAGCCGCTGATTATTAGTCCATGGTCCCCGATGTGCCTTCTATATAGCATAGCTATTCTCGGACGTCGAATCCTAATAATATTAATTTAGTTCTTATTAGAATTTAATTAAAACGATATGTGAATTAATTGTTTAGTGGACTATTAAATTAGTTGGGCTAAATAATTAAATATGTGAAAAAGACATTTTTCATAATCTTGGCCCAAATGGGGTGTATGGCCGAAATATATTGTGACTAGGTCACAAGTGATAAATTTCGCCCAACATGTATTAGTCAACAAGGAATTAGTTTTCTTGTGAATTAATAAGACATATGCACAAAATATTTATTGGATAAATATTTATAGTAAGAAATAAAGATAAATATTATTCTAGATTTGTTCTAGAATATTATGGGATTATCTTTTATTTATTGGATTATTTATTTGCAGAATAAAAAATCATTGGAGGTTAAGTTTTACTCTCCTATATAAAGACAGTTCTCCCAAGCCTTACAAACACACATAAAATTCGACTATCATCTCTTAGAGAGAAGATAGAATATTTTCGGCCAAGGGGAGAAGGGAAAAATCTTGGGGGTTTTTCCGGGTAGCATATCGGGAGGATTTGAGACGAGAATTTCCTTCCCCCGGGAGTTGCTTGGATCACACGTACGGAAGATCGTGGTGCTCTTCACATCTTCTTGCATTCTTTCTTTTGCGGTTCTTCAACTTGGATTTTGAGATCCAAGAGGTATGTTCTACAACCCCCTTGTAGATGTAGATCTAGTTATTTTATTACGTGTAATTTATAGATCTAGATCCTTAAATCGCTTCCGTTGCGGATGGTATTACTAACAGTGGTATCAGAGCCAGGTTGATCTATATTTATACGTATAAAATATTAGATCTAGGAGTGGTAAACATGTAGATTTTTTTGTCCCAATTTTTTTTAAAAATTGGCCGAAAATTATGTTTAATTTTTTTTATGTTATGAATGTCTTGGTTGAAGAGATGGATTGGGGTTGGTACTGTTTACTCGTTAGATCTATTTTGTAGCTCTTTTGTTTAGTAACAATTGAGCATAAGAATTGTGTTTTTTTTTATGTCAATTTTCGAAATTTCAATGTAAAAGTAGCATCTTTTATTGTAATTTTGATGTTCCGGGCTCGAAAAGATGAAGATCTTGAAGAAAAGTTGAAGATAAAGGCGAAACCCAAGGTATGTACGAGGAGAAACGGCTAAAACCCTGATTTTAATTAAAAATCTGCGCTACAGGACTTTCTGCGACGCTGAAAAGCGTCGCTATAAGTCCTGTATAATAGAAATATGCATGCGGCTAGGGTTTCTTAGAAGCGGCTGTATAAATTTTTTTTTTGTTATGACCTAATTTTTTTGGACATACTGCCTTTATGGCAGATAATAATAATAAAAAAAATATTTGTTTTGGTAATTGATAACGTCTTGAAAAAGTCATCTAAGATTTAGCGGTTGTTTGTAGTGGATATCTGGCTATAAAAGTGTATAAAAGTGATGTATGCCGGTGGTGTCCGGTGGCGGCAATGGCTGCCGGCGGTGGTGCTTTCATAAGAGAAGAGAGATTGGGGGAATTTGGCTTTGCCATATTTTTTATTGATTAAATTGTGGTCCCTTGAATGGGTTACATGTAGCCCTATTTATAGGGAAATTACCGACTAAAGGTAGGTTTATTTACAAATAAGGACACATAGTGTCAAATAGATATTTTAGCTACAGTAGCGGGCTCGTAGCGGAGTCGATAGGTGGCGGTCCTGATGGCCTTGCCGACCGTTGTATCTTTTATATCATTGTCTCGCTGGACTTGAGGTAGCTCTTCCTCTAAATGTTATGATCGAGGTCGCTGGCGGACCCGTAATCTCTTTTGTCGTCGCATAAGGTTGAGGGCTTGGAACTGATCCGAAGGCTCGCGGCTCTAATTTGGCTTGCGAGCTCGCGGGCTGTATTGACCGGTGGCCTCATCCACTATTTTAGTGGCCGGACGGACCCGGATAAGGATCCGCGGGCCGGATTACGATTTATCCCTATGAGTAATATTTTTTTTAAAAACAGCCGAGAAGAAGAAAAAAAAAGGTTTTATTTATCAAATAAATTGGATTTATTTAATTAAAAAGCCTTTTCTCCTCTCGGGTGTTCGTGATTCGTGATTCGTGATCCGGCGGTTCGATTTCAAGATTCGAAGATCAAGACTCGAAGACATAGATTATGTAATTTACTGTTTTTCCTAGGATAGATTAGATACGGGGGTACCAACGATCCATCTCGGTGTTTAAATTTTCCGCAATTTATTTTTTATGTGTTTGATCATAAAATAGATATAAAATCGGAATTGCCATGATATGCATCATATCATAAATCCACACCATGCATACATGTAGAATTTTAATTTTGGTAATTAAAATAGACATGTATACAAACTCGCGTAATTAGTTGAAATTTAATTAATACGTAGTAATTAATTAATTTAGTAACTAATTAAAGATCCGAGGACGGGTTATGAAATCGTTAAGACATTTCGGTGTGTGTTCTCGGTGAACCGCCGTAAAAGCCCAAACGAGATCACGTTTTCGATTCGTAGTGTCTACGAGATTGAATGATGGTAAAAGAACAATAAATCTTGGATAACAACGGTTCGCCTATAGGTTGGGTGGTCAACTGAGCTAGGCTCGACCGACTTAACCCTCCTAGTGTGATGTATGCACGGGGGTCCGGCAAGACTAAGCTACACCAACGAGCGGAGGGGTGATTCCTTCTTATCTCAATGGGGCTCTCTTGACCCGACTTCGTCCGACTGTCACATATGTTCCAACGAATAAGACGGGTAGGCTTGCCTACGTTACCGACACCATTCGGAATCTTTTATTTGATGTGCTTTTATGTTAACATCAAAAAGACGTGGTTAGTTAACCCACCACCACTTCCAAAATATTGAGTGGGAGCGGGGGGCGATGAAACCAACCCCACGGCCTCTACTATAGATACAAGTAAGTGAGAGAAGGGTGACGCCTCGCGGCGCTTTGATTTCGTCCCCCTACGGATGGTGTTCACCCCTATCAACATTCATGGCTTGGTCTCCGAAAGGATAGGATTTCCGGGTACTCGTCGGGTCACTGACCTATCCTACGACGGCTCACTCGGGGCGTACCTAAAAGATCCGATATAGTAGGTCACACTCATCAAGGATATTCTTGATAATATCTAGGCTAAAAAAGGAAGGTAGTCAATGAATAAAGGGATGTTCGATTCTCGTGGGATGTTCAATTCTCACAAGTTATTCATTGATGAGATTGTCTCGATTTAACCGTCATCTCTTTGACCTACCCTACAGCGGCACTGAGATGCGAGGTTAAAACATTGGAATGGTAGAGTAGACTTATTTTTTAGTTTACAATTCCTAAAATAAACTTATATAGTAGTGTTAAACTTGAATTAATATATGTCATTTTATTTACAGCATTATATCCCTTACTAAATTGCTTAAAAATTTATAATTGACTAGTATTGACTTCGTTAAAAAGTGGAAAGTAACTAGGATGTTGAACTAGTTAATCGATAATGCAATTATTTTTTGAAAGAGATATTTTCTCTTAAGCCTTTTAAAAACCAGAGTGACATATAGGTATGTCACTAGTGTCATTCGAGTCAAACGGGAGACAAACTTAGTTTGATCAAAGGTGATTTCAGACTTTGAAATTCTTCTAGTGAATTTTGAGTGTGTAGTGATTACACGAGTAATTTTCTAATTGAAAAATCAGAAAATCATGAAGTGTTACTAGTTGGACGATATTTGGAATCGATGAACCAGTGGGAACTTTATGATTTGTTGTTTTTCTAGAACATTAGAAAAGTGTAACTGACTACACACGTAACCGTTCTAATTGAAAAACCGAAAGTCATGAAATGTCGCTAGTTGGACGATATTTGGAATCGATGAACTAGTGGGAATTCTATGATTTCTTTTTCTGGAAACATTGGAACTATGTACGATAGATTTTCTAATCGAAAAAATCGAAAAATCATAAAAAAAAGCATTGCTCGTTAGACGGTATTTGGAACCGATAAACTAATGAGAGCTTTAATGTTATGATTTATTGTTTTTTCTGGTATATTAGAAAATCCGAGAAGTCCCGACGTGTAATACTCGAAATAGACATCCCACGGTTCAAGAGTAGTGTCTACTCAAACGAACCGCTGGTTCAAGACTGTTTCCATTCACGGAAAGTCAAGAATGGGAGAATATGTCTAAAAGTGTTAGTCATCTAAACTGGGAAAACTTTAAGGCTGCACCGAAAATTAATTAACTGAAAATCATAGGATAATGACAGTGATTTTGGATCACCAACCTATTAATCCTTGGCGATTTTCTCGAGCTAAGTTCTTTGGAAGAACAAGGTAGCAGTGCATTTAACGATTAAAAGAGTAAACAACGGGCTGTTAATTTTAGCTAGAATAGTGGGAGTGATATAAGGAAATGAATCTCGGATTCAATCCTTGGATATCGCGGAAAAATTATTTTATGTTTAAGATTCGTTGGAACGAATGGATTTACCTTCTATTCGACGATTTGTTTGTCGTATAGAAAGTGAATATACCATTTGTAGTACGAATCCAAGACTCGGACTTTTGTTTGATAAAGTCAAAACCACTTTAGCTATTTGAAATAAATATGTATATAAAACACATCTTAAGAACTATTAAAAGCAATTGGTTTTTATATTTAGATAAACGCTTCTTCATATTCCATAGTTAGTGCATAGTCCCTAAAAGACAAGACCTAAAGACTGGCTCAGGGTGATTCTTTTCTCCCAGTCTGGTTATATTGTCTCAAAGGTTCAATGACTAAGTTTCCTCTCAATCGGGAAAGGATAATGGTTATAAAGAAGTAACATAGCTTGTTCATGACGACCTTCGGGGTCTGATGAAAGATACAAGCTAGAAGGAGCTTCCGAGTAGTGACTTCTTGTCTGATAACTATTCAAATACTCCGGTAAGTTTATCCAAAATATTTTGAGGTTTCTCTGTTTTCAACAGAGATAGAGTATCCTATACTCGGAATAGTCCATTCATAGTCCTTGAGACTGATGCTCAGCCTGTCTTATTGTGACATGTTCTCACTAAGTGAGAAACCGTTAAATTGCCTTATATAGATTTAGATGTGCTACAATACACTGCTTAACTCAATAAAGATATTGGAAGCGAAATAACGGTTTACATTGAAATGTAAGACCGAGAAGTCTACCTAGAATATGCTTTGGAATTTACGGATAAGGTGTGGATTCGGTTCACCCCACTTCCATAAATATAAGCATTTAGCACACGGTGCTTGAAGGTAAGACTGGGAATTTCACGCATAAGTTCGGTCAATGACCATTCGTGATATATCTTTTAACCTATTGAGTATAAAGGTTAGATACATGATTCTTGAAATCGGGAAGGGACAGTAATACTGTTGCATCCTTTCTGATAGAATCCATGAACAGCAAAACCTTGAACCTTGAAGTACGTTTACTCAAGGTAGTTACTAACTGATTAAAATCAGACCACATCAAACATCGGTTGTTGGTGATAACACTAAATACTACTAAACTAGATCAGAATTTCGATCCACCCAGTAAGTATTGGGAGTATTGTTTATCCATTACCCATTACGGTTTCTACGGACTTTGTAGTCTGAGGATCGATTGATGACCTATGGCTCTTTTGTGAGCAGTATAGGATTATGATACTAGAGGTTGGTTTAATAGCCATAACCCTGTGAATGGAGTTTGGTACTCCAGTTCTGTTCATACTCTTGTAGAACCACCTGAGCGTCTCAGGCCCAGTGGGAGTAATTGGATCTACACGGAAAAGAGTAGAATGAATAGGAAAGTTTATCTTTCAGAGCAAAGCCTGAGTGGTCTAGGGGTAGCTCCCTAAGAAGTAGAGAGTTAATCAGACCTTGGACTCTCTTACCACTTAGTATTGCATGACTTCATTCAAAAGCAAAAAGAAAATAGGGGTGATTCCATGAGACTTTCTTGCCAAACAAACGGAGTCTGGATTCATTCGGAACAAAAGGGTATTGCATTATGAACTTATGACAGGATGACTGTCAAGGCTTATGTCCTTTGTGGATAAAAAGCAAACCTCTCGGTCATTGGAAGTCATATATTTCTACAATATGTGGATTTGACCATAATATTGACAAGTCTTTTGTAGACTGAATATCAATTTTAGTACAGTAGTGATATATATATATATATATATATATTAGTGTTTGTGAAGGATAACACTGCACCAGTTGGAATCAACATGCGTGTGTTATCTGAAGTCAGAATCTGACAATGCCATAATTCTCTGCAACAAAGATTTGGATCACATTCTAAAGAGTTTGACTCGGTCGAATTCATTAGAATCAATCACTGGTTTCCCATCCATCTTATTGGTTAAGATGATGCATCTGTGTATGCAACATTCAACGAGGAAGTTCTACCCTATGCCTCAGGAATGACTCTCTAAATCTTCGGATCAAATTCTCTTAAGAGATGGTCAGGTTATTGAACGTCAACTTTGATCGAATCTTAGATTCGGCGGTTAACAAAGCAAGTTTAGTATGTCCTTTAGTATCTTGAGAGAACGAGGAATAATATGCGGACATATTCATGTGTGAGCTTGGATATGTGTGATACACTGATTTTGACTTTAAGTCAGATTGAGGATGATCGTTAAGTCGATCTCGGGCTCGATGTTTACTCTTGTGTTGAAGCTATTACGGAGGAATCCAAAGAACGCCAACTCGACTTTAACTAGTTGGGTGATTAGCGGCTTTTGTAGTAGCTATAGAGGCGATATAGCTTAAGGATTTCCTTTTCATATCTGGGAGTGATTCTAGATTTGGAAGCCGATACCACATCATTGTGCACACGATGAAGGGGTAGCTTATAAGGATTTTCGAAATCACTAGAGGTCAAAAGCATATTGGGAAAGTACCACATGATTAGATGGACCGGTAACGTTTCGATTCTACGGATCGTCTCGAGCCGACAACCTGACTAATCATTAAGACCCATGATATTTAGATGTAGGTGCTCCCTGAGTCACTGACCTATCCTACGACGGCACACTCGGAGTGTATTTTGTCATCTACAATGGTTATAATATGCTTAATGGGTACTAGAATACGGGATGAGTCTTCATTGCTTTAGAGCAAGTGGGAGATGTAGTTTGTTGCAGTTTAAATAATAGGGTGTGCTCTAAAACAATTAATCACATGCTTTCGTGCAAGTGGGAGATTGTTAGGTGTGATGCCCGAAAGACAATTTTTGTAATTGTTTTATTTAATAAATGAAATGATATTATTATTCATATTTATTATTCTCATATTCACCGATGTGACAATAGTATTTACACTACAAAAAACCCTAAAGTATATCGTTTATGTAGTCACTTAACTCAGTGTATGGGATATACACGGGAGGATTGAGTTAGTGAAGATGTACTTAAAATACAATTAGCCCGTAGTGAAGTTAATCGAGAGTATCGGGTCTCTCCTTTAACGTGCTATTAATGCGCCCAGAACACAATAGGTGTGATTGTCTTATCCGAACTTTCAGTTAAGAGAACCTAGTGGGGCATTTATATATGATAGATATATCATGTAGGGCTGGACCGATTTGATTAGAGTTCACGATATAATTCCGTAATCGAGAAGTCTTATCGAATCAATCGATGATCATATTATGGATATATCTTAATCCTGAGGTGATCATAGTCAACTGCTTGAATCAGTATGAGGTTTGACTTGACGGTTAAGGATTACACTGAGTCTGTGGTCTGAATTACCCATCTTGGCATTGTACTGGATTGAGTGAGTAGTCTGTGTTATCACAGATACGAAATCCATTCATTCCATTTATGGAAGTAGATAGACAGTTCCCTTATTTGTTAATCCTAGAAAGTGATCGATCGCGTGAGTTCATATTACACTGATTAGCTACCAGTGAGTTGTATGAATTAATTGATCACTAGGGGGTTAATGGTAAATAAGGATAAGAGGTTCTAAAAAGGGTTAACGGTAACTTCACGATTTAGAATGAACAGTATATGGAGGATTAATCCATATGTAATGATTATATCAATGGACGCTTATTATCATTCTCGTGAGGAGATAAATATAATCTCATAATCGGAGGAGTGCAGTCACGGGATTATGGTGGCATATTCCTGTGATTGATTTATCGAATATAATTATTCTGTTCGTAAGATAATTATTTATTTTGATTTATCGGAGCCGCTGATTATTAGTCCATGGTCTCCGACGTGCCTCCTATATAGCATAGCTATTCTCGGACGTCGAATCCTAATAATATTAATTTAGTTCTTATTAGAATTTAATTAAAACGATATGTGAATTAATTGTTTAGTGGACTATTAAATTAGTTTGGCTAAATAATTAAATATGTGAAAAAGATATTTTTCATAATCTTGGTCCAAATGGTGTGTATGGCCGAAACATATTGTGACTAGGTCACAAGTGATAAATTTCGCCCAACATGTATTAGTCAACAAGGAATTAGTTTTCTTGTGAATTAATAAGACATGTGCACAAAATATTTATTGGATAAATATTTATAGTAAGAAATAAAGATAAATATTATTCTAGATTTGTTCTAGAATATTATGGGATTATCTTTTATTTATTGGATTATTTATTTGCAGAATAAAAAATCCTTGGAGGTTAAGTTTTACTCTCCTATATAAAGAGAGTTCTCCCAAGCCTTACAAACACACATAAAATTCGACTACCATCTCTTAGAGAGAAGATAGAATATTTTCGGCCAAGGGGAGAAGGGAAAATTCTTGGAGGTTTTTCCGGGTAGCATATCGGGAGGATTTGAGACGAGAATTTCCTTCCACCGGGAGTTGTTTGGATCACACGTACGGAAGATCGTGGTGCTCTTCACATCTTCTTGCATTCTTTCTTTTGCGGTTCTTCAACTTGGATTTTGAGATCCAAGAGGTATGTTCTACAACCCCTTGTAGATGTAGATCTAGTTATTTTATTACGTGTAATTTATAGATCTAGATCCTTAAATCATTTCCGTTACGGATGGTTTTAATAAGAGAAAATAGTTAATTCTGATGATGAGAATGCAACCCCTAAGACAATGCCAATTCCAATGCCAAAAACTCCCTCCACTGTAGTAACTGTATCCATCCCATCCCCCCATATTCATGCACATGCAGAGACCGACCACGCGATGACTCCAAGTGGCACTGAAGATGTTGAATATTCATTTGAAGAGAGAAGAGCATGTTTCATCCAGCCTTTTGCTACTTTAATTCAATAGTCATTAATTAAGGTGACAGTTAACTCGTTAAGATGATGCAATAGTCAGTCAGACCTTTGACCTTTGACCTTTGCTTTGTGTTAGTCTAATCATTCAAGGTTTCCCCCATTATCATCTGCTTCTTCCTTAATGCAACTACTGGCCGGAGTTCAGTTTGTTTGCAACATGCTACACAGTTTTATGTGCCTTCGAATCTTTAACACACACAACTTTAAAAGTAAGAAACTTACAGTATCCAAATCGTATCTTTAAAACTGATTGTTGTGTGTGTATGTGGCGCGACACACGGGGGTGGACTCGGCTTATCGAGTAAGGGTCACGTGACCCCACTAGAACAAATTCATCGACTCGTCACGGGTGACACATCGAACTCAAAACATAAGAATACAAGATTGAAATGCAAATTTAAAACATGGAAGATAAAACGATAATAATCCTGAAATAAATGGGATGACAGTTGATGATGCTGAATAACGCACCACCGGAATAACAGGGCCACGTGTAATCTAAGGATGAGCTGTAAAGGGATCGAATGGCTTGAAATGAGATAAAGATGGTGTTTTTGGTGTTTAATGGCTGAGTCCAAGAATGTATCTTGGATTGCCTACGTATCCTGTGTAATGTCCAGGAATCAAGCCTTACGTAGTTCTTGGAATGATGTATTTATAGGTACATGTCCTACTCCTGCCCTAAACTTAGGGCGGTTTGGTCTATTGACATAAACACCCTTTAATGGGCCTTGCCTTCTTGCCCAAGTAACCTGCCGGATGGTGGGCCTAGGGATCTGGGCTAGAGACCCTGGGATCGACTCGGTTATGACCGACATGGGTGATCGAGGTGAGAGACACTGAGAATCACGCCGGTTCTTTGTGGTTTTCACTGGTACGTCTCGTATTCGATCCGATGTGGATAATTAACATAGACTTTTCCACATGCTAGCTGGACCAATCAGATTATTCCACGTGGGGGAGTGAAATCCCGTATCGTCATAAGCCCCCCAGATCGGAGGGAAGCTCATCTCGAGTGCTGAGGTCGGATCTGAAAATTTGAATAATCTTTTCGACACGTGGTCTTCTTTAGGCGGGAATACAACCATCCCTTCTAGCCGACGTAGGCTGTCGTAGGGTGACGTCACACTGTACCAGCATTAATGGGTGCAGGAAATGAAGCGTTTTATCCGGCCCACTACCCTTGATTACCGCGTTTCAATCTCTATAACTGCCCCCCAAATCTTGCCCTTTCAAATCATTTGAAGATTCTCATCATATAAGGAGTCCAAACCGAAGAAGGCTCTCACTTGCTATTCCCAATTTCTGCAAAACTCAAGTAAGCCCCCTTTTCATCCAATTTCTTCCTTCGTTTTCGCTTCTTGTATCTTTTTCTAGTTCCATGTCTAGTAGTGAGAGTGATTCTCAAAATCGGGAAGAGCTTGTTGTGATAGAAGATGAATCGGCGGAAAAGACGGTTTCTGAGGCACCAATTGCTTCCTGCGAAAGAGTTGCCGGAGAAGAAGAATAAGAGGGAGGAGAAGAGGAATCATCTTCTCGACCTGTCGCGAAACGCCAAACGAGGATGAAGGGCCAGGGTCCCTATGGTTGTATTTCCAATCTGACCCAGGAGAAAGCCAAAGCCATCTGTTTGAGATATGGGATTCCGCATTCATCTGAAAATATTAAAGTCTCCCACGGCAGTCATCAATATGCCTGCGACCCACCTCACGGGTTCTGCGCCATTTACGAGGCACAATTGAAAGAGGGATTGAGGTATCCTTTCGACCCGACATTTCTTGAAATTCTTCGACATTACCAGATCAGCGTTCCAACACTCGCTCCAAATGGAATCAGGAGTGTTATGGGATTCGTGCTGGCGTGTCGGATCGCCAAGGTCGAGTTCACGGTCCGGCTGTTCCAGCAATACTACGCCATTCAAGGTCTGCAAGATGCGGGATGGTACACTTTCCAGAGGCGTCCTCTGGTCCCGTGTTAGGGTATATTTTACTATATTTTCGGGCTTAATCCCTAAACAATTTACTTCATTTTTAAGGGAAATAAATGAGAAAAGCGTGTTTTTAACCGTTAAATTCCTATAATGTTTATTGAGGGGTTATAATTTAATTATGAGGAAATATTGAGATTAAATGTTATTTTGTTACACATTTTTATTATTATTATTATTCGATGCTTTGGTG
Source organism: Gentiana macrophylla (assembly GCA_026214975.1). Taxonomy (NCBI): domain Eukaryota; kingdom Viridiplantae; phylum Streptophyta; class Magnoliopsida; order Gentianales; family Gentianaceae; genus Gentiana; species Gentiana macrophylla. The sequence continues at coordinate 1,375,739 of CM047813.1, read as the reverse complement.
TAACAACATTTTGCAGAAAATAAAGAAATGCAGGGGGTGATATTATTTAATCAAGAGGATCAATTTCATTCAATCATTTGGATTTTATTTTGGGAAGATAAATATTATTCAATCAAAAGAATCTCAAGAAATAAAGAAGGTATTCGGAGCAATTAAAGAAGGATAAATCAAATCTGATCGAGAGAGTGGAGTGAGGAACACGTTATACGAAGCACAGTGTGAACACGGGCATTTGGTAGGCTCGGTCGACCGAGCCATGACACTCGGTCGATCGAACGTGTCGGCTCGGTAGGTCGGTGGATTTTCACATCGTTATCTTACAGATCTTCCTATGTCGGCCACGATCCCTATAAAAACAAACATCCATGCGGAGAGAAAGAACACAACATCATACACATTACCGCCGCATAAAAACCCAGAGGCAGCCGCACTTTATCATACAAAAGATGAGTCTTTCTCTTCAATTTATTCTTGGAGATCAAGGATGATCGAAGGCTAAGCGATTCTGCAGGGACAACGGGATGAAGCCAATTCAACACCATCACAACCAAGGGATGTTCCAATAGCAATTATTTCGTGAGTTTGAATTGTAATTTCTTTATCAATTGAACGCTTTGAATGTTTTGTTTTGTCAGATCGAAAGATTGATGAAACAGTTATTTGTTTTGAATTATAATGAGAATTATATTCATATGAGAACCTTTCTTTTGATACGATTAATGATAATTCAAGAGATTGTTTATTGCTAATTGGGTAGGAGATTTGGAGACAAACTCGTGATCCTGTTCTTAAATTGTTAATTTTGTTTTACTTGAGAAAGAAAACGAAAGCTAAGTAAATTTGATTAAGGAAACTAGATCGAATTTCGGTTAGATCATACCAAGAAAATATAATCCAACTCATAACTTGGTTAGGTGGTGGTTGTTTGGTGGATTCGTGTTGCTCTACTGTCCTTTAAATTCATAAGAAAGTTCGTAACTTTTTGCATATTAGTTTAGATTCTTAGTTCGTTAGTTTACTCAATTTTAATTTCATTAGTTTAAGATTAGTTCAATTTGATTTACTTTTACTTTTATCATCCTTAATTACTGTTTTGAATTTTCTGTTTATTAGGTTAGATAATCTTATTTAGGATTATAGAATTCATAGACTTTAGTAGTTTTAATTAGATTTTCGTGACAATTCACCATACGTTAACTGCACTTTAGTTTCTGATAACATTCGATTCCCTTGGACGACCCGGTAACACCTTTACTACGCACCTTGCACTTGGGGTGTTCCGGTAATTATAAATTTAAAACTAGTTTTTACCGAACAAGTTTTTGGCGCCGTTGTCGGGGATTCGGTAACGGTTGTCGGATCCTTCGTAGGTGCAGTTTTCTGTGTCGGTGTAAAGTTTTATTTTAGGTGTTTATAAGTTTGGATAAAAGGGATCGTTAGAGCACACGGTAGTATTTTGGCCATAAGTTTCGGCTCGAGTGTCGGATTGGCGCGCAGGACCCCAATTCGGAAAACTCGTTCCGACGCCGACGACGTGATGAACTTCCTACGGCCGTTCGACACCGTTTTCGAGGTCAAAATCTACTGTTTTCCCTTCCTTTTTGGGCTCATAAGATTTCAACACGTTTTTATCCCTTTTATTGTCTTCTGTTTTTCTGTTTTAAATTTTTCGTAGGTAGATTTCTGTTCCTCTTTCCGTTTCCTTTCCTATTTCTTTATCTTTTCTAAATAAAAAAAAGAAACCTTCCGAACGGGCGTCCCACCTTGCAGACGCCCGTCTGTTCTAAAATTTTCTTCTCTGATCGGTTTTCAGCTAACCAGACGAGCGTTTGGCTTTCCAAACACCCGTCCGCCCGCAGCTGAACGCCTGCCCGTCTGCCCCAGTCTGTCTTACGAACGCTAGTCGATGACTGTGCTGCAGCGTTCACCTCCAGGATTTCCCCTGAACCAGCGTTCACTCATACTGAACGCCAGTTCAGACTCTTAAATTTCCACTTCTCTTCTTTTCTCTTCTCTCTTTCTAACCTCTAAACCCTCTAATCTTTTCTAAATTCATTCTCATCAACCGTAAGGTTGATTTCTTCCTGTTCTGCTCTTCTGGTTTATGCAAACCAGGAGTAAGAAGGGACCTCTTATCTTCAATCCCGAACCTGAGCGATCTATTCTCAGAAGGAAGCTCTTCCCTAATCCAGACATTATGGCTAACGAAGTTCAAAATCCAGATCCTCAAGCCCAAATGAATCTGATCCTTCAACAGATGCAGGCTTTACAACAACAACAAAATCAACAAGCTGGGATAAACAATCAATTTCAACAATTCCGTCAAAACCAGCTAAACCAGTTAAATCAGGACCCCTATGCCCCCTATCTTGACCAAGACTTCCTGGAAGGGCATAGACCTATTCGCCCTCCAGACATGAGGCAAGTGAACTTCGATCTGAAAAATGTAGTGGTTGGACTGGTCCAGAATAGTTTTTTTCATGGCACTGCTGACGAAGATCCTCATGACTTCTTGTCCACCTTCGTTCAAATCTGCGAAGCAGGCCATTATCCTGGTGTTGATTCTGAGATTGTCAAGTTAAAACTCTTCCCGTTTGCTCTAAAGGGTGAAGCAAACCGTTGGTTCAAATCTTTAGCCCATCATTCTCTCCGTTCCTGGAATGATGTCAAAAGAGCCTTTGCTCTGAAGTTTGTCTCACCTGGGACAATCATGGACATGAAAAGGGAGATAGCCACATTTGAACAACTTGATGGTGAGAGTGTGGGGAAAGCATGGGAGAGATTAAATCTGCTGATGAGGAAGTGCCCCAACCATGGATACAGTAGACATGAGCTACTAGAGTTATTTTACAGAGGTGTCTCTCAACCAAATAGAGACTTCCTTGATTCTACTGCTCATGGATCCTTCCTGAGAGGTGAGGTGATGGCGCCGCTACAGGTAGTGAAACTATAGCAAAGAATAACATGTGGTCAACTCCAAGGAAGACCAATGTTAGTGGGAATAAGAGGGAATCTGCTGCGAGCAATTCTGAGACTAAAATGTTGATTGCTCAAATGGAAGTGATGAGCAAGCAGCTAGCCGATTTACAAATGCAGCAGCAAAGAGGGCCATCAGATGTGAACTACTTGGGAATGCAGGCGGGAAATGAGATGAATGAGGAAGTGAATTTAATGGAGAATCATAACCAAACCTTCAGAAACTTCAATCAGAACCAGAATTATTCCGGATTTCAACGTCCCAATCTTAATCAAGCCAATGCACCACCTGACCCATTCAATTCAAAACCTTCTTTCAACTCAAGTTATCAAAGACCACCTCCTGGGGTGGTCAATCAATCTCACAATCCTAACTCTCAGAGACCTCAAGGTGGTTGGAATCAAAACCAACATCATAACCAAACCACCTCTTGTGTCCCTCAACATAAGTTTGATGAGCTAGTAGACATGGTGAAGACTCTGGCTACTAGTGTCAAGGAAATAGAGAGACAGGTTGGTCAGATGGCAGACCAACAAGCAAGCAGACCTCACGGTAAACTTCCAAGTTATACCGAAAGAAATCTTAAAGCAGATGTTAATGTTTGCACTGCCATCACACCTCAATGGGAGTATGGAGACGAAGAGCTGAATGAGGTTACTTTAAGAAGTGGTAAGCAGGCGGGACCCGGAAAGATGTCGGGAAACGAGTAGCCCCTCCTGACGCCATAAGTTCAGGAGGGGGCAATCAGAAGTTAAATACCGAAGAAAGCAACTGTGAGGAGGAGCTTAATGATGATGATTCTTCGGGGGATGAGAATGATTCTGATAAAGAAGTGAGGAAAAGTCAGGTGGCTGTACCCCTGACAAAGAAGAGGGAGGAAAAGTTTGTCAGATGGAAGGATAAGGAAGACGAAGCCATAAGGAATCAAGCCATGAACAATGATAAAGCCCTTCCTTATCCACCAAAGAAGAAAGAGAATACCCTCAGTCCTGACAGACAATAAAGTGAGTATACCCCTAGCTGAGGTGTTGACTGAAATGCCCAAGTGCTCTAAGTATCTTAAGGAAGTTTGTGGGAGCAAGAAGAAGCTTCAAGGGATGGCGGAAGAAGTTTTAAGAGAGGATTGCTCTATGGTTTCACAAAAAGTTGCTACTAAGCGAGGTGACCCCGGAAGACCTTCAATCTCCTGTGAGATTGAAGGCCACATGTTCCAAAACGTCTTATGCGACTCAGGGGCCTCTATAAATGTGATGCCATTGAACGTCTGCAAAAAGCTCGGTTTAGATAAAAGAATGCGGGAACGCCCTATTTCTCTTCAGATGGTAGACCGATCTAGCCGTTCAGCAGCCGGTTGTGTTCCTAATGTTCTTCTCCGTGTTGAACATTTGGTTTTCCCTACCGATTGGGTTATCTTAGACTATCCACCTGACAAAAAGATGCCTCTAATTCTAGGCCGGACCTTTTTGGACACCTCTGCCGCCCTCATCGATTTATGTAAAGTTCAGATTACGCTTAGAGTCGATGATACATCTGTTACCTTCACACGAGGGAAAAGTCCTGAGAAAACCTTGATTGATGAAATCTCGTTCGTCGAAGCAATTTATGAGGACGACGAAGATGCCAACTCTGAAGAAGCAGAAAAGCTAACAGAGATAGGTGTTTTCGAAGCTATAAACATTAAGGATCAAGCTGACTGTGGACCATCTTCAGTTTCATTACAGGCCTTGCTCACTAACGATTCGTCTTCACAACTTGCTCAGCCTGTCAATGAACAAGAAACATGGAAATTCCCAGCAATGAACGATGATTTCAAAGAGCTGCATCAGGAAGACTTTAACCCTGTAGAAGAGGAAGCCCTGATGGGTAGTTGGGACGAAGTGGATTTCTGGAGAGAGACTATTCAATGGAAGGTTGATGATTGGGAAAGGCTAGCAGAGGAGCTAAAAGAAGAAGAGTTGAGAAAGATGATCAAGCATAAGAAGGAGGAAGCGGGTGCTGACAAAAGGATTCCTATGGGTGATTTGATCCAGTACCTTTATACCTCGGGAAGATGAGGTATTCTTCAGTCAACCACTTCAAGCTCATAAGGAAAAAGGTGGCCCTTTAAAATCCAGTATTGAGCAACCACCTACTGACTTGGAGCTTAAACCGCTTCCGCAACACCTTAAGTACATTTTTCTTAAGGATGGTGATAAGTTGCCCTTAATCATCTCTTCAAAACTCGAGCCCGAACAAGAAGCACTGCTGATAAAGGTGCTTGAAAAGAACATCCTCGCGTTCGGATGGCAAGTGGGTGATATCCGAGGAATCAGCCCCGATGTGTGCATGCATAAAATCCAAACGGAGGAAGGAGCTAAGAAAGTCAGACAACCTCAGTGAAGGCTGAATCCGCACATGCAGGAGGTTGTCAAGAAAGAAGTAATAAAATGGTTAGACATGGGAATCATCTATGCAATCGCCGACAGTGAGTGGGTTAGCCTTACTCAAGTTGTGCCAAAGAAGGGAGGTATTACCGTGGAAAAGAATGAAAAGGGGGAAGAAGTAGCTTTACGCCTTGTGACTGGCTACAAGGTCTGCATTGATTATCGCAGATTGAATGAAGTCACCGCCAAAGACCATTTCCCCTTACCTTTCATTGACCAGCTTCTTGAAAGACTGAGTGGTCATAAGTATTATTGTTTCCTCGATGGATATTCTGGTTACTTCCAGATAGCCATTGACCCTAATGACCAGGAGAAGACCACGTTTACGTGTCCATCTGGCACTTTTGCTTTTCGCAGAATGCCATTCGGCTTATGCAATGCACCCGCGACTTTTCAACGGTGCATGTTGGCCATTTTCGATGGACTTGTGGAGAAATGTATGGAAGTCTTCATGGACGACTTCTCAGTCTATGGAGATAGCTTTGATGAGATTTTGGAAAATCTAGATATGGTACTTCAACGCTGTGTTGAAAAGAATTTAGTGCTCAACTGGGAGAAATGCCATTTTCTAGTGGATGAAGGAATTGTTCTGGGACACAAGGTGTCCAGTACTGGTATTCAAGTTGATAAGGCTAAGGTAGAAGCCATTGAAAAAATGTCGTACCCGAAAACTGTCAAGGAGGTACGCGGTTTTCTTGGTCATGTTGGCTTCTACAGGCGATTTATTAAGGACTTTTCCACAATAGCCAAGCCCTTATCCAATCTTTTGAAGGACGATGTTGAGTTCTTGTTTGATCAGAAATGCAAGGAAGCTTTTAGTTGCTTGAAGGATAAACTTATCAGTGCCCCTATCTTAATCGCACCTGACTGGACTCAACCCTTTGAATTAATGTGTGATGCTTCTAACTATGCGGTAGGAGCAGTTTTAGGACAAAGGATTGATAAAAAGTTCAGGCCCATTTACTACGCGAGCCGCACCCTGAACCCAGCTCAATGCAATTATGCAACTACTGAGAAGGAATTCTTGGCAGTCGTTTTTGCTATAGATAAATTTAGAAGCTATCTTCTAGGGTCCCAAGTTGTGGTTTGGACTGACCATGCAGCCTTACGCTACCTTATGAATAAAGCTGATGCTAAACCAAGGTTACTCCGGTGGATTCTGATTCTACAAGAGTTTGACCTTGAGATCAAAGATAAAAAGGGTAGTGATAATGTTGTAGCCGATCATCTCTCTCGCTTGGTGAATGAGGGTGGAAAAATTTCCAAAGACATAGGCATTGATTTTCCAACCAAGCAATTAATGAGGCTTGATACTGAAAGGCCGTGGTATGCTGATTTCGTCAACAATTTAAGTTGTGGGAATTTAGAGGAAATGACGTATCAGGAGAAGAAGAAGTTCTTTAGCGAATTGAAGTATCTCGTGTGGGAGGATCCCTATCTTTTTAAAGTCTGCAAGGACGGGTTGCTTCGGAGGTGCATTCCGGAACATGAACAGCTGGATATTCTTGAGCAATGTCATAGTGGTCCCACTGGTGGACACTACGGAGCACCCAAGACTGTTGCTAAAATCCTTCAAGCTGGATTCTACTGGCCGACTCTGTTCAAAGATGCTGAAGCCTTTTGCAAAGGTTGTGATAGATGTCAGAGAGTTGGTAGGCTGAGTAATAGGATGGAGATGCCACTTAGGCCCATTCTGGAATGCGAAGTCTTCGACGTGTGGGGCATTGATTTCATGGGCCCCTTCCCATCTTCATGCTCCAATAAATACATTCTTGTCTGTGTAGACTACGTTTCCAAATGGGTGGAAGCAATAGCCACCCAAACCAATGATCATAAAGTTGTGAAAAAATTCTTGCAAAAGAATATCTTTACCAGGTTTGGCTGTCCTAGAGCTCTGATCAGTGATGAAGGTTCTCATTTTTGCAACGCGCCGCTTGATAAAATTCTTGAGAAATATGGTGTCAAACATAAAATCGGTACACCATATCATCCCCAAACAAGTGGCCAAGTAGAGGTAAGCAACCGGAGCCTTAAAAGGATTCTAGAAAAGACCGTGAACGCAAATAGATCCAACTGGAGTCTAAAGTTGGATGACGCGCTTTGGGCCTATCGCACTGCGTTTAAGACCCCTATGGGCACGTCACCCTACCAAATGGTTTATGGCAAGGCATGCCATTTACCAGTCGAGCTTGAGCACAGAGCTTACTGGGCTATTAAATTCTTGAATTTCGATAGCCAACTCTGTGGGGAAAAGAGGTTATTGCAATTAAATGAGCTCGACGAATTTAGACTCAGAGCATATGAGAACGCCAAAATCAGTAAGGAAAGAACTAAGATACTCCATGATGCAAAGATCAAGGATCGAGAATTCAAGATGGGTGATATGGTTTTGCTTTATAATACCAGGCTCCATCTGTTTGCCGGTAAGCTCAAATCTAGATGGTCTGGCCCCTTTGAGATTCTCGATGTCCATCCAAGTGGAGCAATCACGTTAAACGGGTATGATAATCAACCATTTAAGGTAAATGGTCAAAGACTCAAAAAATATTTTGGCCAACCAAAAGAAAAGTCCGAGACCCTATACTTTCAAAAGAGGGTTGAAACGCCTGATATTCTGATCTGCGATGAGATTCCATCCGGATTCTTTCATTCGGATGATGACATTTCTACATCTACCCGTGAGGACCCTTCTTCCAAGACACCTGAACATGTCAGTATACCTAAGCCTAACCTGCGCAAGAACGGGACGAAGAAGAGAGTCAGTGCTATCTGGAGAGTTAAGTTCAAACACTTAGTAGAGCACTTGACCTGTTGCTGTTGTGGCCACACTCATGTCCTTCATTCTGATTCCGATGAAGAAATGGCCAGAAGTAAACCCAAGTGGCCCAATCCGGGTTAACTTTGAAATCTGTGTCAAGCTAATGACATAAAAGAAGCGCTACTAGGAGGCAGCCTAGTCTTTTAAGTTACTTTTTAGTTAAGTTTTTAGGGCATTAGGAATAAGACCGTGGTGATTTGTGTGTTGGTTATCCCTGTCCTACTTGTGCATGCTTTATGTGCCTACATGTTTACTCATATACCCCTTGTACCCCGAGATTATATGCAATGTCGAGTGTTGCAGATATTGTTGAGCGGTTCTTGCCAGTTGTCACTTTTAGTGTTGTCTGTTCATGCTACGAGTTGCAGCGGTACATTCATGCTACGGCCTGACCTCTGCCAACCTACAACCTGACAACCACTTTGAGACCAGCTAAGTATTCTTTTCTTTATTTGCACATTCTGAGGACATAATGTGATTTAAGTGTGGGGGGTTTCTACATCGGGTGTTTTCATGCTATATTTGTTGAAAATTGAGTAAAATGTGAAGTATGTGAGTCACGAACATATGATTGAAACAAAAAGGTTCGCTAGTTGTAGTTCCTGACGATGATTGTCTGTGACTTCTGTGAGATAGTTATAGCATGTTTCTACTGATACGAGATAGTATTCATTTCATGGTCACGCAAGCCTTTGAAATTGAAGCGACATTTTTAAACTTTATCCATTCAATATCCTAGTGATTTATCTTAGAGAGACTTGTGCTTAATAGTAACAGTAAACGTAACGCCTAATTTCTAACCGTGTACTGTGAATATCTGAAGGTTTGAATGTGATAGGAGGGATATATCTTAAGGTTTGTATACCAATCTAAGATGAATAATATGAATAATATATGTATATGTCGGATGTAGCTACCGATGATTTGAGTGCGGTAGGGCATTATCACTAAATGTCCTATACCACTATGAGGTTTGAAAGCTCCCGACTGCCTGATGATAGTAGTCCAGCTAGGGTGTTATCACAAAACATCCTATTGCTGTGAATGAGGGCATATGCTATACATGTGGTATTAAGTGAACTTTAAAGAAAAATTAGCAAATGGCAATGTGGAAAGTTAGTAAAGTTGGTTGAGAGCTTAGTTATCTTCTGACTATCCCAGTATAAACTGAAAGATATGTTTTAGGGATTATCCTAATAAGTACACGGGAAGACTTTGTGTGAAACGGTTACTGCCTATACCTAGGAAAGTCATTAGGATTGTTTGAAAGGATTTTTGTGCGAAAAAATAGTGGAGATTGAAAAGGGATTTTCACACACACTGAATCTATCTCTATGTTGGTATTAATTGCTATAGTTGTCATATCATTTGTTACGTGAGTCAGGAATCTATGTGGATTGCATGTACAGTAAGCCGGTTTTGATTATTTTGTTCGGGACGAACAAAAAGCTAAGTGTGGGGATGTTGTTTAGGGTATATTTTACTATATTTTCGGGCTTAATCCCTAAACAATTTACTTCATTTTTAAGGGAAATAAATGAGAAAAGCGTGTTTTTAACCGTTAAATTCCTATAATGTTTATTGAGGGGTTATAATTTAATTATGAGGAAATATTGAGATTAAATGTTATTTTGTTACACATTTTTATTATTATTATTATTCGATGCTTTGGTGTAACAACATTTTGCAGAAAATAAAGAAATGCAGGGGGTGATATTATTTAATCAAGAGGATCAATTTCATTCAATCATTTGGATTTTATTTTGGGAAGATAAATATTATTCAATCAAAAGAATCTCAAGAAATAAAGAAGATATTCGGAGCAATTAAAGAAGGATAAATCAAATCTGATCGAGAGAGTGGAGTGAGGAACACGTTATACGAAGCACAGTGTGAACACGGGCATTTGGTAGGCTCGGTCGACCGAGCCATGACACTCGGTCGACCGAACGTGTCGGCTCGGTAGGTCGGTGGATTTTCGCATCGTTATCTTCTAGATCTTCCTATGTCGGCCACGATCCCTATAAAAACAGCATCCATGCGGAGAGAAAGAACACAACATCATACACATTACAGCCGCATAAAAACCCTAGAGGGCAGCCGCACTTTATCATACAAAAGATGAGTCTTTTCTCTTCAATTTATTCTTGGAGATCAAGGATGATCGAAGGCTAAGCGATTCGCAGTAGGACAACGGGATGAAGCCAATTCAACACCATCACAACCAAGGGATGTTCCAATAGCAATTATTTCGTGAGTTTGAATTGTAATTTCTTTATCAATTGAACGCTTTGAATGTTTTGTTTTGTCAGATCGAAAGATTGATGAAACAGTTATTTGTTTTGAATTATAATGAGAATTAGATTCATATGAGAACCTTTCTTTTGATACGATTAATGATAATTCAAGAGATTGTTTATTGTTAATTGGGTAGGAGATTTGGAGACAAACTCGTGATCATGTTCTTAAATTGTTAATTTTGTTTTACTTGAGAAAGAAAACGAAAGCTAAGTAAATTTGATTAAGGAAACTAGATCGAATTTCGGTTAGATCATACCAAGAAAATATAATCCAACTCATAACTTGGTTAGGTGGTGGTTGTTTGGTGGATTCGTGTTGCTCTACTGTCCTTTAAATTCATAAGAAAGTTCGTAACTTTTTGCATATTAGTTTAGATTCTTAGTTCGTTAGTTTACTCGATTTTAATTTCATTAGTTTAAGATTAGTTCAATTTGATTTACTTTTACTTTTATCATCCTTAATTACTGTTTTGAATTTTCTGCTTATTAGGTTAGATAATCTTATTTAGGATTATAGAATTCATAGACTTTAGTAGTTTTAATTAGATTTTCGTGAAAATTCACCATACGTTAACTGCACTTTAGTTTCTGATAACATTCGATTCCCTTGGACGACCCGGTAACACCTTTACTACGCACCTTGCACCTGGGGTGTTCCGGTAATTATAAATTTAAAACTAGTTTTTACCGAACATCGGAATTTGTTAGAAGGGTTACATCGTCTCAGGGCGAATGGAAGCCCCATTTTTTCTTCATCCGACACGAGTTGGAGGACATCGACGTCCGTACTTGGTTTAAAAGGCCTAAGAAATGGCACGATAGGCTCGACTCTGACCCCCCCAGTGAGTGTGGGATTCTCGAGAAGGTCAATCCCGTCGTCGCAACGCGAAACCTCCATTCCCTGTATCCATTTGCCGATGTCGAGACGGTGGGTCCGGGTGCTTATCTAGAACTTGATGAGGACGTTCGAGTCTTGCGTAGGATTTTTATATTCTGTCGAGTTGCTACACTTCAGTATTTTTTCCTTTCATGTATTTGTTTTACCAGTGTTCTGATGCCGAATTTTCTCTGTATGCATTGGAATTTTTCTCAAAGTTAGAGGTCTTGGGCAAGGTGCCCGACCCTAAGAATACAGACCCCAAGAAGATTCAAGAACTGGCCGGCATTAGATCGAAGAAGCCAGTATCTGGAGCGATAGTCTCCGGAGGTCAGAGGACTCCGGCTCGAGCTTCAACTCCTGTGTCGACGTCCGACATTCTGAGAGACCAACCTGATGAGGCTCAGGCGACGGAGCAAACTGAGGCGGACCTCGTTTCGAGAAAGCGACAAAAGACTACCGAGGTGAGGCATGGGATCGGGAAGGAAACCCGCAATATTGTTCCTCCTAGATCGAATTCGACCGACCCGCTCCCTGGTGTGAGTATTACAGAGATGGAAGCCATGACCCCGGAAGAGTTGCATGACTTTCTCATGAAAATCAATCGAGCTGTAAGTCTTCTTCTATTGTTCTTGTCACTTTAAGATTTTCGTCTATTTCCAATATTAACAGCCCTACCTATTGCAGGCTCGGCTAGCAACTAAAGTGGCCGTGACCAGAATCGAGTCTCCCTCTGCTGTAATGGAGGAGCAGAAAGAGACCATTGCCAGGCTGACATCTGATATCGAGAAGTAGAAAGCTAAGATAGACAAGCTCGATGGTCGTCGTGCCAAGCTCGAGTCTGATTTGGAAACCTCCCAAGATGAACTATCAAAAGAGCACGAAGACATATCTGTCAGGGATGCTGAGTTAGCCACAGTGAGGTCGGAGCTTGAGGGGACGAAGGCCGAGTTGGCGGGGACTATCACGGCTCGTAACGATCTCCAGTCTCTTCTTGATGGCTTAATGATGTATGATAAAAATATAACTAAATTATATAACTTTTTATAACATATTAACGATAATATCGTATAATTTCATAAAAATATAACTAAAAACTTATAAAATATAAAATCTTTATAAATAAATATTATCGTTATAAATTTAATAAAACTTATAACTTTTGTGGTCAGATTTACTGTGGTTTGTGTTTTTTTACTGTTTCAGGGTACGTATGCTAGGAAACTGAAGAATTGGTATCGAAACAGTGAAAAACCGTAGCGGATATTTTCAACAGTTCGGTCCAAACCGGATTTTGACCGGCCCACGCCGGAATTTTCATCATTACAGCCACGTGGGTCTGACACAAAAGGAATCAGATTCTCTTGACCGGCCCGCGCCGAGTAAGGCCGGCGCGCGCCGGTGTACTGCCACCAGTCTATAAATACTCCTCAATTGCCAGCATTTGGGAGTGTACCAATATATATATACCTCTTATATATATCTATCTTATCTTTAGTTAGTTTTTAGTTCTGTAAATACCGTAAAAGGCATTCTGCCGAAATAATAATGTAGTATAAGTATCGTGTAATACTTAGAAGGATTATCAAGGCTCGTTGTTAGAAGAGTTGCTATTTCCAGAGAATACGGCTCTGACTCTACAATTGTAATCTGGTAATTTTCTAATGTATTTATGTTTGTTTGTTTATATTAGTATCTATATATTAGTTATAATGATATTAGGCTAACTCTATATCTAGCCAAGATATGAAATTGAATTAGTTTTATCTTTTTAGGGAAATGGATGTTGACTATGTTAAAATTGGATTAAAATCGATTATAATGAATCTCTTTCTATTTGCACTTAATGGCATGTTATATTGAATTAGCTACTCGATATAAACGGAACCGTAACCTAATGATGAACTGACCAGAGAAGTTAGGATACGAGATCACGGATAGAAAGACCGGAGGGTAAAAATGGCCGCCTGACAAACGGAATCCTATTTCCTACCCGGGGGCAGATTATTTGGACTCGAGAGATTATTACATTGAAATCACCTGTTTAATCGAAAGATCTTAAAATACCGGCCGTATGACAAAACGGAGTAACCGAGCTTAAGATGACATTGGACAGATGACTAGACATATGGCAATTTCATACGCTCGTGTGAGGAGGAATTGTTGAGTTTAGGAGTACACCGGTTTATGTATAATTGATTGACCTTAAAGATCGAGCACGTCCATTTCTACTAAAAAGAGATACTGATTCAGTGACATATTCTTGGCTAGTTTCTAACAATATTATTAGTATCTATATCCTATATATTGTATTGGTATATATATATATATATATATATATATATATATATATATATATATATATATATATATATATATATATATATATATATATATATATATATATATTTATGTATCTATATATATCTATATTAGTATTTATGCATTTATTTACTGTTTTAGTAGTTTAGAGATTATTTACTTGGAAAAAACTGCGACTTAGATTGAGTTAATAATAGCTTCTTGGTGTTTAACCACACTTTGAGTTACAATTCGTTCCCTGAGGATTCGACACCTGACTCACCAGACTAGCACTACAGTTTGATTCGGTACACTGCCGGTAAGGATTGTAATAGACTAGAAAACGTCCGTCAGCTTTTTGGCGCCGTTGCCGGGGAACGACGCTAATTCATTGTGTCTATGGTTACTACCTGTATTAGTTCAAAATTCTCGAGGATAAGTCAATACTCTTCTTATCACATTTCTTTTTTATTTTTCGTTGGTACCTGCCTCCTAAGTAAGTTACTAATTTTCTTTCTTCTACCAATTTCGGTTTTCGATAGTTGATGACCCGAAGCGGTAAGGCCTCACTCACTCCTTATAGGTCTGATATAAACACTTACAAAAGGCAGTTAAGAGTAGAGAGTAAACGTGGTCAAACTAGCCAAGAACTTCTTGGCAGATCTCCGCAAGAATCATCTTCAAATCGAGAAACAAGAATGGCCGAAACCAGTGATGAAACACCTGAACAAGGGCTAGATCATGCTCAAGGGCATGGACAAAACCCTAATAATCCTAACAACCAGAATCAGAATAATAGAAATAATCATAATCGGAACCAGAATAATCGTAATAATCCTATCCTACCAAACCCGAGACCAGATGTATGATAAAAATATAACTATATTATATAACTTTTTAATCGTATTTACGATAATATCGTATAAATTCTATAAAAATCTATCTAAAAACGCATAAAAATCGAAATCGTTATAAATAGATATTATCGTTATAAATTTAATAAAACTTATGATTTTGTGGTCAGAATTACTGTGGTTCGTGTTTTTTGACTGTTTCAGGGTACGTGTAATGGAAAACTGAAGAAGTAAAATCGAAACAGTGGAAAACCGAAGCCAGATATTGTCCAAAGTTCAACACGCACCGGAGGAGACCGGCACGCGCCAGAATCTCTCTGCCACCAGCACATGGGCTCTGTCAGGAGAGAATATGCACTGTAGCACCGCAGCACTGCATCGACCGCACGCCAAATTTACTACCTACTGGCCTATAAATAGAGAGCTCAATTGCAAGCATTTGGGAGTGTATATATATATATATATATATATATATATATATATATATATATATCTTATCTTTAGTTAGTATATAGTTACAGTAAATACCGTAAAAGGCACTCTGCCGAAATAATAATGTACTATAAGTATCGTTGTAATACTTAGAGGGTTATCAAGGCTCGTTGTTGTTAAAGGAGTTGCTATTTCCGGAGAATACGGCTCGACACTCTGATTTATGTAACTGTAACTTTTTAATGTATTTATGTTTGTTGTTTTATATTTTTCTTCATAATGTTAGTAGGCTAAATCTAATAACTAGCCAAGATATGTAATTGAAATATTTCGATCTTTTTAGGAAAATGGAAGATGACTATAACTAAAATTGACAAAAATTGAATCCGTTGAATCTTTTTCTACTTGAACGTTTTGAAAATATTCGTATTGACATAACTAATCAATATGAATCGCTTCGTAATTTAATGACGTACTAAACGGTGAAGTTAGATTACGTGAAAAAGGTAGAAAAACCGGAGGTAAAAATGGCCGAGTGAAAGCGTGACAACGGAATCCTATTTCTACCGGGGCGATTTGTCCTAGAAAAACAAATCTTATTAAAATTGTGTTCAAGATCGTATTACGTTAATTTATCTGTTTAATCAAATATTCAAACATTGCTCGTATGACAAAAGCGAGAGTGACCTATGCTTTGGATGGTATTGAATGATTGATGAGACATATGAGATTTAAATGCCTTTCGTATGAGAGAGAAGCTGTTGAGTCGAGGAGTGCACCGTTTCACGTATTCAATTAGACCTTTTATAAAAGGAGATCGATCACATCCATTGGATTAAAAAGATTGTATAATTCAATTACATATATCTTGGCTAGTTCTATAAATATATTGGTATCTATATATCTATCTATATATTATACGCTGTATTAGATTAGAATTTAATTTATGCATTTATTTTCTGTTTTTTTTTCTGTTAATCGTATAAGAAACCTGCGATTTAGATCAAGATAATAATAGCTGTTTGGTGTTTAACCACACTTAAAAGAATTACCACGTTCCCTGAGGATTCGACACCTGACTCACCGTACTAGCACTATGATTTGACCCGGTACACTGCCGGTAAGGATTGTAATAGCTTAGAAAACATCCGTCAGCTTTCTGGCGCCGTTGCCGGGGAACATCGCTAATTTTTCTTTGTGTCTATGGTTACTACTTGTATCAGCTCAAAAATTTCAAGGATAAGTCAACACTCTTCTTATCCCATTTCTTTTTTATTTTTTGTTGGTACTTACCTCATAGGTAAGCTACCAATCTTTACTACTATCTATTTCGAGTTATTTTCTATTTTCGATAGTTGATGACCAGAAGCGGTAAGGCCCCACTCACTCCTTATAAGCCTGACATAAACACTTTCGAAAGGCAGTTAAGAGTAGAGAATAAACGAGGTCATACTAGTCAGGGAAATCCTGACGAATCATCTTCAAATCGAAATACGAAAATGGCCGAAACTAGTGATGAAACACCTGAACCAGGACTAGATCATGCTATAGGACATGGACAAAACCCTATTAACCTTAATAATAATCAAAACCCTAATAATAGAAATAATCAGAATCGGAACCAGAATAATCGTAATAATCCTAACCCACCAAACCTGAGACCTATCTGTGATCAAACCGTAAGAAGGAACCAGACTAATAATCTCATTCTCTTACCCAATGAAGGAGCGAACAATTTCGAAATTAAATCTCATCTTTTTGGTTTAATTGGCACAAGAGCCCAATTTCTAGGGGAGGATGATGAAGATCCTCATCATCATCTCTATCTTTTTGAGGAACTGTGCAACACAGCCAAAAGTCAAGGTGCTCATCGTGAGTTAACGAGGATGTATATGTTTCCTTTTTCTTTGAAAGGACGAGCACGAGATTGGTTTATGTCACTTCCACATCATTCACTTACTAGTTGGGAGGATATTCAAACTGAATTTCTGAAACAATATTTCACTCCTGGTAGAAATTTGGAATTAAAAGTCGAGGTTGCAAACTTTAGACAAGGATCTGAAGGAACTCTTGGGAATGCCTGGGAAAGATTTAAGAAACTGTTAAGAGCTTGTCCCGACCATGGTTATTCCTTAGATATGCAAATCCAACTTTTCTGTCGTAAATTATGGAAAGACTCACGTGCAGATGTAGATCATGCATGTGGTGGTTCTTTAATGATGAGTGAAGCCCAAGTAGTTTATGATGCTATAGAAAAGATTTCCAAAAATAACAGAATGTGGGAAACCGGTTCTAGCACTAGAAAAGTAGCTTTTGCAGGAGAATATACATCTAATACGGAAGTTCTAGCACACTTGGAGAATTTGAGTAGGAAATTTGATGGCCTACAATCTAACAAAAACCTAAGCTCAGAAAATAGTACACCAACTGAATACTCAAATCATGATAATATGTCAGTAAGGATTGAAGAACCAGCAGGATATTCAAGAATGATGAGAGAAAAAATGAACTTGAATTCACTGATGAGGAAGAACAAATTATTGAAGATTTCCTAGAACAAAATAGATATGTTGAACCTGAAAGTAACGATGACTGGGTCAAAGTTCCTAGAATTCTAAAAGATCCAATGGATAGTGACCTGAGAACCTTATTTAAAGAACATGTTAGAGTAAATAATACTGAAAACAAGGATGAGAAACAGGAAGATTTGAACAAATTTGGAAAAGAGATTGATCCAGGGAATATTTTAAAGGAAAAAGCTCAAGAACCTGAAACATGGCGATTAAGTAATACTCAAAGATTTAAGGAGAAAGGAAAAGAGAAAATGACTTCAGAACCAAAGGTTATAGATTTAGAATCTTTACCTTATCCGCCGAAAGATCAAATTAAAAAGATAAAAACTGATAAGAAGTATGCTCGTTTTCTTGATACTTTTCGTCATCTTCATGTTAATATCCCTGTTATCGAAGCTCTAATCAATATGCCTGCCTATGGAAAATTTCTGAAAGATATTCTGTCAAACAAGAAAAAATTAGAAGAATATGAGAATATATGCCTAAATGAAGAATGTTCTGCAATTCTGCAGCATAAGTTGCCACCTAAACTGAAAGATCCTGGTAGTTTTACCATTCCATGTGAAATTGGAGGATTTCTGTTTAAGAAGGTCTTATGTGATCTTGGAGCAAGTATAAATCTCATGTCTTATGAGGATTATAGAAAACTAGGCATAGGGAAACTTGCAAATACGGAAATGACCCTTCAGATGGCAGATAGATCGATTAAACATCCTAAAGGAGTCATCGAGGACGTTTTAGTTAAGATTGACAAATTCTACTTTCCAGTAGATTTTGTGGTTTTGGAAATGGAAGAAGGATATTCAGCGCCACTTATTCTAGGTCGTCCATTTCTGGCTACAGGAAGAACGTTAATCGATGTTCAAAAAGGAGAATTAATACTAAGAGTCAATGAAGATGAAGTTGCTTTCAATATATTCAAAGCTATGAACCATCCGTACAAATCACCAGAATCATGTTCTTTTATAGAAGATATTCACACTGTCTATAATATTCAATTGCCAGATTATGAAGACAGATTAGAAGAATGCCTAGCATTGTCTATCTATAAAGAAAATAAGAAGGACCCTGAGATGAAAGAGATAATCCTTTATCTTAATAAAGGAAGTTTTGCTTTTAAACCACCATGGCATCGAGATCTGGAATTAGATTGGAAGGGCCGCTTTAAAACCTTCAGTAGAAGATCCACCAAGGAATCTGGAATTGAAACCACTTCCTTTAAATCTGAAATATGCTTTTCTTGAAACTAATAATTTATTACCAGTTATCATTTCGTCAACCCTAACTAAGCTACAAGAAGATCAATTACTTGGAATGTTGAAAAAGCATAAGAAAGCTTTTGGTTGGACAGTAGCTGATATTCAAGGAATTAGCCCTGAGATTTGTGTTCATAAGATAATTCTAAAAGAAGATGCTAAACCTTGTATTCAGCCACAACGCCGCCTCAACCCGAATTTACAGTTAATCGTTAAGAAGGAGGTCATTAAACTATTAGAAATGGGAATAATCTTTCCTATATCAGATAGTGAATGGGTGAGTCCAACTCAAGTTGTACCAAAGAAAGGAGGTTTCACAGTAAAAGAAAATGATAAAAATGAATGGATTCCGACAAGAGAAATTACCGGATATCGAATGTGCATTGATTTTAGAAAACTTAATGATCATACTAAGAAAGATCATCATCCACTTCCATTCATCGTACAGATGCTGGAACGTTTAAGTGGACATAAGTATTACTGTTTTTTAGATGGTTATTCAGGATATTTACAAATATTCATTGCATCAGGAGATAGAGAAAAGACTACTTTCACTTGTCCTTATGGAACTTTTGCGTATAAAAGAATGCCTTTTGGTTTATGTAATGCTCCTGCAACGTTTCAAAGATGTATGATGTCTATATTTTCTGATATGGTTGAGAAATTCTTAGAAATCTTTATGGACGACTTTAGTGTTTATGGAGATTCTTTCTATAAATGTTTGTCGCACTTAGAACGAGTGTTACAACGCTGTGAAGATACCAATTTAGTTTTAAACTGGGAAAAATGTCATCTAATAGTATCAGAATGAATCGTTTTAGGTCATAGAATCTCTGAAGTAGGTATCGAAGTTGATAAAGCTAAAGTCGAGGTAATCGAAAAATTACCTCCACCAGTTAATCTAAGAACTTTAAGAGGATTTCTTGGACACGCAGGATTTTATAGGAGATTCATTGCAGATTTCTCAAAAATAGCAAAGCCTCTAAGCCATTTGCTTGAAAAGGAAGTACCTTTTAACTTTGATAATAAATGTATGGACGCATTTAAGACCCTAAAAGCGAGGTTGACTCATCGCACGATCTTTGGTAGCACCAGGCCAGGATTTACCGTTTGAAATAATGTGTGATGCAAGTGATTTATTGTAGGAGAGCTGTCTTAGGTCAACGATATAACAAAGTACTCAAGGCAATTTACTATGCATCTCACACATTAAATGCAGCTCAACTGAATTACGCAACTACAGAAAAAGAACTGTTGGCTGTAATTTTTGCCTTAGATAAATTTCGATCTTACATTATTGGTTCTAAGGTCATTATTTATACAGACCATTCAGCGTTAAAGTACTTACTGAGTAAGAAGGACGCTAAGCCACGTCTTCTTAGATGGATTTTGTTACTTCAAGAATTTGATGTTGAAATTAAGGATAAAAAAGGAAGTGAAAATGTAGTGGCAGATCATCTAAGTAGAATGGAAAATGACGAAGGACTGGGAAATGAAATACAAGATTCATTTCCTGATGAACAACTGTTTAGAATCGATACTCCTTCAACCATGCAATTGTTAAAAAATAGAATTCCTTCTAAGGAAATGTCACCTTGGTTTGGAGATATCGTTAATTACTTTACCTGTGATTACATTCCGTCTCATTGGACTTGGCAACAGAAAAAGAAATTCTTCTACGACTTAAAATTTTATTACTGGGAGGAACCAGACCTTTTCCGTAAATGTTCGGATGGGATAATTAGAAAATGTGTGCCTGATAATGAAATTTTAAGTGTTTTATCGTTTTGTCATGATCGTGAGGCAGGAGGTCATCATGGAGGTTGGAAAACTGCTTTTAAAGTTTTACAATGTGGTTTTTATTGGCCTACACTATATAGAGATGCGTATAAATATGCAAAATCTTGTGTATCTTGTCAAAAATGGGGAAACATATCTAAAAAACATGAAATGCCTCTTCAACCGATTTTAGAATGTGAATTATTCGATGTTTGGGGTATAGATTTCATGGGACCTTTCCCTATTTCTTTTGGAAAAAGATTTATTCTTGTAATGGTAGATTATGTTTCAAAATGGGTAGAAGCTGAAGCTCTTCTCACTAATGATACCAAGGTAGTGCTAATGTTTCTTAAAAAGAATATATTTACTAGATATGGCATTCCGAGGGCTATCATTAGTGATAGAGGGTCACACTTTTGCAATCGACCATTCACTAAGATAATGGAAAAATATGGTGTAACGCATAAGTTAGGAACACCCTATCATCCGCAGACTAGTGGGCAGGTAGAGGTGTCGAATAGAGAAATCAAAAGAATCGTGGAAAAAACAGTAGACTCAAATCGTAAAAACTGGGCAGCTAAACTAGATGATGCGTTATGGGCGTACAGAACAACCTTTAAAACACCAATAGATTGTTCTCCCTATAAATTAGTTTTTGGTAAATCTTGTCATCTCCCAGTTGAATTAGAACACCGAGCCTTTTGGGCTATTAGATTTCTGAATTTCGATCCTAAGGCTGTTGGTGATCATAGATTACTTCAGTTAACAGAACTAGAAGAGTTTCGCCTCGATGCTTATGAAAATGCTCGAATCTACAAGGAACGCACGAAATCTTTTCATGATAAGAGAATATATAATCGTGAGTTCCATGTAGGTGATCGAGTGCTCTTGTACAATTCACGTTTAAAGTTGTTTCCAGGTAAGCTTAAATCAAGATGGACGGGTCCATTTAGAGTAACACGGGTTTACAAATCTGGAGCTGTAGAACTAACTGATGGACGTACAACTTTTATAGCCAATGGCCACAGGGTAAAATTATTTGTGGAAGGAGAAGGGATCTCATTGAAAAAGGAAGTAATGTTGCTAATTGATCCGCCGCAAAACTAAAAAGCAGGAAAACTGAGTTCAGCCGATTACAGGTACTATCTTTCTAATTTACTTTTTATTATGCATTTTAAGGTTGTTTCGTCTTTTACCGGATAGACGTAAAAGAACTGGATGCCTTTCTTAGATAGAATAGGAGTTTTTATTTTACTTTTAAAACTAGGTTTAGATAAAGATGTTGCCTTTAGAATAGAAGCCTTAGTTTTTAACTCGAACAAGGAGCTAATACGCGCAATCAGAGAAAGAGATCTTTGTAATGGAAAATCGAGAAGTGCTATAAAGAGAAGGGCAAGATTTCTAAAGAGATGTAGAATCTGTGGAAAAGTGAACATAATGGAAAATGTGGAGACAGCACAACCAAATCTCAGGATGAATGTTTGAATGTAATTAAGATGGGAATGACTAGGTGGTTATCCGAAAATCCCGATGGACAACAAAGAGAGAATTCAAACGCATCATTCCTAGGAGAAAGGTTAATGGACCGTTATTATAGAAATCTTGAAGATTTAAGAATGATGGGAGTAGAATTAGATTAAGTTTATTTTTATTTTTTATTTTAAGACTTCATAAAAATCTTATGATAAAACTTATTTTTATCATATATATTATTTATATGATATAATTGAGGATTATCATACCAAAAATATTTTTTAAGCTTTTATAAAAAATTGTAATAATTTATTTTATCATGAAACAATTTTATGAATTTTATAAAAATATTTCTATGATATAATTTAAATTATTACAACACACAAAAAAAAAATTAAAATAATTTTATAATAAACCTATTTTATCATATATGATTTAAAATAGGATTATTATATAAAAAAAATATGTATTTTCAATATTATTTCATAAAATCGTTTATAATTTTATAAAAAACGTACTAAACTTATCTTATATCACATAAGTAATTTGATAGAAATTAAAATATGTTTATGTGATATAATATGAGTTCATTACACATAAAAACACACAAAAAGGAAAACACGGGTTTATGTTGGCCGGCACGCGCCGGTACTAACCCGGCACGCGCCGGTCTGGTGTGCTACCGACCTTCTTCAGGTTGTTTCCTATCTGTTTCTGTCATTTCTATATAAGGAAACAGATGCCTCAATCCTCAAATTGCTAATTCAGTACATAAAGCTTCTCGTTTTCTTATAAAGACCGTATAAAATGTCTGATCATTCGTCGCGATTCATGCTTGTTCTCCTCCTCATACCCCAAATTCAGTACTTCCTGACTTTTATTCTCCGTTTTTTCACCCCGTTCCTTACAACTATATGAATAATCCTGTTCACAACCCTTTTATAAGCAATTTCAACCGGTCACCGGTGCTGATTGAAAAAGGTCTAAACTTTCGAAAAGTGGATAATTGGGCATTCATAAGGATGGAAGCAGATGGGTGGGAGTATTTTTGTCGTATGCCCAGAGGTAGAATTAATGTTACGTTGGTAAGAGAGTTTTACTCAGACTTTGGAAGCTAATCTTGTGGAATTAACACGATTGCATTCTGATTAGAGAGTTGTTGTTCCTTTTACTTCCACTATCATAAATCAAATTTTCTTTATACCACCCGGTCAAACGTCACCATCCGGTCATTTTGAGTTTCAATGGAGACTTGACATCTGGCCGACGGAGTTATTACCAAATGTTCGGAATCTTATCAAGTTTTATTCCAACATTCTAATAGGGATAGAAATGTATCCACAAACGCTTTCTTCGCCCATTTAAGAACATGGAAACGTTTCATCAATTCACGAGTTTATCCAAGCGATGATTTCTCGGAAATCGTTGATGATGAAATGTTACTATTATATGCTATCACGATTGGAGCTGTTATAGATTGGGGAGTATTGATTCAGAAAGCAGCTGTTAGTTTTGCATTTGGAAGAAGACCGATCCGACAGCCTATGCCGTTTGCATGGTGATTTCGTAATTTGTGTTCGTTTGGCGAGTACGGAAAGAGCAACAGATGAATACTTTCCAGCTCGCCTTCCTCAGGTTGGGCTTTTACCAGTTGATATTCCGGGAGGATCGTCAAGTGGAGAAAATTAGATGAGATAGTGAGAAAGGAAGAAATAATAATGACAGTAATAAAAATAACTTAGTATCAGAAAGACTATAAGTTTAGACTACAATAGTTTAGAATAACTTAGTGTAACCTAGTTTAAGTTTTTCTAGTTTAAGTTTGTAATAGTTTTAGTAATTTGTATTTTTCTACTAGTTTTAATCTTATGATATAATTACATATTATGTTTTTTTTTTCTTCTTTTATGCTATATTATATATAAACGCTCGTCTGTATGACACATAAAATATTCAACCGTTATAAAAATTTATTTTATTTCCTAAACCAACTTTTTACTACTCATTCCACATCGAGACGATGCCAATTCGTAAGTGGGGAGTAGAGATTGGTTAGTAAATAAAATGAATTTAATATATCAATTACTGATGCACTTAGTTTAATTATTATAATATGGATAGTATATTTGGATAGAATAAATTTTTAATTAAGTAAAGTAATCTCGATATATTATTTCTATATTATTTATGTCTATTTTAGATTTCTATCAGGATTTTAAGTATGTATACCTAGATAAATAAGTATGAAATATTTTTTTTATGAAATTAGACAAAAGTTACTTATAATTATGATGAAATTTTAGAATGATTTTCTTTTCAAGACAAGTATGAAATTGGAATCGGATTAGGAATGATGAGATTTTTGGCATTACTTTGACTAACTATGGCCAAATAAGCCTACCCGAACATAATTTCCAATTTTTGTCCCCACCTCAGCCTTGTAGAGTGATCAAGACCTCACTCGAAATTAGCCATTATGATTAACTAGATAATAGCCGACCCTTAACTTAAAATGGTCTACATTTCCTTGAAATCCCGCAAGTTTAGTATGTGCTTATGGATAGCGGTGACGACATCGAAATTCAGTAATGGTATATGCTGAGATTGGAATAAATATTATTCGGAAGGCAATCTTTTATCAAAAAACTGTTATTCTCTAAGAAAAAGAAAAGAAAAAAGGTTGGAATAGTTAGGTACTGATGTATTTGTTCTCACCTCATGACGCTTGAAAGATAGTCGATTTTGGTAATGAGTTCGGATATGTTAGTATTCTGGAAAAAAAAAAAAAAAAAAAAAAAAAAAATCATCATGGTTTTAGAACCATTTTTGTTAGAAACAATGTCAGGATGTTACTGATCGAGGTATTTTTTGATCGAAAGTTGAAGGTGTAAGTACGTACGACTTGCTTCTATCTCTTTTTGATTTTCCTTTGTTATCCTTTCGATTAGCCAAACACCCTGAGCCTGAACGTTATAAGCCATTTTGCCAACTACTTGACTTAAGTCCTCGATTCCGATAAATCATACAGTGGCGATTATAGAATTATCCTAAGTGTTTTATTTATATTTATTAAGTAATTCATGTAGAATTTCATTTAGATAATATTTTATAACTAATTTATTAAGTTATACACACTTTTTATTTTCTTAATAATCTTAGATAGATAAAATTAATATAATTATAATGTTGACAGCATACGTTATTTAATTAGAAATTTAGTCTAGAAGAACTATATTATTTGCATTATAACATTTTATATATTATCGCTTATTTTGCTCGAGGACGATCAAAAGCTAAGTGGGGAGTAGTTGATGTATGATAAAAATATAACTATATTATATAACTTTTTAATCGTATTTACGATAATATCGTATAAATTCTATAAAAATCTATCTAAAAACGCATAAAAATCTAAACCGTTATAAATAGATATTATCGTTATAAATTTAATAAAACTTATGATTTTGTGGTCAGAATTATCGTGGTTCGTGTTTTTGACCGTTTTTGGTCGTGTAATGGAAAACTGAAGAAGTAAAATCGAAACAGTGGAAAACCGAAGCCAGATATTGTCCAAAGTTCAACACGCACCGGAGGAGACCGGCACGCGCCGGAATCTCTCTGCCACCAGCACATGGGCTCTGTCAGGAGAGAATGCACTGTAGCACCGGCACGCGCCGGTACTGACCCGGCACGCGCCGGCCTACTACCCTGGCCTATAAATAGAGCTCAATTGCAACCATTTGGAGGTGTACCAATATATATATCTCTTACTATATATATATATATATATATATATATATATATATATATATATATATATATATATATATATATATATATATATCTTATCTTTAGTTAGTATATAGTTCTGTAAATACCGTAAAAGGCACTCTGCCGAAATAATAATGTAGTATAAGTATCGTTGTAATACTTAGAGGGTTATCAAGGCTCGTTGTTGTTAAAGGAGTTTCTATTTCCGGAGAATACGGCTCACGACACTCTGATTGTAATCAGTAACTTTTTAATGTATTTATGTTTGTTGTTTTTGTATTTTTCTTTATAATGTTAGTAGGCTAAATCTAATAACTAGCCAAGATATGTAATTGAAATATTTCGATCTTTTTAGGAAAATGGATGATGACTATAACTAAAATTGACAAAAATTGAATCCGTTGAATCTTTTTCTACTTGAACGTTTTGAAAATATTCGTATTGACATAACTAATCAATATGAATCGCTTCGTAATTTAATGACGTACTAAACGGTGAAGTTAGATTACGTGAAAAAGGTAGAAAAACCGGAGGGTAAAAATGGCCGAGTGAAAACGTGACAACGGAATCCTATTTCCTACCCGGGGGCAGATTTGTCCTAGAAAAACAAATCTTATTAAAATTGTGCTCAAGATCGTATTACGTCAATTTATCTGTTTAATCAAATATTCGAAACATTGCTCGTATGACAAAACGAGAGTGACCTATGCTTTGGATGGTATTGGACAGTTGATGAGACATATGACAGTTCCGTACGCTCGTATGAGAGGAAACTGTTGAGCTGAGGAGTGCACCGTTTCACGTATTCAATTAGACCTTTTATAAAAGGAAGATCGATCACATCCATTGGATTAAAAAGATTGTATAATTCAATTGCATATATCTTGGCTAGTTCTATTAATATATTGGTATATATATATCTATCTATATATTATATGTATAAGCTGTATTAGATTAGAATTTAATTTATGCATTTATTTTCTGTTTTTCTGTTAATCGTATAAGAAACCTGCGATTTAGATCGAGATAATAATAGTTGTTTGGTGTTTAACCACACTTAAAAGAATTACCACGCTCCATGAGGATTCGACACCTGACTCACCGTACTAGCACTATGATTTGACCCGGTACACTGCCGGTAAGGATTGTAATAGCTTAGAAAACGTCCGTCAATAAACACAAGAGTAAACTTCAACTTAGTTTATTCATTGATATGAGAGGTGTATAAATAGATACAATTGAGAGAGACTAAGCTAGCTTGGGCGGCCACTTGAGTATGTAGATGTGGGCGGCAAGCATGCAAAAGCAAAAGTAAAAGTAAAAGCTATGTCTATGACATAAAGTAAACTAGAGTTTGACATATTAATTGTTTATATGTATCACAATTAATATGTCTTTTACAATTAAATAAAGTGTACAAAATATCATGTACGACATCCCGAGGTTTCTTGGGCACCTCTTTGGACTTCAATGAGACTCAATGATCTCTTTGAAGTAATCTTTGTAATATTTCCACACACCCTCAAATCGGGTTGTATATGTTGATGCAACCAAGTTTGCTACTTAATCTATTTGAACATAAGAGGTGGGAATGCCTTGGTAAGAATATCGAGATTCGATCTGCGAGGAACATAATTGGAGTTGAATAATCTTGGCATCAATCTTCTCCTTGAGAAAGTGTCATCAATGTCCACATGCTTGGTTTTATCATGATGGGCGGGATCTTGACCATGCATAAGGTGAATTATTATCACAAGCAGAGTGTGATAGGTTCTTTGAGAAGGTTCTTTGAAGTTCGATCAGTACCACTTTTTAGCCATAGAGCTTCACAAATGCCAAGTACAAGTGCCTGAGTTCACGACTTCAAGATCGCTTGACACACGATGAGGT
Organism: Gentiana macrophylla; assembly: GCA_026214975.1. Lineage (NCBI taxonomy): Eukaryota > Viridiplantae > Streptophyta > Magnoliopsida > Gentianales > Gentianaceae > Gentiana > Gentiana macrophylla. Next base: position 1,348,015 of record CM047813.1, on the reverse strand, counting down.
TGTTTCTTGCTTCTTCAAGTAACGAGTTCCCCCATACATATGAGCAATAGCACTGTGGTAGATCTTTCATCAATGTGACATCCACCCAATCGGCATCGGTGTAGACCTTGATTGATCTATCAAGAGACTTGGTGAAGTGCGAGGCCTTGGCCAGGAGTGGACTTTAAATATCTCATTATCCTATTCACAACATCCCAATGTTGCTCAAGAAGAGGCGGTGCATGAACCGACCGACAGACTAAACCCCCATATGCAATATCAGGCCTTGTGTGAGAAAGGTAGATGAGTTTGCCTACAAGCCTTTGATATTGTTCTTTCCTGACAGCAATGTCACCATGGAGTAGGGTATTACTAGGGTCTACTGGGGATACAGCAGGTTTGCACGCCAGCATGCTAGTTTCCTTCAGTAGGTCCAGTACATACTTCCTTTGGGAGACTGAAATGCCTTTGGTGTTTCTAGCCACTTCCATACCAAGAAAGTACTTGAGGTAGCCCAGATCCTTGACTTGGAACACCTTTGCCAGTAGGGTCTTCAAATTTTGAATCTCAAAGAGAGTCATCTCCGATGAAGGATGATATCATCCACATATACAATAAAAATAGACCTTCTCTCGGTTGGTTGTCTTGATAAACATAGTGTGATCTCGAGTTGCATTGATGATATCCAGCAGCTTTAACCACGTGAGTGAGTTTTCCAAACCAGGCTCTAGGGATTGCTTCAGGCCATATAGAGATTTCCGAGTTTGCATACCTTGCCTTGAGTGTGAGGATTGACAAAACCGGGAGAGTCTGATCATATACACCTCCTCGGTGAGGTCCCCATTTAGAAAGGCATTTTTGATGTCCAATTGGTGAAGAGGCCAGTCAAGTTGGAATGACTAGGAAATCGATGACTCGACGGTGTTGAGCTTTGCCATGGTGCAAAAGTTTCCTTATAGTCAATGCCATAAGTTTGAGTGAATCCCCTTGCTACCAATCTGGCTTTATACTTGTCAATTTTACCATCAGCATTGTATTTGATAGTGAATAACCATCTGCAGCTAACTGGTTTCTTGCCTTTGGGAAGAGTGGTGAGGTCCCAAGTATGATTATCCAGGAGAGCAGTTGTTAAGGGTGATTTTATACGTTTTATAAGGATATATTTTATGTCAATATTCCCCATATTCTTAGGATTTTCATAGAAATCGAGCTTATAATCGATTAATTGAGTAAATGGTGTTTTTAATAGGTTAAATTGCAAAACGTAGCGATTTATGTGTTTAAATCATGATTTTATATTATTTTAGGATTGTGTTACGCTTTGGTATGTTTTTCCTACATTTTAGATACACATTGTTGATGGAAAGGATGATTTTAAAGAAATAAATTCGAGTGGAAAAGAAATCAAGCAAGATAAATGTCGGAAAATCAGGATTTCGGGTAGTGACGACCTTGCAACGAAGTTCTTGATATGATAACAACCGATTTGACTCTGGACCTCAAGAGAAGAGTTGTAGGGCTTGAAGGGAGGATTCTACAGGATTTTGAATCACTCCATTCCGACTTACGAGGCCTGAGATATGAGCATTACAAGTTTGGATGTTGTTGCTGAAAATAGTGAACGGGCGTCCGACCTTATGGACGGGCGTCGGCACCGCTATATTGTAGCAACCGCCTCGATTTTCTATAAATAGCAGCAGCTTTTCAACCCTAATATCATACCATATCGAATTTTACACACAGCAGCCCGCAAGAACACCTTATTTTTCGAGGCTTCCAAGGCGGTCACCCGAGCCTTGTGCTCGGGTGATCGGGGGTTAGATTAGGTTTTATTTTTCGTTTCGTTTTCTTTTCTTGTTCGAATTATGATGAAGGCTTGGAGCTTTCATCCATGGAGCAACCATGGAGACTGTTTTCATGACACTTTAATTTCAGTTCATAGATGATTTTGTAAGTTTTAATTATAATTGTTTCTTTTCCTGTGTTTATTTGTATCGTGCAATTTTATATCGAAAGATGATTGTATGATTTGATGCTACCGTATGACGGAAGTCGGTGTAGTTTAGATCACCATAGGAAAGATTAGATTTTTAATTTATACATAACGGAAGTTCGTAGGTTAAATATCTAGGTTTACGTTTTAACAGCAGCCTTTCCCTTATCATTTTGAAGGGCCTCCTGAATATTTCTAGGGATAGAGTGAGAGTCCAAGTCCTGTGTAAACATGGCAAAGACAGGAGACAACTGATCATAAGATAAAGAAGTATGAATAGAATGATCAGTGCATGATCTTTTCCCTTTCCTTGAGAGCAATAGTCTATATCCACTTGATGAAGCTGCCGAGAGTTAGTAGTCGAGGTCCAGCAGACTCAGTTCGATGGGTTGTTGAGAGTTACAGTTCGATGAGGCTCTGGGTCGATGAGGTTCTTTGAGGCTCGTGAGGGTGATGAGTATAGTAGACTCGGGTCGCGACCGCTCTTGAGGATCGATAATGTGAGTATCTGGATCTTTGAAGGTTATGAGTCTTGAGGATAAATGGTTTCTTGAGGAACGGACTTAGTTCAATCTCAATCGAGTTTCCATCGGTGGTAGCTCTGTAGGTTTCTTTGTAATATGGAGTCCTTTCAAAGAATTTTACATCCATAGAATTGTAAAATTTCTTTTCGATGAGAGAGTAACACTTGTAACCTTTTTCTGTCTGTGCATATCCAAGGAAAATGCACTTATGAGCTTTAGGATCAAGTTTATACGTGTTGAGCATGGATATAAACAAACACAGTACAACCAAAGATCTTTGGAGGCAATTGGGTAATAAGATGAGAGCGAGGAGTGTGTGGTCGGCAGGGTTTGGAGAGGAGTTTTGAAACCTAACACTACTTTGGGAAGTCTGTTGATTAAATATGTTGCGATCAATATAGCTTCACCCCACATGTATTTAGGAACATGTGTAGTGAACATGATTGATCTGGCCATTTCAGCAGATGCATGTTCTTTCTTTCAAAGAACCCCATTTCGTTGAGGTGTTTCCACACAACTACCGATATGAACAATTCCTCTGTTTGTCAAGAAGTTCTTGAGGTTAGACTCATAGTATTCGAGCATTATCGGTCTTTAAGATCTTGATCTTAGTATCAAATTGGGTGGAGACCATGTGATAAAATTCTTGGAAGATAGGTCCAACTTGATTTGTCTTTCATTAAGAAAATCCAAGTGGTTCGGTATGATCATCAATGAAGGTTACAAACCACCTTTTTCTGTTATACTTTTCACTCTTGAGGTCCCCATACATCACTTGTGAATTAGGGTGAAAGGGAAGAGGGCAAGTGAGGTAATTTAGCATACAGATTTGGTGAGTTTAGCAAATTGACAAATATCACATTGAAGATCATTAAGATTACATCCTTTAAACAATTCAGGGATTAAAGACTTTAAATAACCAAAACTTGGATGTCCTAGTCTATAATGCCATAACATGATATTGTCTAGGTTTTGAGTGCAGTTCTTTGAGGCGGTCTGTCTTGATCTTCTGTCTTCAAAGAGGTTGATCACAAACAGATCTGAGTAGGGTTTAGCTTGCCCAATCACTTCTGTGAAGAAAGATCTGGAATGTGCACCGATTCTTATTAAAAACAACAAATACCCAATTCAGATCTTTAGTGAGTTTCTTGGCGAGATATAAGGTTCTGATCTAACTTTGGAACAAACAAGACATTCGTAGATATATCGATTAGTAAGTTTAACCTTCCCAACACCTTTTGCATAAGCAGAACCATCGCAGTCTTAATTGCAGTGAATCAGTTGCATGGCATATATTGGGTAATAAGGTTTTTATTACGGTCATATGGGAAGAAGCCCGAGAATCAACAATCCAAGTCTCATTACTAAGATGTGAGTAAAATATACATGTTTTAGCATGAGTGGCCATTTCGAGTAGGGGGCTACCTTCACGATCTTTGAGCAATAAAGGCTTTAAAGGCAAACAAAGCGAGCATTGACCATCATTGTCATTCTCTCCTCTTCACCGACAAGTCCGCGCTTGACTTTCCCTGGTTGGTTTTGAGGTTTTAGAGGGTTAGGCTTGCCATGTAGCTTCCAAGCAATTGTCCTTGGTGTGATTTGTGCGTTTGCGGTGATCATGAACGACTTTCGATTTTCTCAAGTAGGCTTCTGTAAGTCTCATTAACCTTCAGCAGGCGTACCTTGATAGGGTTGTCGGCGAGGAGTTCAAAAAGACATCACTTTCCTCTCTGCTTTCCTCATGTTTGACCTCAAGCAAACATGGATTTGAGATTTGGAAGAGGTTTAGTAGCAAGAATTCTACCTCGACATCATCAAGAGTAGGATTCATCCCAGTAAGAAGGAATTTGAATACTCTCTTTTCTCGATGATGTCTTTAAAAGTCTGACATCTCTAACATCATTCCAGGGTGAGTTTCCAACATATCTAGGTGTTGCCATGCCTTAGATAGTTGATTAAAATCTTGAGTTTCTGAGACATATCCCCTTATCTCGCAATTTTGAATCTGAGCTTGAGTTCATAGACTTGGATGTATTGTCCTTTTTGAGTAAAGGTCTACGGCATTGTCCTGCATTTCCTTAGCATTGTCATACATCATGAAGTTCTCATCGATCTCTTTTGTCATAGACCTCGTGAGGATGGTCATGACTTGGTTATTTTACGTGTCCCATGCTTCAAACTTGGGGTCGGGCCAAGCAGGCGGAGTTTGGAACGCACAGATATCCCATCTTGCCCTGGCCGGAGATATACATTTTCATAGACCTTGACCATAGCAAGTAATTGTTACCATCAAGTTTATGATTTGTAAAGAAGAGTGTTCGATTATCGATCTCTTTGAGGCAAATTGTAAGTCTCATGAAGAAGATGAAACTTCGAGATAATGTAGACATTTTACGAAAAGAAGCTGAGTTTTGCAAATGGATTTTAGAACTCATGAAGGCTCGATACCATGAAGAGAGTTTGAGAATGTGATAAACACAAGAGTAAACTTCAACTTAGTTTATTCATTGATATGAGAGGTGTATAAATAGATACAATTGAGAGAGACTAGCAAGCTAGCTTGGGCGGCCACTTGAGTATGTAGATGTGGGCGGCAAGCATGCAAAAGCAAAAGTAAAAGTAAAAGCTATGTCTATGACATAAAGTAAACTAGAGTTTGACATATTAATTGTTTATATGTATCACAATTAATATCTCTTTTACAATTAAATAAAGTGTACAAAATATCTGTCACGACATCACGAGGTCTTTGGGCACCTCTTTGAACTCAATGAGACTCACTCGTGATCTCTTTGAAGTAATGCGGTAATATTTCCACATATTCTTTCTATCATATTCAAACCTTCAGATATTCACAGTACACGTTCAAAAGTTAGGTACTAAGTTACTGCTATTTCTAGGATAAACCACTAGGATACTGAATGTGTACAGTTTAATATTTTCGCTTCAATATCAAAGGCTTTCGTGAAAGAATTCATGTTACACAAATATATTTGGAATTACAATGCACTTACGGTTCACGTTGGTTATACACATCCAAATTGATCATTACATCTTCAAATCCATGAAATATATGCCTTATACAATTTATTTTAATCAACTAAATAATGCTCGAAAAAAAAAACTAAGGGATTTATTGATACAAAATAAGCATTAATGCCATTGCTAGACCAACGACTCCACTCCCCACTTACGAACTTACATTGTCCCCAATGTAAAGGGAGTGTAAATAAGTTGTTGGGAAAGCAATGGTGCTCTAAAACAAGTCAAAACAAATACTGGGATGATAAAATGGGTGGGTGGGTGGGTCAAAGTTATGACCGTTGTGTGTGCAAATGAAATAAAAGTGTGTGGAGTGTGACAGTGTAATGCTAAAGGGTAGATAAACACACCACATAAACTTTTATTGATTTAAAACACAATATTCCACAGTAGTTGAACTAGTACATGTCACACATTATTTTTGAAATTTAAACAGACTAGATAATGATAGAACACCGAGCTTTTTGGGCCATTAAATTCCTAAATTTTGATCCTAAAGCTGTCGATGATCATAGATTACTTCAGTTAACAGAACTGGAAGAGTTTCGCCTCGATGCCTATGAAAATGATCGAATCTACAAGGAACGCACGAAAGCTTTCCATGATAAGAGAATCTATCGTCGTGAGTTCCATGTAGATGATCGAGTACTCTTATACAATTCACGTTTAAAGTTGTTTCCAGGGAAGCTTAAATCTAGATGGACAGGTCCATATGATGTAACTAAAGTCTATAAGTCTGGAGCTGTAGAACTAACAGATGAAAATACAACTTTCATAGCTAATGGCCACAGGGTAAAATTAGTTGTGGAGGCTGAAGGGATACCTCAAGCAGAAGAAGTAATGTTGCTTATCGACCCTCCAACGAATTAAGGAAGCAGAAAATCTAAACTCAGCCGAATACGGGTACTATCTTTCTAATTTACTTTTTATTATGCAATTTAAATAGTATAGTCTTTTACCGGATAGACGTTAAAGAACTGGATGCTTTTTTTTTTGATAGAATAGGAGTTTTTATTTTACTTTTAAAATTAGGTCTGGATAAAGATGTCGCGTTTAGGATAGAAGCCTTAGTTTCTAAATTAAACAAGGAACTGCTGATCAAAACCAGAGAAAGAGAGCTTTGCAATGAAAAATCGAGGAGTGCAATAAAGAGAAGAACAAAGTTTTTAATGAGATGTAGAATCTGTGGAAAAAGTGAACATAAAGGAAAATGTGGAGAAACTACAACCAAATCCCAGGATGAATGTTTGAATGTTATTAAGAAGGGAACGATTAGGTGGTTATCCGAAAATCCCGAGGGAGAACAAAGAGAAAATTCAAACGCATCATTTCTAGGAATAAGGTTAATGGATCGATATGATAGAAATCTTGAGGACCTGAGGATGAAAGGATTAGAATTAAATTAAGTATTGTATGTTTAAATTTTAAAGTTATTTGATTTCAAAACTAAAAAGAAAATATTTTTAAGTTTATTTTATAATAAACTTATTTTTATCATATTTATATAAGTATATTGATATGATTTAGGATTATTATATAAAACATATGTATCTTCAATCTGATGCTTTATATTATAATTTTATAAATAAATTAAAAAAAAATTCGTAATAAACTTATCTTATATCATATAAATAATTTTATGGAAATTAAAATAATTTTATATGACATAATCTGGGCTTATTACACATAAAAACACACAAAAAAATTGGAAAACGGATTTTTAAAACCCGGCCCCGCGCCGGTACACACCGGCCCGCGCCGGTCTACTAGACCTAATTTCAAAAACACGCCATTTTCCTCCTTCTCCTTCATTCCTCATATTTTTTCAGCATTTCGGCCGACCCCTTCTTCCCCCATTCAAAAATTCAACACTTTTCACCATTTTTCTGTCACAAACTCCTTAATTAACCCACCTCTCTTCCACCTAAACACAAATAATCATCAACATTGTCAAAAGGGTTGGGTTTTTGCAAGCAAAGCTTCTCTTTCAAACACATTCCGGCGACTACCATACATTCCGGCACCTAGCTAATTTTTCTAGCTTTATAAGGTTATATATATATACTAGTGGGATGATCGTTCTTTGCACGATGAGGCCCTCGGGTTGTGTTGTTTTTTGCGTTTTCGAATACGTCCATTATGCAAGATGTAGTTGTTATGTGAAAGCAAATGAGGTGATGCTCATTACATTATTAATAACAGCCAAAGTAGAAAATATATTACAATGTTGTTGTTCATCGAATATAGTTGCGCTGTAGTTGCTACATAAAAGAAAATGAGCTAATGATAGCTTAAGTTAATAGGACTCTTAAAAGAAAAAATAATTCTAATGTTAATTCGAAATAAATCAATAACATTCTGGTTGGCGTTAACTGATTAACATTCGGGTCGAAGCTTGGATCTACGTAGCATGTCATATCATGAAACAGGTTCAAGTTCCACCAGCTTGTGATCTGCATTGCATCCACAACAATATCAATTTAGGTACAAACAACATCAGCAACCAAAGTCGAGCAAAGTACCGGGAAAAGGTCAACTATGAGCACATGAGCATACAATTACGGCCATGGTGTTTCTCATTGACAATAGTTTTGTACCTTGGAAAGTGAAAAGGCTATCCCACATAGAGTTTTGTACCCTGGAAAGGAAAGGCTTCAATCGCATTGAGAGAGTTAAAAAGGGAAATGACACGAGAATTCCTGCATATTGTGTAATAAAATCTATAGAATAACTAATGCGCGACTATTTGGTTTGTGCACAACCCATAATTTCACATATGCACGCAAAGCAAGAGTAAAACATCAACAACAAATGCACTGGTCCATATATACTTCAAGGAAACAGAGAAAAAAAACACTCAAACATCCATTAACATAATAAAATACTTGAAGAAATTAGATAAAAAGACAAGTTTTTTTAGGATAGTGACTGATTACCTAAAGTAATTAGAAACATCTTCTTCCTTGAAAGTACTATCGGTAGGAAAGGTTAGGTAAATTTGTCTGGAAGCTGAACTATTCCTTCCCCCAAATCCCAGATTTTGAAAATCACTCCGACAAGGCCGGTATCGAACGAATTTGTTGAACCCATCATCAATGCAGCTGCAACAGGTCTACAAAGTGACACCAATCATTGAGATCAAACCACCAAAATAGAACACTATTCACACAATAAACATATTCGATTATAAAACCTGATTGAATCTCCGTCAATTTTCAGATGGGGTGACTTTGGAAAGACACTAAAATGTGCAGAAAAAACATAGAACAGAAAATGCATGCAATATCATACATTTAGCAACAACAAAAAATACACATTAAAAAGTTAAGACTGAAAACAGAAAGCAACACTTACTCAATAAAAGGAAGGATCATCTGCACAATTAAATTATCAACTCAAGTAAAAGCTTGAGCTATTATTGAAAATTAAGCAAAATAATAAACAAAAGAAAGTGACAAGAACTGAAGTCACCAAAATATTAGCAGAGATATAATAACATTATGTCCACATTCAGTTGCAAATTCCACTTACAAATTCATCAACATCATTGCATGTGCCATTTGCATCAGCATAACTGACACGATAAGAGGAGTTATTAACATGAAATAAAAGAAATAAAAAAATTTAACTCCAAAAGATGATAAATAAAATACTATTGACGCATTAGGCTTACGAGAAGTCAACTCTAAGATTCATGAAACTGCAGCATCAACTTTCAGGCCTAGTTATCTAATTCTACCTGCATCTAATGAATTACAATATAAATACATAATACACAGAAATTTGAAAGCATATATGAAGTATGCATAACACAGGTACTTCGGTAGTTGAGTTATTTAACTTACGGAAGAGAGTCATGTGCCACGTAATCAATCTTATGTTTGTCAAGGAACTCCTGCGTGATCACCCAAGGGGCATCAGGAATAACCTCATCTACCCACCTAGAAAGTTATCGAATAAGTCCAAGTATTCTTTATTACCCGCTAGCACAAATACACTTCTTGTACCAATGCCAATTAATACCCAAAGAATGACGACAGTCGATCAGGAACAAAACAACCAGAAACCAACAAGAGCATTGTGCGTAAAATCGATTCACTTTCATTTCCCCTCGTCTTGTAGTAGTAATAGTTATACCAAACTAACAGAGCAACATGTTGAGTAACAAGAAACTTAATACATATAGCAAAACAGTCACCAACCATTATCACATGTTTAAGTGCAAGAATTTAAAACCAACCACTAACCTGCAAATGAAGAATTCTTCAATCCTGAAAAATGAACACACATTTTTTATAAGAAATCTACGAGCAAAATAAATCAAAGGATTAAAGAGATACATGGACAACAAGGTATTTCTAAAAGCAACATGTTATTTTTCACCAATGAAACAGTTTCAAGTATAGGCTTTTTTCGCCACATCATTGAACACGTTCAATAATGAGTATGAGTTAGACCAAATATCTATTGCTCCAAAATAACATAACACATGAACAAAATGCAGCATAAGAGTCAAATTCTATACAAGATTACACCTACACTTTCAAGCAAAGGTTTGCCAATATTGAAACTCGGGCAAAACTTCAGGACAAACTGGTCAAAAGATAGGATCTAAAGTAGCAAGCCTAAGAGTCAAATTCTTTATTGGGAATTAGACAATGCTTTCTTTTCATTTGTGGTCATTTTCTCACACAACATTTTCTCTCACAAAGCAATTTGGGGAAGAAAGATTGGTCCCTTCCAATACCCAAAAATAATCCAACATACGCCATTTTCCACCCTTCCTTGAATCCTATCCCCTAACCCTTCCTACCTATCACACCCCTTCCGCAATCCAGGCGTGATGTCACTTAAAAAAGCCTCCACCCCGAGACAACCCTGACAGGCCAAGGGCCTCAAAAACAAACAATGACCACATTCGGCATATAAGCAAGAACGACTCTGGCCCTCCCCACACCCTCACCACCCTATGTTCTCTAAAAATACAAAATCAAGAAAACCTTCAAAGGAGCCAGCGCAGAATCAAAACACAGCTTAACTGAAAATCAAAGTAAAGACCCATTAGAAAGATCTGGGGAGCGCATCAAAGCAGATTTATAAACAAAGACAAACTCACAAACATGGTGCATCTCCAAAATTATTTTGAGAATAAACGTCGCTATTTTGCGTGTATGAAAGACCTTAAGACACAACGGAGTGGCACCTATCCCACACAACCGAACAGCTTATATGACACGTAAAGCTGTGTGGCAATGACGCAGCTGGCACAATGCAATACACACGGCATATAAATAAGCCTAGGACAATAAAAATCATACGTAAGAAAAGCAGAACACCTAGAAGAACCCACAAAGATAGGATACACCCACATGGCAACATTTCGCATACACAGGAAACAGTCAGACTGCAACATTTTACAGGCAAATCTACTGCAAAAAACACTAAAAAAGCAAGCAATACCTGTGCGAGAAAGATGTCGAAGCTGAAGTAAGAGTCGAGAAGATCCACACGCCCACAAACACCTGGCACAACAAAGAGATCAAGGTAAGAAACATTAAATAAAAGGTACCACCACAACTGAGGAGGCCAATGAACCAAGCAAGCAGACAAGACTCTTGAACCTCTGTAGCAACAAATGAACCAAGCAGGCATAACAGAATGGCATCCATTTTATGCTCAGACGAAACATACAAAATGTCCAAAATATTATGTAACTAACATTACCGCATTAGTTGTAAAGTAACGAGATGTGGGTGGATCGATAGGCAATCCATTACAGATACGATGAAGAAAAATGTTGTAAATGTTTCATTTATATTGATAAATTACATGCACTTTTACACGAAACAAAAATGATAAAACAACTTATATCTCGAGAGTAGATGGAGTATATTATCAATAGACTTTCTGGGTTGACTATTAAGAGGGCAAAAATTGTTGAGAAAGAAAATTTGGACATTTGGAACAGGAAGCAAATGTGAAATAAAAATAATAGGCTTAGATTTTTCAACTATGACGTGATGCCATCGCATGTCTTTACAGGAACACAAACCCAGAATTGGATAACAGATGAGCAACACATTATTTGGGTCCTCCATGTGGGAAAATATTCCCAACTCCCAACTAAACAAAACACCCCCCACAATATACCAAATTAATCAAATACAACTTGGGTATGGCCCCACAATCTTCATTCTTATTTTTATTTCCCTCACAATACATAACACTTGATATCTCTTCAAATTTCATGTAACTAATAAATGGACCTACTGATTGTATGCCTGATCATATTCAACTTCTCTGAGTGTCTGAGGGTTTTGGCTAAAACTCTATCTTTTAAAACTACTGCACGTTGTATGATGTGGCACAAAGGCTATAGTGGACCCTCTGCCTCTATCAATACATCAAATAGAAGGATGCCCTATCATGGCTGCACTGATTGTAAAGGCTGTTTCTTGAATTATTGCTATCGGGACACGTTTTCTCGATAAAACTTGAAACATTTTCTGTCATATGCTGGTACAATGAATGAAAATGTGAAAAGATGAACCCAGGTACAAGTGTAAATGAATCCATTTACAACTTGACACGAAAAGCTAATGAAGTGGAAAGACGTTCTCTAAAACATGTTCATAGATTTCTAAGAAATAGAAAACTCAGAGGCCTTCATTTGGAGACTGAAAAACACCTCTACTTTTCATTTTTACTTGAAATCATCAAGACTATCATCTTACCATGACATAGGTTAGGCAACTAATATGCTAGAAAGTTAGAAACACAGCTACATAATCAGAATTTTCAACTTATACAATCATCTTACATTCCTTGGACTCTTCTTTGAAAATTCTTCTCAAAGAGAAGATATTTAGCACGTTTTGAAGCAAAAGCAAAAGCAACAGGGAAATGAAAAAGTAAAGGTCGTATGAAATAGCAACTTCATGCTTATACGACCCTAAACAATTCAAATTAGTCATAAAAACGGAGCTTGCCGGATAATAGTAAACCAATTGAATGTTTGTCACATTCATAATAATTAAAGCCCAATTAACATTGTGGAAAAATGGATGTTGTTTAGTCGCTGTTGCACATCTTTTAAACCTCAATCTGTTCACTTGATCTTTAGCAAGCAAACCTTTGATCAAATCCTTAGCATTATAACCAACATTAGAACCCTCTGGAAACCTCAATGGCTGCCCAACAATATTAAACAATGTCTCTCTATTTCCATTACCTTTAAATGGTGTCTCTCCATATAACCACTCATAGAAGAACACACCAGATGTCCACGCAAGATTGCTCGACACATACGGTGGATGGATTAATGCAAGACGGTTCAATACAGTAGGATGAGTTTGTCCGAGATGGTTGAATATTGGATTTAAATATGGTTGGATTAACTAAACATCTCATTCATAAATGGAAATTTAACAGCGTAATGTGACCATCTTATCTCACTAAAACATTTTCTGGTTTCAAATCTCTGTATACTAATCCCATCATGTGTAAATACTCCAATGCTAATAGCTCTTGTGATGCATAAAGCCTATCAACGTCAGTTTTTGTACTGATGCGAAAATATGACTGCCAAAACCCGAAAAAGTGGGGAAAAGATAATGACACCGAAAACAGAGCTTTGCAGATAAAAGCAAAGCAATTCAATGTTTGTGACATTCATAATAAGTAAACACTGAAAACATGGAGCAAACATTTCACATCAGAAGCAAATTAAAGAATAAATTTTTTTAGATAGTAATGTTTTCAATAATTATGAACTAACAATCGAGGGAAAATGGGCAAAAAAACAGGAGAAATATTGCAGACAATCCCTGATAATCAAATACGGTGAGCGATCATTAATACTCTGAATTTTAGGACAACATGTATACAATAAAAACACCACAGGCCTCAATTACTAACATGCAAAGCAGAAAAAGAATCACAGATTACCGAATAGGCACATGCAAAGCACCAAATGCAACACAAAAAGAGGGCGTGCAATGTAAAATCATACAGACTTAAATGCGATTTCCAAAAGGGAAGACAATTACAAACATGCAAACTGAATAATCGAACAGAGACGCAGATGAACAAAGAAGAAGAAGAAGAAGCAAATCAGTAAGCAGAAATGGAACAAGAAACTGATGAACATATTCAGAGCAAAATGACGAAGAAGAAGCTAAACAAAGAACAAACCACAAAGAAAAGAACAACGAAGAAGAAGGCATTACCTTGTGAAGCAATGAGTAAGCAGAAATGGAACAAGAGATTGATATAACAATCGAAGCAGACAATGGAATCGACGAACGCCGATATCAATTTCAAGAAGGGTAAAATTTCAGAGTGAATTGGAAGCAGGAAAAATGCCATGGTTATCCTTCCAGAACCTTTTATACTGCCAAATTGAAGATATGAAGCGGTGTTTGAGAAGGGCGGTGGTGGAGAAAATCGGTGATGGCAAAGAACGGCAGCAAATCAGAGCAACGTTTAGTGGAGATCATCAAAATGACGTTTGTATGAACCTGAACAAGAACGGCGTCGTTTTGCGCTAGAATTTAAAAAAAAAAGGAAAGCACTTGAACTAAAAGACAAAATAGTCAACAAATTTACGCAAATAATAGAGTGCATAGAGATATGAAGATATATATAATTTCAAATTTTATTTAATTTTCAGTTTTATACATTTTTGAATTTTTTTTAGTCTAAGTACTTGTTGTTTTGTTGTTGTTTGTTGTTGTTTTTGTCATACCATTATCGTAGATGGCCTCATCATCTAGGAAAACCAATAAGAAAAGGAAGCCAGATAACCCTGTCGTAGTACCGGTTCATGAACCGAGACCGTTGAATGAAATAGAAGAAGCCGTGTCTTTTGAGAGAACCGCTAGTACAGAAGCTAGGAATGCCTATAATGGATATTTCAGTAAGTGTGGGGTTACTTTAGAACATGGTATTGATTTTGACTGTGTAGGAAAAAAAGTGAAAGATATCTTTGCTGAGAGGGAATGGATGGAGATTGCAATGGAACGCACTGAGAATATAAATGTCACAATGGTAGCTGAGTTTTATTCTGTTTTATCTACTTATGATCCTGCTACTATTGAAGAATTGGAATATGTTCCTCTTAGGACAGTTAATGTCACTTTCAACCCTGTTATGATTAATACTATTTATGGTTTACCTGAGATACTTGATGAGGATGATTATCATACTGTTTGGAATTTAGATCAACCTGCTAGTCTCCTGGCTAAATCATATGAGGCTCAGCAGCCTTTGATTCCACAGCAGTCTGGAAAGATAATAGGTTTGCCTATGGACGATGTATAAGGGACATAAGAGCCATTAAGCAATTTATAGGCCTTAATGTTAGTCCTTCGACTCATTTGTGTGCTTTTGGTCGTGAAGATGTTGTCATAGCCTGGGCTATGGTTAATGATATTTCAATAAATCTGGGGAAACTGATCTTTACCAAGGCATGTGATTTTTCTAAGAGTCGCTTTCGATCGGGACGTATGCCGTTTCCAAATCTTATTTCTACCTTGTGTTATCTTTTTGAAGTACCAGTATTACCCTCAGATAGAATTATGTCACCTTATGCTCCACTCATCGGTCAAAGACTGACTGCCTTGCCTGCTGGTACAATCAATTATAATAATCCCAATCAACAGCAGCAGCCGCCACCACCACCTAGAACCAGAGCTCCACCAGTTGTTCCTCGATCTTCTAGACAGCCACAGCCGCTCCAAAGCCATAATAGGCAGATGGAGGCTATGATTGACAGACCAAAACCTAACCCCGGAAACGGCGCCAAAAAGCTGACGGACGTTTTCTAGGCTATACAGATCCTTACCGGCAGTGTACCGGGTCAAATCGTAGTGCTAGTCTGGTGAGTCAGAGTATCATATCCACGGGGAAACGAAGGCATAATTCAAAGTGTGGTTAAACACCAAGAAGCTATTATTAACTCGATCTAAGTCGCAGGTTTATCATTTTCCTCGGGTTAGATTATGTTAGTAGTTAGATTGTTAGTAGTGCATAAAGTAAAATAAGTAAATAAATACTAATATAATATATATATTTTTGGAATCTAGCCAAGAATACGTTACTGAATTACGATCTCTTTTTAGTGAAATTGAATGAGACAGATCTTTTCATTGATGCAAGGAGGTCAATTATATATGAACCGGTGTACTCCTAAGCTAGACAACTCCTCCTCACACGAGCGTATGAAATTGTCATATGTCAAAAGTCCTCTGTCCAATGTCATCTTAAGCATGGGTCACTCCTGTTTTGTCATACGGCCAGTTTTAAGATTGATTCATTAAACAGATGATTTTAACGTAATAATATCGTGAGCACAATTTTAATAAGATTTATCTCTCCCAAGATAAATCTGCCCCCGGGTAGGAAATCGGATTCCGTTATCACGTTTTCACTCGGCCAATTTTACCCTCCGGTCTTTCTATCCGTGATCTCGTATATCCTAACTTCACCGTTTAGTTCGTCATTAGGTTACGCTTCCATTTATATTGATTAATTACATCAATACGAACATGCCATTAAGTTCAAATAGAAAGAGATTCATTATAATCGGTTTTAATCATTATTACTAGAGTCGATCATCCATTTTACCAAAAAGATTAACTAATTCAGATTCATATATTGGCTAGATATATTTTTAGTTATACATATTTATAGATATAGTATATATAGATAAACATAATAAGCATAATACTCAATCAGATTACCCGTTTACTTCGGATCAAAGCTGTATAGCAACCTTTCCAAAAGCATTTTCCTTCGATAATCTTTTCGAACATTACAACAGTACTACTTTTTATTTAAACAAACATAAACACATATATATACATACATCGACATATGTATACATACATGGGCCCAAAATAAGAAGAAAAGATGGAGAGAAGCTTGCATATATGCATACATATAGATATACATAGACATATATGTATATATACATACATGCTACTTCGAGAAGAAAACAAACGGACATAGATTAACATAGAAGAGGGGAGATGGGAGAAGGAAAGTTCTTGGCCAAGAGTGTGGCCAAGAGGGGCAAGGCAAAGTGATGGGTCTTGGCTTGTATTTATAGGCAAAATATTCGAACCGAGTCAAAACCGAATCGAACTTATTCATTTGTTTGGTAAAACGACCATAACTTGAGTTGTAGACCTCCGATTGACGTGATTCAAAGTGCGTTGGAAAGCTCATTTGAAGATCTAAAACTTTCATCAAGGACTCTTCCCCTGAAAATGCCTCTAAGTTGGGTCGCATATTCGTCGAAGATATTTTACGGTATAAGTACGTAGGAAAACCGACCCGTTGAACTTGTAAGCTTGTGGCATATTCTTCCATCCTTCAAAATACCTCCTTTTAGGATGATGTATCTAGGCAAGAAAAGCATGAAATATCTAGATATTTGTCCAAGTTAGGAAATATCTAGATATTTTGTACCTGATTTGAATCGGCTTCTCTTCAATCAGGCAAAACTCTCGTCTCGTGATTCAGTCTTCAGTTCCGTTTCCGCAGTAAATCTTATATTTCTTTCCTGAACAACAAGAAACGAACCGCGAGTAAATCTGACAACAAAAGTTCGTAAACTGCGTTGAATTTTACTGACTCTTTTTAGGTTAATA
Organism: Gentiana macrophylla; assembly: GCA_026214975.1. Lineage (NCBI taxonomy): Eukaryota > Viridiplantae > Streptophyta > Magnoliopsida > Gentianales > Gentianaceae > Gentiana > Gentiana macrophylla. The sequence goes on along the minus strand of CM047813.1, from coordinate 1,330,823 downwards.
TTACAGTCTTTAGCTATGATATTTTTAGATCTAACATAATAGTGAAAAATAAAACGTTTATAAAATATAGTAATTTTTATCACGATAAATCCGGTTATTAAATCGATAAAAACTTATAAAAATACCATAAAAACACGATAATTTATATAATAATTACTACTCATACATTTTGATAAAACTTAGTATTTATGACTTGATTTGATACATAAATGCTCAAAATGGTATCAAAAATAGGGTGAAATGTTATAATAATGAGTGTTAATTTATCTCTCATCACAACCCCCCACTTAGCTTTTGGTCGTCCTCGAGCAAAACAAGCGATAAAACAAAATGAATGAGAGATAAATTCATGAAGATATAAGATATAAGGGACAACCAGATAATACAACCATTTGAATTACAACCAGGCTTTAACCTCAATATAAGTGTATAACAGAGTGTGTGTGTGACAAGCCTTTTCAATTTCCACTATCCTCTCTTGAATAATTCAAGCAAACGCACAAATATCCATTCAGACAGTCCTAATGACTTTCCTAGGTATAAGCGATATGAGCCCACACAAAGTTCTCCCGTGTACTTATTAGGATAATCCCTAAAGCATATCATTCAGTTTATACTGGGGATAGTCAGAAAATAACTAAGTTTTAAACTATGCTTAAACATTTTTTATTTTTTTTATTTTTTTTAGCTTAATTTCACAATTGTAGCATATGTCTTCATTCCCAGCAATAGGACATTTCGTGATAACCCCCTAGCTGGACTACTATCATCAGGCAGTTGCCCTCATTCCCAGCAATAGGATGTTTCGTGATAACACCCTAGCTGGACTACTATCATCGGGCAGTCGGGAGCTTTAAACCTCATAGTGATATAGGACGTTTCGTGATAACGCCCTACTGCACTCAAATCATTGGTAGCTACAACCGACATATAAATAGTTCATATTTCCTTTTATTCCATTTTCCCAATAAACTTAACTTATATTCTGAAGAGAGTTTGAGAATGTGATAAATGATGTATGATAAAAATATAACTATATTATATAACTTTTTAATCGTATTTACGATAATATCGTATAAATTCTATAAAAATCTATCTAAAAACGCATAAAAATCTAAATCGTTATAAATAGATATTATCGTTATAAATTTAATAAAACTTATGAATTTGTGGTCAGAATTACTGTGGTTCGTGTTTTTTGACTGTTTCAGGGTACGTGTAATGGAAAACTGAAGAAGTAAAATCGAAACAGTGGAAAACCGAAGCCAGTTATTGTCCAAAGTTCAACACGCACCGGAGGAGACCGGCACGCGCCGGAATCTCTCTGCCACCAGCACATGGGCTCTGTCAGGAGAGAATCTACACTGTAGCACCGGCACGCGCCGGTACTGACCCGGCACGCGCCGGCCTACTACCCTGGCCTATAAATAGAGCTCAATTGCAACCATTTGGAGGTGTACCAATATATATATATCTTATATATATATATATATATATATATATATATATATATATATATCTTATCTTTAGTTAGTATATAGTTCGTAAATACCGTAAAAGGCTCTCCGAAATAATAATGTAGTATAAGTATCGTTGTAATACTTAGAGGGTTATCAAGGCTCGTTGTTGTTAAAGGAGTTGCTATTTCCGGAGAATACGGCTCTGACACTACAGTTGTAATCTGGTAACTTTTTAATGTATTTATGTTTGTTGTTTTTGTATTTTTCTTTATAATGTTAGTAGGCTAAATCTAATAACTAGCCAAGATATGTAATTGAAATATTTCGATCTTTTTAAGAAAATGGATGATGACTATAACTAAAATTGACAAAAATTGAATCCGTTGAATCTTTTTCTACTTGAACGTTTTGAAAATATTCGTATTGACATAACTAATCAATATGAATCGCTTCGTAATTTAATGACGTACTAAACGGTGAAGTTAGATTACGTGAAAAAGGTAGAAAAACCGGAGGGTAAAAATGGCCGAGTGAAAACGTGACAACGGAATCCTATTTCCTACCCGGGGGCAGATTTGTCCTAGAAAAACAAATCTTATTAAAATTGTGCTCAAGATCGTATTACGTCAATTTATCTGTTTAATCAAATATTCGAAACATTGCTCGTATGACAAAACGAGAGTGACCTATGCTTTGGATGGTATTGGACAGTTGATGAGACATATGACAGTTCCGTACGCTCGTATGAGAGAAACTGGTTGAGTGAGGAGTGCACCGTTTCACGTATTCAATTAGACCTTTTATAAAAGGAAGATCGATCACATCCATTGGATTAAAAAGATTGTATAATTCAATTACATATATCTTGGCTAGTTCTATAAATATATTGGTATCTATATATCTATCTATATATTATATGTATAAGCTGTATTAGATTAGAATTTAATTTATGCATTTATTTTCTGTTTTTTTGTTAATCGTATAAGAAACCTGCGATTTAGATCGAGATAATAATAGCTGTTTGGTGTTTAACCACACTTAAAAGAATTACCACGCTCCCTGAGGATTCGACACCTGACTCACCGTACTAGCACTATGATTTGACCCGGTACACTGCCGGTAAGGATTGTAATAGCTTAGAAAACGTCCGTCAGCTTTCTGGCGCCGTTGCCGGGGAAACGTCGCTAATTTTTCTTTGTGTCTATGGTTACTACTTGTATCAGCTCAAAAATTTCGAGGATAAGTCAACACTCTTCTTATCCCATTTCTTTTTTATTTTTCGTTGGTACTTACCTCATAGGTAAGCTACCAATCTTTACTACTATCTATTTCGAGTTATTTTTCTATTTTCGATAGTTGATGACCAGAAGCGGTAAGGCCCCACTCACTCCTTATAAGCCTGACATAAACACTTACGAAAGGCAGTTAAGAGTAGAGAATAAACGAGGTCATACTAGTCGAGGAAATCTCGATTTAATCGTCTTCAAATCGAAATACGAAAATGGCCGAAACTAGTGATGAAACACCTGAACCAGGACTAGATCATGCTATAGGACATGGACAAAACCCTATTAGTATTTATGACTTGATTTGATACATAAATGCTCAAAATGGTATCAAAAATAGGGTGAAATGTTATAATAATGAGTGTTAATTTATCTCTCATCAATGATGCAACACATGATTCAGGCACAGGCCAGGACTGATGCCAACATAGCCCTAGGTTTTGAAAGAAATAGGCAATGGAGTGAAGATTTGAGGCAAGGTCTGAGAGGTCATGTAGATCGTATGAGAAATATAGATCCTTCCTATGCAAATGTTTTTTATAGATATCCTGATTTTCAGCCTGACCCGTATACTCTACTAGCTTGGATTCCACCGATTCCACCACCTATTATATTCCAGGACTATACACCGTCATCTATAGGACAGGGTGGTATATTTACAGGTACGGCAGGTGCTTCTGTAGGCATGGGAGGATTTACCACAGTTTCAGATGTGACAGCTGGGCTCAGATCGATGGGATTAGAGGGATCGGTGACGATGACGGCCAGGCAGACTCAAACTACGTTGCCAGCATCTACTTCAGCTATTCCAACTCGGTATAGCTACGGATTATACACGACTCAGTCCCTAGGGGCTGAATTTAGTACTTTTGGACTGTCTGGAACATTATCATCTCAATTTAATTCATCTTTTGACGTAAATGACGATTACAATCCATATGAGTGACTATGATTATCTTTTCATTTGCTTTGATGTATGACGATACACTATGGTTTGATTTTGTATTACTTTTTCGTTTTAAACTGTTTGATGCATTCAGTGGTTAGTGCACATTTTATTTACGACTTTTACATAGTTTTTTGTTTTATTAGATTTCTTCCCCCACGTTTTAGATAAAAATACATATCTACACACAATAAGAGCATGCTGGAACACTCTAAAATGAAAAAATCTCTGAACATGCACAGTAAGGCCGGCCCGCGCCGGTACTTACCCGGCCCGCGCCGGAGTGGTGTGCTACCGACGATTCCAGATTTTTTCTACATTTGCTCTGTTATTTTTTTCTATAAGAGGAAACGGAATCAGCATTCCTAAAATGCACCTTTCCTCTCCTTAACTTCTTGTTTTCTTTCCAAAAGTGTTTAAAATGTCTGATCATTCGTCCGTTAATAGTTATTCTCCTCCACATACTCCAAATTCTGTAATTCCTAATCTTGAATATTATTATCCGACTTTTCACCCGATACCTTACAATTATATGAATGACTCAATTCAAAATCCTTTTATCAGTAATTTCAATCAGTCACCGGTTCTGATTGAAAAAGGTTTGAATTTTCGAAAAGTAGATAATTGGGCGTTCATAAGGATGCAAGGCGATGGGTGGGAACGTTTTTGTCGTATGCCAAGAGGAAGCATTAACGTTACTTTGGTTAGAGAATTTTATACAATGTTGTCAGAAGCTACTACGGTGGAATCAACACAAGCTGTTACAGTTAGAGGTGTTGTTGTTCCTTTCAGTTCTACTATCATAAATCGAATTTTCCATATACCCTCAGTCCAAACCGCACCTACTAGTCATTTTGAGTATCAGTGGAAACTCGATACTGCTGAAGGATTCATTAACAAACGGGAGGAATCTTACCAAGTCATATTCTCACAGTATAATAATCGAGATATTTCCACCGCTGCCTTACTTCCCCATCTAAGAACATGGAAACGTTTCATAAATTCACGAGCATATCCAACTGCTGATTTTTTAGAAATCAGTGATGATGAAATGTTGCTATTATATGCCATAGCATGTGGAGCAGTTATAGATTGGGGAGTACTAATTCAGAAGGCTGCTGTGAGTTTTGCATTTGGGAGAAGACCAATCCGTCAGCCCATGCCTTTCGCATGGCTGATATCCAGAATCTGTGTTCGTTTGGCTAGGGTACGGGAAAGAGCGACCGATGAAATCTTTCCAGCTCGCCTTCCTCAGGTTGGGCTATTACCAGTCGGTATTCCGGGAGGATCATCAAGTGAGGAAAATGAAATGTGTTAGGAAGTAGTAAGGAAAGCTAGTTTAAGAAAGAATAAATTAATTTAGTAATAACTTAGTTTAAGTTTTTCTAGTTTAAGTAGTGTTTTAGTAGTTAACTTGTACTCTCTTTTAATATTGTAATATATTTGTGTGTTATCTTTAATTAACAAGTTTTTTTTTATTATTTATTTTATTTTTATGCTAAAATTATATAAACGCTCGTCTGTATGACACGTACAATAATTCAACCGCTATAAAATTCCTTTTATTTTCTGAACCAATTTTTTACTACTCATTAGATATCGAGACGATGCCAATTCGTAAGTGGTGAGTAGAGTTTGGTTAAGTAAATAAATTGAATTTAATATATCAAATGCTTAAACACTTAGTTTAATTATTCTTAAGGAAATAAATGGAATAATATATAATTATTATAATATGGATAGTATACTTGGAGAAAATGAATTTCTAATCAAGTAAAGTAATCTCGATATATTGTAATTATATTATTTATGTCTCTTTTAGATTTTTATTAAGATTTTAAGTATGTATATCTAGATAAATAGTATGAAATATTTTTTTTTATGAAATTAGACAAAAGTTACTTATAATTATAATGAAATTTTAGAATAATTTTCCTTTCAAGACAAGTATGAATTTAGAATCGGATTAGGGATGACGATTTTTGGCATAACTTTGATCAACTATAGCCAAATAAGCCTACCCGAACGTAATTTCCAATTTTTGTCCCCACCTCAACTTTGTAGAGTGATCAAGACCTCACTCGAAATTAGCCATTATGATTAACTAGATATAACCGACCCTTAACAAAATTTGGTCTACATTTCCTTGAAGTCCCGCAAGTTTAGTATGTGCTTATGGATAGCGGTGACGATATCAAAAAATTAAGAGTCGGTACAATACAATGGCAAGAACTGAGATTGGCATTATTATTCGGATAGACATTTCTATAAAATCATACGTAGTATGATTTATTTATGTTTGTTTGTTTAAAAAAAAAAAAAAAAAAAAAAAAAAAAAAAAGAAGATCATGGTTTTAGAACCATTTTTGTACTAAGTTATTAGAATTAAATTTTGAAACAGTGTCAGGATGTTACTGATCGAGTTATTTTTTATCGAAAGTTGAAGATGTGAGTACATACAACTTGCTTCTGTCTCTTTTGATTTTCCTTTGTTATCCTTTCGATTAGCCAAACGCCCTGAGCCTGAACGTTACAAGGCATTTTGCCAACTACTTGACCTAGTCCTTAATTCCGAAAATTCATATAGTGGAGATTACAAAGTTGTTCTAAATATTTTATTTATATTTATTAAGTAATTCATGTAGAGTTTCATTTAGATAATATTTTATAACTAATTTATTAAGTTGTACACACTTTTTATCTTCTTAATAATCTTAGACAGGCACGAGTAATATAACTATAATATTGACTGCATACGTTACTAAGTTAAAAATTCTATCTAGACAAATTATATTATTTGCATTATAACTTTTTATATATTATCGCTTATTTTGCTCGAGGACGATCAAAAGCTAAGTGGGGAGTAGTTGATGTATGATAAAAATATAACTAAATTATATAACTTTTTATAACATATTAACGATAATATCATACAATTTCATAAAAATATAACTAAAAACTTATAAAATATAAAATCTTTATAAATAATATTATCGTTATAAATTTAATAAAACTTATAACTTTTTGTGGTCAGATTTACTGTGGTTTGTGTTTTTTTACTGTTTCAGGGTACATACGCTAGGAAACTAAAGAATTGGTATCGAAACAGTGAAAAACCGTAGCGGATATTTTCAACAGTTCGGTCCAAACCGGATTTTGACCGGCCCACGCCGGAATTTTCATCATTACAGCCACGTGGGTCTGACACAAAAGGAATCAGATTCTCTTGACCGGCCCGCGCCGGTGTACTGCCACCAGTCTATAAATACTCCTCAATTGCCAGCATTTGGGAGTGTACCAATATATATATACCTCTTATATATATATATCTATCTTATCTTTAGTTAGTTTTTAGTTCTGTAAATACCGTAAAAGGCATTCTGCTGAAATAATAATGTAGTATAAGTATCGTGTAATACTTAGAAGGATTATCAAGGCTCGTTGTTAAAAGAGTGCTATTTCCGGAGAATACGGCTCTGACTCTACAATTGTAATCTGGTATTTTCTATTGTATTTATGTTTGTTTGTTTATATTAGTATCTATATATTAGTTATAATGATATTAGGCTAACTCTATATCTAGCCAAGATATGAAATTGAATTAGTTTTATCTTTTTAGGGAAATGGATGTTGACTATGTTAAAATTGGATTAAAATCAATTATAATGAATCTCTTTCTATTTGCACTTAATGGCATGTTATATTGAATTAGCTACTCGATATAAACGGAACCGTAACCTAATGATGAACTGACCAGAGAAGTTAGGATACGAGATCACGGATAGAAAGACCGGAGGGTAAAATGGTCACCGACAAACGGAATCCTATTTCCTACCCGGGGCGATTATTTGGACTCGAGAGATTATTACGTTGAAATCACCTGTTTAATCGAAAGATCTTAAAATACCGGCCGTATGACAAAACGGAGTAACCGAGCTTAAGATGACATTGGACAGATGACTAGACATATGACAATTTCATACGCTCGTGTGAGGAGGAATTGTTGAGTTTAGGAGTACACCGGTTTATGTATAATTGATTGACCTTAAAAACAAGGAAAGATCGAGCACATCCATTTCTACTAAAAAGAGATACTGATTTAGTGACATATTCTTGGCTAGTTTCTAACAATATTATTAGTATCTATATCATATATATTGTATTGGTACCTATATATATTCATATCTATATATATATATTTATGTATCTATATAAATCTATATTAGTATTTATGCATTTATTTACTGTTTTAGTAGTTTAGAGATTATTTACTTGGAAAAAACTGCGACTTAGATTGAGTTAATAATAGCTTCTTGGTGTTTAACCACACTTTGAGTTACAATTCGTTCCCTGAGGATTAGACACCTGACTCACCAGACTAGCACTACAGTTTGATTCGGTACACTGCCGGTAAGGATTGTAATAGACTAGAAAACGTCCGTCCCTTAACGACTCGCATGGAATCGGCCAAGAAGGACTTCCTGGCCTCTATGGAGCTTGAGAATGATCTGTCGCTGGTGATGAGTCAGGGTATGAAGGGTGGATTCACGATGGCTCTTGACCAAGTCAAGGTAGTTGATCCGAACTTTGAAGTATCCAGCATCGAGAAGGCCCACCTGTACGATCCGGAGGCCATTCCTCGTTACGGCCGATACAGAATTCAAAGCTGTCGTCTCCCTATACGACAAGTATGTGGTCCCTACCATGGAAGGGGATGGTGAGGAGGACCTCGAGTCAACTGATCCTGTCGATCCCAACGCCTCTACCTCAAACCAGCCTGCTACCTGATGCTGTTTTCTCGTTATCTTGTTTAGACAATTTGATTCGGTTTGGCTGTAAACTTTTTATTAGATCTGGTTGTAACAACTTTTTATTTTCCGATCTCGGAAACTTTTTTGATTCTGCATTCGTATTTTTTGAATCTTAATATATGCTTTTCCTTTGAATGTTTTTCTCGTTGTTGATTATTTGTCTAGGGTGTAGTCTTTTCCGACTTAATTCCCTTGCAAAAGCTACCTTGTGGGGTGTAGTCCTTTGGACTTAATTCCCCTATGGCCCCTCGAAGTGTAGTATGAGTACATGACTCATGATACACTTGGGTCTGAGTCGACCTAACGTTGTACTGCCTTATCGACTAGAATTGGTTATTTGGTCGGAGCTCGATTCGAATTAAGAAGTCCTCACTCGACTGTCGCACATCGTGGTGCTTATGATCTGGTCAAGTTAGGTATCCATCGTGGGATCTTCCGACCGCCTCGCATCGTGGCTTATTGGAAGGTCGGGAGTGATATAAGCTCTGTCAGTGACTTGGCTTTTTTCACTGTTTTGTTTTAACTTCATCGTGTCGATGGCTTGCAGATCGGAAGTGATATAAGCATTGTCAGTGACTTGGCTTTATTCACTATCTTATTCCGACTTCGTCGTGTCGAGGAATTGGTGTCGTGGTCGAATTTTGCACTTTTGCTTCTGTTCCCCTTTTCTTTTTTATATGAACTTGTAAGTACAGCATAATTAAAAAGGAAAATTGCTTGAATGAAGATCATTGAGATCAAATGTCGTTACAAATAATCAAGAAAGTAAAGTTGCAAATGTCATGAAATGATTAAACAATTTAAACATAATATTTTCTGAGGTTGGTGGCGTGCCAAGTTTGAGGCACTGTGCTTCCATCCGACCTGCCCAACTGATACGATCCCTTAGGATGCACCTTCAGAATTTTATATGGACCTTCCCAATTCGGGTCGAACTTGCCTATTGGGTCCTGCCTGCTGGCTTCATTCTTCCTCAACACGAGATCTCCTACTTGGAAGTATTTATACTTCACTCTTGCATTGTAATATTGCGAGATCTTTCTTTTATAATTGGATACTCGTTGTGCCGCAGTCTCTCTCTTCTCTTCGATGTTATCTTTTTCTAGCCTCAGATCGACAGCATTTGTCTCGACATTGTAGGCCAAAATGCGAGGCAATGCTAGTCCTATTTCTGCAGGTATCACTGCTTCGCATCCATAAGTCATGGCAAAGGGAGTTTCTTGCGTGGCCGAATTGGGTGCTGTTCGATAAGACCACAGAATGCTTGGTAACTGAGATGCCCAATCCCGACCTTCATCTTCTAACCACTTCTTCAAGCCAAATTTAATTTGCCTGTTTGTCTGTTCGACCTGTCCATTGGACTGAGGTCGGGCCACTGAAGTCGTTCTATGCTCAATCTTGTACTCTTTGAGCCAATTCTGCACTCTGTCATCCAGAAATTGAGTTCCATTATACGAGATCAGATACTTCGGAATTCCAAACCTGCACAAAATGTTTTCCCATAGAAATTTTTTGATTGTTTGAGCCCTGATGTCGGTAAGAGCTTTGGCTTCGACCCACTTCGTGAAGTAATCAACCGCGACCACGACATACTTGAAATTACCCAAAGCTCGAGGTAGAGGCCCGACTATATCGACCCCCCACTCATCGAACGGCCACACCGATTCGATGGCGTTCATCTCCTGTGCTTGCTGGTATGTCACCACATCATGCACTTGACAAGCCCTGCATCTCATCACCAATCGATTGGCGTCCTTTTGCATGGATGGCCAAAAATAACCTGCCAGTTTACATTTCCTTGCCAACATTCGAGCTCCACAATGATTACCACAAACTCCTCGATGTATTTCTTCAAGAAGATAGGCTCCCTCTTCTTCCGATGCGCATCGCATCCAAGGCGTTACAAATGATTTTCGATAGAGAACGTAGTCAAATAGAGCATACCTGGAGGCTTGTAGTCGGATTTTCCTGGCTCGAGACTTGTCAGACGGGAGAATTCCGTCCTTCAAGTACAGAGCTATCAGGTTCATCCATGTCGCTCCCTGGACCACTGGTTGCACATCGACTTCATTATAGCTCCGTTCTGATAACATTTCTACCAGAACCTTCCTCTTCGATTTGAAATTCGATGCGAGTTTAGACAAAGCATCGGCCCGTTTGTTCTCACTCCGAGGTACCTGTTCAATGTTAACCGTCTTGAACTTCGATATCAACCCCTGAACGACTTTCAAATAACTCTTCATAGATTCCTCTTTTGCTTCATACTCACCTTGTATATGATTCACTACAAGTTGAGAGTCACTATACACCAGGAGATTCTCGACTCCCAACTTCGATGCTAGCTTTAAACCTGTAATCATGGCCTCATACTCTGCCTCATTATTTGTGGCCTTGAACTCGAATCGAAGAGCATAAGGGAACTCTTCTCCTTTAGGACTAACCAACAATAATCCAGCTCCAGCTCCTTCTTTACTTGAGGCACCATCGACATGGATGGTCCACTGTTCCTCGATGACTATTTATCCCGCTCCAATCGAATCGATAATCCTCGCCTATGAAGTCCGCAGAGCTTGGCCTTTAATGGTATGACGAGGTAGAAACTCGATGTCATACTCAGCTAACTCGACAACCCATTTTGTTAATCGACCCGATGTCTCGGGCTTTGTCAAAATTTGCTTCAGAGGTTGGTTAGTGACCACAGCAATGGGATGTGCTTGAAAATATGGCTTCAACTTCCTTGATGCATGAACCAAACTCAACGCTAATTTTTCAGCGGGGGTGTACCTGATCTCAGCTCCATGCAATGCCTTACTTACAAAATAAACTGGAATCTATCCCTGGTCTCCTTCTCGAACCAACACCGCACTCACTGCTTCTTCACAGATTGCTAGATAAACCAGGAGTTTCTCTCCTTCCCGAGGTGAGGATAGTGTTGGTAAATCAGACAAATACTCCTTCAAATCATCGAACGCTTTCTGACATTTCTCATCCCATTGGAACGGACTCGCCTTTTTCAATATCTTGAAGAAGGGTAGGGCCCTTTGCGCTGATATCGACAAGAAACGATTGAGGGCCACCATCCGACCTGTCAATCGTTGTACTTCTTTTACGCTACGAGGTGCAGGCATGTTCTTGAGGGCTTCGATCTTATCTGGATTAGCTCGAATTCCATCTCTCGATATCATATAGCCTAAAAATTTCCCAGATCGAACCCCGAAAGTGCATTTCTTCGGATTGAGCTTCATGTTTGCGGACCGCAGCACCTCGAAAACCTCTCTGACATCGACAAGAAATTCTCCCATGGATTTGCTTTTGATCAATAAATCGTCAACATAAACTTCCATATTTCGACCTATCAGTCCCTTGAAAATTTTATTAACTGCTCTTTGATAAGTAGCTCCTGCATTCTTTAATCCGAAGGGCATCGTCACGAAGCAGAACGTGCCAAACTCTGTTATAAAGGCGGTTTTCTCCGAGTCTTGGGGGTCCATGAAGATCTGGTAATATCCCCTGTACGCATCGAGAAACCCAAATACTTTGAAATCCAGTGTCGAATCGACTAACTAATCAATCTTTGGGAGCGGATATGAAACCTTAGGGCACGCTTTGTTGAGATCCGTAAAATCCACGCACATTCGCCAGCTTTCATCTGGCTTCTTAACCAACACTGGATTGGCCAACCAATCCGGATAGAATACCTCTTTGACGATTCCAGCAATTAGCAATTTCTCAACTTCCTTTTTTACTGCCTCCTTCCTCTCAGGGGCGAGATTTCTCTTCGTCTGCCGTATCGGCTTCTTTTTCGGGTCGACATTTAGTCGATGCACTGCTACATCTGCCGATAGGCCTGGCATGTCGTCTGCTTTCCATGCGAAGACGTCTTGATACTCGACCAGGAGGTCGACCAAGGCTTTCATGTCGGGGTGTGACAACCACTTCCCGATCTGGACCCCTTGGCCCTCATCTTCTTGCCAAACACGGATCTCCTCTGTCGGATCGATAGAGACCCAGCTCCGATCCTCCTCTTCCTCAGGTATTAATTCCTCTACCAGCACTTGTCCAACTCCTTTCCCTTTAATTATGACCAAGCTGCAATTCCTGGCTACCTCGACGTCTCCTTTCACCTCATGGGTACCATACCAGGTGGGGAATTTCATGCTGTTGTGGAATGTCGAAATGATGGCTCTGAGGTCATATAAAGCTGGTCGACCTAATATCGCGTTGTAACCCGATAGGGCCTTGACTACGACATAAGTCATTTCTATTGTTCTGCCCTTCTCTCCATCTCCAACTGTAGTCAGCAAACTAATCGATCCGACAGAATGGATGGCATGTCCTGTGAATCCAAATAGAGGGGTAGATAACGGCACAATGTCTGCATCATTCAACCTCATGGCTTTGAAAGCTGAGTAGTAAAGGATATTGACGGCACTTCCACTGTCGACACAGACTCTCTTTATCCGTCCTCGGCTTATCACCGCCTCTATTACTAATCCTTCACTATGACTGTGGGAACTCGGAATATCATCTTTGGGTCCATAACCCACCTCCGTTGTGAATCTAAGCTTCTTCGATTCCCTCGATCTGTCTAAAGGCTGCTGACTGGATCGAGGTCGATCTGACTCGTGTTCAGCGACAATCGTGTTGACATCATACCCGATGCGGTTATCCCGATGAGGGTATCGATTCTGATCTTCCCGACGATCATCCCGACGGTTATCTCTGTAGGTCGGGTCGGATGATCTATCTCGGCGTCTATGATTATCTCGGCGCGGCGATCGATCTCTCTTTCCGTTATAACTTTTTCTCTTATACTCTCGACGACCCTTTGGCTCGTCCTTCTTGGATCTGCCGATCACCTTGTCCAATCGACCCTCTTGAATACAGGCATCAATATCTATTTTCAAATCAAAACATTCTTCTGTGTCATGCCCAACATCTTTGTGATAGTCACAATACTTGTGGGTATTCTTTCTCTTCTCAGGATCTTTGGACATTGGTTTTGGTGTTCGTGCAATGTTTTTCTTGATCATAATAGCTAGCACCTCCCCTCGAGATCGGTTGAGAGGTATAAAATCTCGATCTTTCAAATTTCCTTTCTTCCCGAGCCGATCCGTGATCGGTGCGGTCAATCGATCAAACATGTTGGACTTTTATTCTTCATTCCGACCCCTAGGCTGACCCTTGGTCTGGCTTCGGGCATCGTTCCTCGAGTTGAGACCAAGTGAAATGGTGTGCAGACGCACTGCCTCTTCACCTTGGCAAAATTTGTGGACTATGTTCACACATCCGTCCATATCACTGGGCATTTTCTTGGACAACTTGTCATATAATTTCATATTACGCAGACCTCCAACAAAGGCGTTAACCTGCAGTGCATCACTGGCGTTATGCACTTTCATGGCCTCGAGATTGAAGCGTCTCATAAAATCAATGGTCGATTCCCCTTTCTCTTGCTTGATGTTCATGAGGTGGGTAGCACTGAGGTGGAACTTCATGTTCCCTATGAAAGCATCTCAAAATTTTTGTCCTAACTGTAGAAAACTCGAGATCGACACGGGCCGTAGCTTATGGAACCACTCCCGAGCTCGACCTGTGAGCAACGTGTCGAAAGCACGACACTTCATGGCATCGTTCGCATTTCTCAATCTCATCAACGATATATACCGATACAGATGGTCCTCTGGGTCCGTAGTACCATCATAAGGTTCCATCTTCGGTGGCTTGAATGACTCGGGCATTGTGTATATCTCTATCTCGGGGCTAAATGGCGACTCGAGCCACTCTGTGACCTGTTCTTTCCCTACGATACGATTGAACTCGTTTCGAATACTATCCTCAACCTGCCGTTGTTTCTTTTCTTGTCCAGGACGTTTATTTGCATTAGTTACGCTGACTTCTATTTCGTCTCCCTCACACTCTTCTTGAGGATCGACAGGCCTCTTCCCCCTGGCATTCTCAGCCTCCTTCCGACCTGGTGGGTCTAACATATGTTCCTCAGGGGTGTTATAAATTCCCTTACCTATGAACGCTGAGGCCACCACTCTTTTCAGGGCGTCTTCGTCCAGAGACGCCAAGTGATCAGCCTTATCTTGCAATTGCGGCGGAAGTTGAGGCCTTGGGGGTTCTGCTACTGCGGGTCTAGATCCAGTGGGGATTTCTTGAGCTTGAGTCCCTGCTGGATCTACATCCGTGTTCTCTTCGATCTGCGGGTTCTTGCTGTTCATCGGTTTCTTGTTCTTTGCTGGGGGTGCCATTGCGATATCTTTACCCACTCACCGGTAGAAGGCCCTCCTTCTAGCGCCAAATGATGATGCTGAATAACGCACCACCGGAATAACAGGGCCACGTGTAATCTAAGGATGAGCTGTAAAGGGATCGAATGGCTTGAAATGAGATAAAGATGGTGTTTTTGGTGTTTAATGGCTGAGTCCAAGAATGTATCTTGGATTGCCTACGTATCCTATGTAATGTCCAGGAATCAAGCCTTACGCAGTTCCTGTAATGATGTATTTATAGGTACATGTCCTACTCCTGTCCTAAACTTAGGGCGGTTTGGTCTATTGACATAAACACCCTTTAATGGGCCTTGCCTTCTTGCCCAAGTAACCTGCCGGATGGTGGGCCTAGGGATCTGGGCTAGAGACCCTGGGATCGACTCGGTTATGACCGACATGGGTGATCGAGGTGAGACACTTGCAGAATCTGCCGGTTGCTGTGGTTTTCACTGGTACGTCTCGTATTCGATCCGATGTGGATAATTAACATAGACTTTTCTACATGCTAGCTGGACCAATCAGATTATTCCACGTGGGGGAGTGAAATCCTGTATCGTCAACAGTTGTTTTGTAAGTATATACTGATAGTCTGATACCACCATGTTTTTGTTTTTGATGCGATATCACACTGTGATAAATCAGCTGATGAAACGTCCATTTCAGAGAGACTTTCATCCGATCCATCTTGCAATCGTCTAATACAAAGTTGATTATCAGTCGTTAAATCAATTATAAAACGATAAATATAGTCCGATATAACCCGTTTTTTAAACCTTGAAATGTAGGGAAGTCATTGGGTGCACTCAAATCAGCATACACATTTTTTAAAATCGAATTCAAATCAGATACCCAAATTGTTTTACTGCGTCGATTCGACGATGTGAATATACCATTTTTTTAAAACTGAATTCAAACCGTGCGGTCCAAATTTGTTTACCAGTCGATTCGATACATGTGAATATACCACACAAAAAATTTCCAGAATTGTAGGGGTAAGACGGCACAAAAAGTTTGACTGCTGCAGGTAGTTTTCTGGTCCCATGGGCCCACAACTATGTGTGTATGTATATAGCAGTACTACGGTTAAACCTCGATAAATGAATAACCTCGCCAAATGAATAATTTTCTCCGTTCCCGACTTGGCAAAAGGGCTTAAAATAATGTTCGATAAATGAATAACCTCGCTAAACGAATTTTTTTTTTGGTCTCGAGTGTATTCATTTATCGAGGTTTAACTGTATATTTGCATTTATGTGTCCCATGAGATCATTTTTCTCGGGCGCAAAATGCGATATCCATCGCACACAGGCCCTCCTCGAATAAGAATTTTTTTTTTTAATTCTCTCTTTTGACTAATAAATCTTTATATTTCTTTTTCAGTAGGTGTAAATAAATTATACTTAATGTGATTGTTAGTATCAATTGTGATTCAAAATACATGTATTATCCTTTCAAAAAAAAAATACATGTATTATTACCCTAAAAAATTGTATTATGTCATCTTAACAAAGGTTAAATAATAACTTGTATAGTACCCTTAAAATTGAATGTTCAGTTTTGATAATACCAGGCTCAAAAAAAAAAAAAAAAAAAAAGATAATACCAATTCTTAGCCAATTTATCTCCACTGATTAACACTATTTATCCATCCAAATACAAAAAACACAATTTATAACATATAGTTCATCAATGAGATGATAATGCCTTTTTTTTTTTAGAAATGAGATGATAATACTAAATATCGAATTATATGTATACCTATAAAGGATTAGTATATGTTACGGAGATTCTAATGCAGTTCGATCTAAATAAACATATGGTAACAAAATATAAACATAGAAAAAGAAAATTGTTAAACGGAAGTATTGAAAGTATTCTAAATCTTACAACTTTTCTGATCACATGTATACTAATTTTAAGAGTATTGGAGTACTTTCACTTTGTTGAAAGAGCTAAAGACCATTGAACTTTCTTTATCATTTTACCAAAAAAGAAAAGATTATGCAGATTTACTTCTTTTCCTTTTCCTTTTCCTTTTCCTTTTTTTTTTTAACTTTTTATTTTTTAATTGATCTTTTGACATTCATAATCTAAAACAATATAAACTTATTGTGCAATTTATTGTCACTCATTTAACTAGCTCCTACTAGTATTTTTACTGTCTTTTCAGTTTTCTTCTACTACCAAATAAGTTTGACGGAAATGCAGGAAAAATCACTTTGAGGTCACCTGAAAAACATTCTTTCTAGTTTTCAAATCTTCATTTCCATTTCTTTCAATCGAATTTGGGTTACTTTGGTGAGGAGTTCTAGCCGCTGCTGTGGGAGGAAGCAAAGCACCATATATTTACAGCATTTGCTTTGAACATTTTGTAAGTCATTGTAATAATTTGTTCTTTTGCTATTTTATGGTTTGGAACACTTAGCTGAACCTGAATCCCTTTTCTGGTAATTAAGATATCTTGGAGATTTTTGTTCTTTTAATTTACTTCTTTTTTTGCAGAATGCATCATGCTTATTTTGGAAAGTTTGTTGCTTTTTCACCTCTAATGGCGTTTTCTGGTAGTTTTCCTTTTACTTACGCAATTTGAAGCCAATAATCAGTGGGTTTGTGGTTTGAAGTTTAACATGGTAGCTACCCTGTGTATATCCTTAGACCTTAGTTCTTGTGCTTGTCCTTGATTCCCTCATTTTGAAAGGAACACTAATTGCAGCATAGCTGATGTAGAAGATCTACAGCGAAAAGGATAAACAAGAGCTAATCCAAGCTCTTTAAAAAAATTCATTCTCAAAGAGGATTCAAAATTGCATAATATTCCCAACCAACTAAGGACTTATCACCCCTCAAAAAAAAAAACGAAGGACTTATCAATAACCTGTAGTGTACCGCTTCGAGCCGTGCAGTAAGACCCCCATAATTGCTTAGCCCTCACATATGCTAAATGCATTCTTGTACCTCGCTAGCTGTCAATCAACTTTTCTGGACATAGGATTTCTTACTTGTTCTTTAAGATTGATTTGATGGAGTTCAATTTTAACAGTAGAAAATGAGATTTGTTCTTTATCTGCACTTGTGATGTTTGTTTTATAAACCACATGTGAAGTGTCTGTATAACTTGAAGGATCAGCATAATCATGTTAGTTTTTGTTTGTTTGTTTTAGTTAATAGTTAATACAATCTTGGCAAAGCATGGAATCAAAGGAAGGAATTAATTCAGGAATGAAAGTTACTGCACCTGAAGCTCCACCAATCTACCATGTGATACCAACACTTGTCGTAACACCAGAATCTGTTATGGTTCCTATTAGTGCTGGTTCAGCAGGTACTGCAGAGAAGAAGAAGAAGAGAGGTAGGCCACGGAAGTATGGTGGTGATGGCACCAACCCGACACCATTAATGCGTGTGATACCATTTTCAGCATCGGCTCCACCAGCCACCGGCAGCAACTATTTGTCGTCTGACAAAGCCTCTGGTGGGCAGCCATATACTTGTGAGAAGAAGTATAAGCCCAAAGTTGAAAGTTTAGGTAGGTTTATCATTTCAAAGTGAATTTTGAAATAAACTTACTTTTACTGGTTTCTCGGCATATAACGGATTTGTTTGATGTCAATAAGTAGACATGGAAGTATGATGTATAATGGAATGGCATCTGGCCAAACTCAATGAGACAACAACTTATTTATAACATATTATCTTGTACTTGGTTTTGCATAGGTGAATGGGTTGCATGTTCAACGGGTGGAAGCTTTTTGCCCCACATGATCACTATTGATACTGGAGAGGTATGATTCAAAAAGAATAGTAGCCAGGTTTTGCCAATAGGAACAACCAGTTGATACTTTTGTTCATATTTATCTCTCTTTGAATCTCTTTCTTGTCTTCAAATTGGTTTACCAATTCTTTGTATGGGATGGTTGTACTTTCCAAAAGAAATGATGTGATTAAGAATATGTATGCAATTGTTTCACTTGGAATAATACACACACCGACAACATTAAGTTGTTTGGTTATGGTTGGCCAGGATGTTTCAATGAAGATCGTCTCATTTTGCCAACAAGGACCACGATCTGTTTGCATAATTTCTGCTGCTGGCCTGATTTCAAATGTTACTCTTCGTCAGCCAAGCTCATCTGGGGGTACTCATACCTATGAGGTAGCAATTTATGAAATGAAAAATATAAAAAGAGGGTTTATGTGATATATTTGATTATAGTTGTAAATTTTCTTCTAGATAGTCATACATGGACAACAACTGTGTAAATAGGCTATTGTGGCTACAAGGTGCTCTTAAAAAAGGAGCCAGAAGACTTGCTATTACTTGTCCCTCAACCTTTTTTTTTCTTTCTTTCTTTCTGGAATTCCATTTCTTGAATAGGATTTGGATGCTTTTATGTATGATCATAACTTGTTGTGGCTTTAATGCAAGCTAGGGCCGATTTGAAATATTGTCTTTGTCTGGATCCTTCACGCCTGCTGAACTTGGAGGAAACCAATATGGTAGGACTGGCGGATTGACAATAGTATTGGCCAGTCCTGATGGTCGTGTTATTGGTGGTAGGCTTGCTGGGCTACTCACTGCTGCCACTCATGTTCGGGTATCCTTTTTTTTCCCCCCACATAGTAGAGGTGTGCATGGATGAATTTGATGCATCACATCCATCCGTCCATCTGTCCGGTACAACCATTGCTACAACGGTTGTATCATAAAATTTATCGTTTATGTAATATTTTGACATTCTTACAAATAACCGATAAAATATTTGCAGGTGGTTGTGGGCAGTTTCCTTCCTAGCAATCACCATGAAGTTAAGCCCAAGAAGCACAAATACCGGTTCAAGGCTGCTACTACTACGAACCATGCTCCTAACGCCGAGCACCGTAACTTCAATCCACAGGCTGTGAAAACTTCAATTGCAGAAACTTTCCAGACAGGTAACTGGGATAGTAACTCAGCCATGGACAACTTGAGAAACAATGCTAGTACCGACATAAAGATGTCATTACAAGGACAGTAATTTCCCTTGCAGTCCATGTAATCCCTATATTAGTCCGGATGGGATTTGATAAGAGCTTTTGACAAGTTTAGGATCAAATAGAAGAAGTTATTCAAGAAAATAGATTAATGCTAAAGACTGCTAATTTCTCTCTTGTCATAGCTACTTATTGGAGCAACTCCTAAGTGTGTATTGCATGCTACAAACGTATTTAATATGCACAGATGCTTCTGCATTTTATCATGGGTGGCATTTTCGTATGATACGATGTTGTATGTAGCAGATGTGGTTTCGAACAAATTCTTGATCCCCCACCCCCCACCCCCCACCCCCAAAAAGAAGAAGCAGAAAAAAATGAATCAAGTTTATGGATAGAACAACTATCACCACCCAAAAAGAATGAAGTTTGTATAGCAACTCCAACAAAACAGCAACATATGGTACAATATCATTTGTCACCTCTAAATTACATTAGAATCAAATGAAAAACTAAGGCTAAAATCATACAACAAGGTGGCAACAGCCAAACCCAGATCTTGTTCAGATTTGCTGGGGAAAATTCTATCCCAAAAAAGAAAATTAGCAGACAACCTTAACATTCCCCATCCAAACATGGAACACCCAAAGTTACGTATCAACGCAGTAGAACCTGCATTAACATTTACAAATATAAAAAAAAAAAAAGAGAGTTACTTAGGTTCATGGACTGCTAACCACTATTGCAACTGCTACGCAATTTGAACACACACATCAACATATAGAAAGCACATCCTATTAAAGGAAGCTTGTACAAAAATTGCAGAAGAAAAGGAAAAAGGCAGGGGAGTAAATTAAAACAGTAAAAGTCAAAATGCATACATTTACAAAACTTGCCATCTTCTCTAACCGGTCATTCATCGTTAACGATGGTCCAGACCATCCTACATTTGCAACACGAAAAAAAAAAAAAAAAAAAAAAAAAAAAAAAAAAAAAAGGGAAGTTGATTCAAAAGTCATATTCAAAAAACGCTTCTTTATTCATGAAGGAAGCAAGTGTGGTTCATGATGCTTACCAGAATATAGTAAAGGCCAATAATATTACACTGTAGCCAAGTTTGTAAAGTCGCGTCTTTTTCTCCCAAGGAAGCTGGTTGAAAATCTCAGTCACATCTAACAAGTGACGATTTTCTATGTACCTGATCACACATTAACATCAGTTGCTGCAATATCTATCAATTTAGAAGAACAAACACATTGTTGCTATCTAAGATGTATATCAGAGGTTGCATAAAAAAAGACAAGTGTACAAGTAACCACCATAGGACAGTTTATATCTAAGATGACAAAGTAGAGACAGCAATTATAATTATCATGAGAAATCTAAAACATAAAACACCAAATCACAAAGCTCAAAATATTCTAAAGCCAGTGATACTGAGAACTCACACTTTCACATCATAATACAAGTATGGGAGGCACATCAGAAGCATCACCCAATGTCCCGTCACAAGATGGAGGAAGCACAGGACTCCCTGCATGATATACTCCGGCAGAAGAGCTTTATTTATCCTAGATGCCGAATCATATGGGTTAACATAGTCAAACTCAAGGTCTGCCAAGCACATAAGCTGCAACGCAGAAGTTGACAGACGATCGATCAAAAGAAAATTAAAAAATATATATATTTACAAGACAACCAGTAAGACTGTTAAAAGTATATTTATTTCTTTTTTCATTGTTGTGGCCTGTGGGAGGGGGCGACTTATGTGAAAAGAACACTAGGCCTTTGCTGCTTACTGTTTAAAAACTCAACTCCATTCACTTGGCGTTGGCGGAGGAGCTCAGTATTACCTTTCTTTATCACTTGGGTCCCCTATCCATTCACTTGACGCTACTAGAAGGTATGTCATGACTCATGAATGAAAAGCATAGTGAATTTTCTTTAAATAAAGCATTGCGGTAAGTATTCCAAAGTAATCATAGGATTACATTTTCTCGACAAAGAAAGGTTCTAACAGTCTTAAGTAACCACTCAAAAGGAGCTTCAACTTCCACAGACCAGTGAGTTTCTAGCACAAGAAAGGAAACTAGGCCTCAAACTTCATCAAAAGTCAAAGAGTAATGCTAGTTCATCCCCTTGTTTAACACACAGAGCAATGTGAAACTTTAGCATATTAAGAGATGCATAATTAAACTCCGTGCTGCTTACATGCTCAAAGCTACAAATTTAGTACATCAAGACTCTGTCTTTATGCTTGATTAGCCAAACAGAAATTCAGTAACAAATTAGCTAACTCTGCTTACTAAACACACAAAAAAAGGCGCTTGCTTTTTCTCTGTATTCAGATCAACCTCAACACTCAACACTTGACCGAAATTCTTGAAACCAATTTCTTCGTCTTCTTATAGGAAAACAGGAAAAACACAGAGCAGACGAAAAGCAAAAGTACCTGGTAGAGGAGGATAGCAACAAGTGCTATGAGCACGAAGAAGGATAATAACCAACTAATAACGTCCCCCATCATCTCCACCCAAAAAAAAAAAAAAAAATCACTATATACCCGTCTTTAATTATTGCTATTCTTCAACTTTATTCATCATTTCTCCCTACCTAACACCTATCTCTCTACTGTGTGTGCATATTAAAAATAATAATAATAACCTATGACAGCTAATTACCTTACAAATTATCAAATCAAATACCAAACGGCGTCGTTAGTTGTTTGCTGACATGGAGGCTCGGTCGTCTATCTGTCTTGTGCAAGAAGAAAATGGCAGATGAATTTGTTCAGATATGTATACCATACGAGAAAGTAGTACTAGTAGCTCCGTTCATCATCTTCTCGGCTTCTCCAGTGTGATCCGACGACGACGTATCCTCTTTCACCAACCATGCCGATTGAGCAAGCAAATTGGTCTCCCTATGACAACAACGGAGGGTAAATTTCGCCTCCTAAACATTTTGTGCGAGCAAGATTTGAGCGAGCTGGTTTCAAAAAAAGATTGACCTGAACGGACCTACTTTTATTTTGAATGCAGGACCTGCGTTGCGATTGCTGGTGCTGATTATTGTGTGGTTGCAGCAGACACTCGAATGTCAACTGGTTACAACATCCTTACTCGCGATTACTCCAAAATCATTCCTTTGTAATTACTTTTACTTCTGTGGCTTTATTTTTTATTTTTTAAATATACTTGAAACAAAATCCACCTGATAAAGGCAGTATTTGTTTTATTTTGTGTAATGGGCTCTGTTTCTTGCAATTAGTTGAATCTTTGTTGGACATCTAACTATCTAAGTAGGCATGACCAAGAATTTACTGTTGATTTGAAGCATGATATATGTGGCGCTTTGAACTAGATGGAGATGCCTGTAAACTCAAATTCTTGGAGTAGGCTGGGGTTTATACCAACCAACTGTGTCTTCCCCTTTATTTCTGCTAATAGATGTTCATCACATATATTTGAATCTTTCCAAATTGGATCATCAGTGTGCTATAAATTCCAATTTTTTGTTGCTTTTTTTAATCTATGTAATGTAATGCCTACTAATTCTCTCCGTCCAAACAAAAAGGAAAAAGATAGAGAAAATTGGTTTGATTACTTGTGTGGTAAGTTTTTCTGCTTTCCTTTTTTTCTCTTCCTTATGATATCATTGATATGTAGGGCGGAAAAAGCCGTCATGGCTTCCTCAGGTTTTCAGGCTGATGTGAGAGCTTTGCAAAAGCAGCTGACAGCTAGGCACTCTGTGAGTTACTAAAGTTTGGAAACATTTTATCCTCTTCAAATGCCATCCCCATTTACAACCCGTTATTTCAATTGCACTTATGTTGTATATACTTAACA
Source organism: Gentiana macrophylla (assembly GCA_026214975.1). Classification (NCBI taxonomy): domain Eukaryota; kingdom Viridiplantae; phylum Streptophyta; class Magnoliopsida; order Gentianales; family Gentianaceae; genus Gentiana; species Gentiana macrophylla. Next base: position 1,307,223 of record CM047813.1, on the reverse strand, counting down.
AGATAATGTGTTGGTGATATACATTGTGAAAATCACACAAACACATCTGACAGCTTCGGGCAGATGCCAGAATGAAACGGTTATATATCCATTTTGTATCTTGAGTAATTATTCTTACTACATGTATGCGAAGCAGTGCCACATATTAGCTGTGTTCTAAGCAGTTTAAATGTATACTTTAGGAAGCTATGTGCATAGCAACTATAGTGTTGATCCCAAAAAAGGTTGGCTGGGCCTTGGTGCCACTTTCACGCCATTTACTTGTGAATTTCTCCGTCAATGGTGTCCATAATTTTCCATTAAAACATAGTGTTATGTCGTTCAGTTGTTAAGTCTTTTCCTTTCCAACATGTTCTGTTCACTGTATTCGTTTTTTTCTCTCATAAGAATCCAATGCATGGCATCATGGCAGGCTCTCTTTTGGCACTAGACTAGAGTGAAGCAGGATTTTTCTGGCCATGCCAACTAAGAATTTAATTTTTGTTTCACTTCAAATGCAGACTTACCAGCATCAACATAACAAGCAGATGATCTGCCCTGCAATGGCTCAGCTGCTGTCAAATACTTTGTATTACAAACGTTTCTTCCCATATTACTCATTCAATGTCCTAGGCGGACTTGATAATGAAGGTAAAGACCTGTTCGTTCATTTTCCTCATTGTCCCTGTATTCTTGACTTCTTTTTTGTTCTGTCTATATACATATTGTAATCGGATTTTTCCATTATCTCCAGGCAAAGGTTGTGTCTTTACATACGATGCTGTTGGATCTTATGAGAGGGTAGGATACAGTTCTCAAGGCTCTGGCTCTACACTCATTATGCCATTTTTGGACAATCAACTGAAATCTCCTAGTCCTTTGTTACTGCCTGCCAAGGTTGGATGCTGTTCACAACTGTTTGCCTGCAATTTATATTTTTGAACCAATTATGTATATTTATTTGTTTTTAAGCTGTTCAAATCTTTGATATTGTTGTTAAACAGGATGCAGTTACACCACTAACAGAATCGGAAGCTGTTGACTTGGTAAAGACATGTTTTGCTTCAGCAACCGAAAGGGATATATACACTGTGAGTCTTTCTTGCATTTCTTCTCTTTCGTAGAATGTAGACTGTTGTATGTGTTGGCCTACTTGAAACTCAATTCAGAAAAAACATACTGGAAAAGGTGAAAATAGTAAAACCAGCAGAGCCGAAAACAGAAGCTTAGAGAGTTTTGATCAGAGTAATGGCAAGAAAATTCTGCATTTTACATGACTCCTAATTAAACTCATACAGAATATAAAATGATAATTTCATTTCTACGTTAAAAAGTGTATGGATCTGACTTTCTGAAAAACCTTCTTTACTTTGCTTATTTGTTGGTAATGTTCTGAGCCAATTTTGTTTACATTTTGTCATAATGTTAAGGACAAAGAATGAATCATGATGCTAGTTTAGAAGCTCTGTGCTTTTGTGGATCATTTTTTCAACTAAATAAGGGTGTCATGTGTTACAGGGAGACAAACTGGAAATTGTCATTCTGAATGTAAAGGGGGTTCGTCGTGAACTGATGAAACTGAGGGAAGATTGAAACTCACTCACTCCCATGTTATACTTAATGCTTTGGATTCCTTTGGTGTTATTTGATGGAAAAATGTTGTAAGACCATATTCAGATCTTGATGATAGAGCTAGAACTTTGTCTACAACTCAACTATTATGAATATTTCCTTCGTTTCTTGTGTTTTCTGGGAAATTTTCAGTGTATCTGTTTTAGCTAGATTAATTATTGGCTCTAGTATGCAATCAAACAGATTTTCCATTGAAATTGAAAAACTCAAAATATTTATTGAACAATATAGCTCAATGTCTTTTTAATGTACCCTGCTGCAGTCTTCACTTTGAAAAACCTGTATGATTCGTGAACTTTGTGGACGACAGAATAGGAGACTTGTTTGAGAAGGTTTCTCCATGGATTCTGTGGTCTTCACTTTCAGAATCTTGGCCGTTTTGCAAACTTTGATGACAGCAAAATGAGTGACTTGTTCGAGGCCTTAAATGCATTCAGCAGTCTTCTCTGTCACAAGATTGGCTGTTTGTTTCACAAACTTTGGAGACAACAAAATGCGCAGTTTGTTTGATGGTATTCCAGTTACCTACTACCATAGTTTGTTTGATGCAATTCCAGAATCATGCTATAATAGTTGATGAGGATACTTTTTGCTACTGCTGATTACTACTATACTAGTAGTACTACTTTATCCTCTTTATAAATACTACTGTACTACTAGTCTACTAGTGATTAGTAGTATAAGTGGGTTGGAAGTTATATATCCAAGAAAATTGAAGGAGACTTTTAAACTTGTTTTAAGAATTCCGAAATCCTATTCTATTCCTTTCCTGGGGGAAATGAAAAGTTCTAGTATTTCGTTACATACAAACAAAAAATGAATATGCATGCATCCAGAGAGCAAAAGTCCACTACTCCTACGTACTAATAAAGCTATGGTTTAATAAAATTATTATGCAAAGCATTTGACACAACAAATTTGTTTTGGACGCAACATATTCTTTGATTATTTCACACGCCATACACACACAAATTTTAGAATGGTCATGATACAAATCCTACTTGATGCACTACAATCAATAGGAAAATTTCTGGACGACATGGACCTCTAAAAAAACAATCATAAATCTTGATATTGATGACTTTGTGGTCCAATACTTGCACGTGGATCACCCTAAAATTAGTGTGTTGACACTCGTTTTATTTCTTTTTAGGGAAATGGTATGTGCACTACACAAATGTGTAGTGCACTTGTAGTGCCATGGATTAAAAAGATGTTAAATTTATTATGATGGGTCATCATAAAAAGAATAATGTTGATTGTGTTGTGTAAAATATGTGGTAAGAAAAAGTAGAGGATGTATCGGTGCTCTTCTTTTTATTGATAAGGTTTTGTTAGGTCCACACTCCAGAAGCTTCCTTAAGATATCCCCTTTCCCCAGCTCATCAGTTTCTCACTCCGGAGATCCTTCACTTTACCTTTGGGTAAGCTCCTCCTCTTCTCTTCATTTGTTTGTTTGTTTGTTTGTTTGTGTGGTTGAATTTGCTACGCACATTTTGAATTGCTGTGTTTCTATTGATGGTTTGTTTTATCTCTCTCTTCAAAGGATGAAGGAAATATTAATAAGCTTTTTCAAGAACCCCCATAATGTTCTTTGAATCTTAGTTAGCCAGCCCATCTATATGTAATAGCTTTCTATTAACCAAAAGAATGGGCTTTAAGTTTAGAAACCTGTTGAACTGAAGAAATCTAAGCTATGCCCACTTGAAACAGATGCTCAAGATGCTTTTATTTTTATTTTTTTAAATTTTAATTTTGCTAAATTTCCACTAATGTACTGTATGTTATTTTATTATGTATAAAGCATTTGATTTGCCTGTTGTTCACTACAACTACAAGTACATGCTCATGCATACATATTTGATTTCTGAAGGTATAAACGTTAGCTAATGTATGGCCTCCGAATGAATCTAGATTATGAGCCTGTATGTTTTATTCCTGCTTTGCTTATGTGTATGCGGTTATGAGGTGCTTTACAGGTGTTTCTTGTTTCTCTGAGCAAAATGCCAAAGCTCTTTGGAGGGAAAAATCCTTTTGATGACCCCTTCTTCACTCAACCCTTTGGCAGCTTCTTAGGTGTAAATCCATTCGATCACCCGTTTTTGGCTCACCCATTTGACGATAAGGTTAGGGGACGGAGGCAAGTTACCATTGAGGAATTGAACCCTGGTGATGATGATGATGATGATGATGGTGTTAGAACTACTGATTCTAGAAAAAAACTCATTCCTGAAAACCCAATATGGAATAGTACACAAGGTATAGGCCTTGAAGACTCTAGATGTGCATAAAAGTTTCACTCTGTTGACTTGGAATTGCTTTATATGATAGGGATGGAGAGGTCCTTTATGTATCAAAAAGTTGCCTATGGAGGTCCTGAAGGAATTTACCACACTTGCTCCGAAGGCATGATGACTGGTGGTGATGGGGTGAGTATACGGTTTTGACTTTTGAGAGAAACAAGCCTTTTCTTCTTAGTTGATAACAAGATTTTGTAAATTTGATTTTTTTTGTGTGCAGGTTTTCCTTGCAGAGATGAAGGAAGAGGACAAGACCAATGATGAATCGCTGCATACCATTTCTAAGGGGTTACGCAATAAAGTACAGTGATTGTTGTTTTTCTCTTCCTTTGAACTAGAGATGCTTCTTTATTTTTCATTAGATTATGCAGACTTTCAGTTGTGAAATATACCTTGCATTGCAATGTCTTAAAGAAGCTAGTAATCTTTTGTGTTTTGCATTTATCTACTTATAATCAGAATCTGATGAATGCCAGTGATTGTGTTTTACAAAGAGGGGATAAGATAATTATCTATTCTGTTAATCTTTTTTAATTTTTTTTATTTTACCAGGGTCACTCTATGACTACAAAAAAACGTTCAAATGGTGAAAGGAACTCGATGCAGACTTTACACAATCTGAATGAAGGTCTCCTTTCCTTTTAGGAGTTGTTTATCTGTTTGTTCTTTTTATAATGAATGAATGAGTGAACATTATTTTTAGTACCTCTGCAAATGTTTTGATACTTGGCACTACAACATTATTCATTAGACGAGCTTTCCGGTTTTGAAGAAGATTGGAAAAGCAATGCTGAAAAGTATTTTCCAGGGTGGGGCAGTGGGTTCAATCTGTTAGAAGATGCAGGTTCGTCGTGTATTTCTACGTACTTTCTTATTCAATAAGTGAATTTTCATAGTATCTCATTACTAGTATAGATTGCAGTGATCATCAAAACATGAGTGATCATAGTTAAGGTCCATGTTCTGTTTGATGTCCTGATGTATTCATAAAAAGGGAAGATGAGAAATTATATTATACGAGCAGTTACATTACCCGTTCTCTAATACAAATGCAGGGGCTAACCAGAATCATCATGGATGGGACGGGTTTCCCCAGCTCGGGTTCCCATCGTGGAGTGGTTGGGCTCTTCCATCTTCTTCTGCAGACTATGGAGATTATGCTGGAACTTGGGTACCAGCTAATGAAAACCGACCTAAGAAAGTTGTCCCTGTGAATATAGATTAGGGTCCTTAAATTGATAATACATGTCCTGCCTATAACCTTTTAGCTTACTGTTTATGCTACTATGTACAACAACTACAAACGAGTCTTAAATATCGTTGTTGTGTATGATTTCAGGCATTCTCACTAACTATATGGTTTCTCATTTCCCATCTTTGTATTCATTTCGAGCATTTTCATCTGGAACAATGCACACTTGTCTTCCTCCTGTATGATGTGCCGCGATTGCTAGCCCCCCCCCTATGCTACTAGCTATAACACCACCATCAGACCTTGCTTCAACTCTCAGTTTTGATTTTCAACCACCTGCCATTGCAGATATCATCTCAGCAGTGTTTGACTCCTGTTTTTGGCCACACTCACAAATTTCTATCATCCCATTATCAAACTTGACTTAAAAAAGAAGAAAACATTGTTGAAATGGAGATGTACTTACAGATTTGATTGTAGCTGTTTTTGGACACCATAGCCTTCTTTATCTTGTGTTCTTGATTTATTTTTTATTTTTTAGTATGTATGTTTCTCTGCCGGTTTGTACTTTAACTGCTCTAAACTCTGAAAACGTTTGTCCTCGCTTGGTTGCCATTTTGTAGAACATTTTTTTTTTTTTAAAAGGTAATTACAGTGATCGCAACATACTCAATTGCTTAAAAGATTTACACTTGAAATGGATCTGGCCGACTTGGTGCTTAGTCAATCCTTGTTACTATCCCTTTCTTATATCTGATGCTTAGCTCATGGCTTGTATGGATTTGTCATTTCATTCAAGAAAAAACTTATCATATGCGGGTCGAAATCAAAGTGTCGATCAAACAACCGACAAAAAGACATATAAATGACTTGAGTCACCATTAGACATGTAAAGCTAAACAAAGAGAAGCAACTATGTGGCCGATGCAAATATGGTGATAAAGTTAGGAGAGATGTTTCATCGTACGACCTTCCCTAAGCTACTGTAACGCCTCTGTCATGAATATCGAGTCCTTATCCGGACATGGAACGTTCGGTACGTGACATTTAGAATAAACCTTAAATCTCACGCAAGCCTCGTATCATGTCAGAGTAATTAAAGATTTGCGCGGAAGAAAAACAAGCTGAAGACTCGGGAAATGGACCCTCGGGGTCTTCTAAAACAACCATCAACGAGAATACAACTGCTGTCAAACTAAATTATAAATAACTAGAAGCAAAAATTGTTATCCATTACAACTCACTTGCCTGAAAAGAAAGAAGAACTACAAAATGAAACTAAAACATAAATAACTCCATCGCTCCATCCGAAGCTAGCACTCCAAGCTCGTCGTCAAAACAACATGTACTTGCAACCTTCTTATTCCAAATAAAGGAGTGGGCTTGTGCACAAGCTCAGTAAGGAGAAAGAATATCAAAAAAGAGATTCATGATTGTCAAGTGCCGGGAGACACGACATGAATCCACGTTATCCACTTTCACAAATAGTTTAATGAACAATACTTGAAACATAAAGAAAACCACTTTAACGTACATATTTAATGCATAGAAAAACATGCATATGTACTATATCAGTTTATCTTGCACGTACTAATTAAGTTACATTACTTACTTAGCCTACTCGTGTTCTTGTCATGTCTTGTCTTGACTTGTCTTGTCACTTACTTAACATGAGGGCATGGTGCGACACGGGGAACATGACTAGTCATACGTCCAACGTGGGGCTGGGTTACGGTACCCCGTTTGGTATGTCGTCTTGAGAACGACATGGGAAATTAAACTAGTCACACGTCCGACATGAGACTTAGAACCCATGGTACTGCGTTCAATACATCGCAAGGTCACTAACTATAAACACATAGGAGCACGTAAAACACATAAGACCATGTCTAACCTACGGGAACATTCCAAGGCCGTACCAACATCGAACTCCCATCCTATCTCCACTACTCGTAACCAAGACACATAACAGTTTATATTGAAAACTTTGTTTGGAAAATACCCGGCAACATGTAATGGTGTCTCGTTCATGCAGTTTAACATAAAACAATATTCAAACAACTTAAAAGCATAATCTTGATACTAAAAACGGAACCTTTTAACAAGAAGAACTCATTACCTTTAGACGAGCCGAACCCAAACAACAACCGAACTATGATTAGCCTTCGAAACCTCAAGAACTTACAAACAACCCTAACATCAAAGGCCAACACCCTAACTTAACAAGATCAATCTACGAATTGAAATAAGGACTACGATGATTACCTTCTTGAGGATAAACAAGATCCAAAATTTCTCCTGAATTAGGATCTGCCTTGAAATTGAGTCTATGATCTGTAGACACGTCCTCGATAAGGTCGGACACATCCTGGACACCAAAACTAAGTCGCTTAACCTCGTGCAATGCTCGGTTCAGTGAGCCGGAAGTCCTGGGCACGTCCTAGGATTCTGGGATACGTCATGGGCACTTTGGGACATGTCTGGGGCATGCCTGAGGCAAGTATGGACGCTTAACCGTGGGCTGTTGATCGGCTGAAACTGGGTGTCCAATCTTACCGGCAGTGTACCGGGTCAAATTGTAGTCTAGTCTGGTGAATCAAGGTCGTCTCATCAGGGAACACGATATAATTCAAAGTGTGGTTAAACACCAATTAGTTATTATTATCTTGATCTAAGTCGCAGTTTTAACATAAAAGTGATAGTTTCTGTACTTAGTAAAATTAATAATTAAAATAAAGGTACTAGCCAAGACAATTTCATTGAACTACAGTCTCATTTAGCTTTAAGGACGTGATTAATTCGGCCTATTAAGGGTATTCAATTGTGTGAAACGGTGCACTCCGTGTTCTAACAATTTCCCCTCATACGAGTGTACGAAATTGTTCTATGCCTCCTCCTTGGTTTAAGAGCCCTAAACCTAATGATTTGACATGATAAGCTCTCGAGTACAATTAATCTTTCCCCGGATAAGAAAGAGGGTTCCGTCAGACGGCCAATTTTACCTTCCGGTTTTTCTACCTCGTTCTCACACCTAATGTCTCCGTTCGGTATCAATTAAGTGTGTGTGCGCTAAGATTGGTTAATTACTCCAACATGAGCTAATAATCAATTTAAGTAGAAAAAGATTCAACACAATTGAAATTAAAATTTACATTACATAATCATCATCCAATTAACTAAAAAGATAAAAAATAGTTCAATTACATATCTTGGCTAGTTACAAATTTAGCCACTCATTATTACAAATACTAAAATATTTAATTTAGCATTTATAGTAATCAGATTAACAAAACAAAATAAAACTAGAATATTATGTTACCGATTACAACCGATAAGTTTGCAACGGCAAGCTTGTTCCCATCTCCGGTGAGCTTCAATGGAGGTTGCACCAATTTATCGAGCTTCTTCCACGTAAGATACACCAAGAAATTAGACTAACATTCTAGGATTATATTTGTGATGAAATTAGCTAAATATTGTAAATAATTTTTGGCTCTAAGAGCCTTTAAATGATGGTGCCTGCAAGAGAAAAAAATAAATAAGAAGATATATCTGTGTATTTTCCTCTTTCTCCGTTGATATATATATAGTAGATGGGGAGAATAATTGGTGGGCCCATTTCCCGGTTTAAACCGGTAATTCCCGGTTTGAGTCGGAATATTGGCATGTGGGTAGTTGTCAGACGTATTAAATGCCAAATATTCTCCAAATATTCGCCAAATCTAGCAAAATCTTCATATATTCCGGCGTGCGCCGCTAAAGGTCTCTGACAGCTTCTTTTGCGACGCTTGGCGACTTAATAGGCCGGTTCTTCACAGCAGTTCGGTAAAATGGCCATAAATTGAGTTGTAGACCTTCGATTGATGTGATTCAAAGTGCGTTGAAAATATCGTTTGAAGATCTAAAACTTTCATGAAGAATTCTTCCCCAGAAAATGCCTTTAAGTTGGGTCAAATGTCCGTTGAAGATAGGCTACGGTAGAAGCACTAAGGACAATTGATCTGTTTTAACTCGTAAGCTTATGACACACTCTTCTATCCCTCAAAAGACATGTTTTAGGCTCAACACGTGTCATCATTCGGGGTCTTGGTCAATCTATAATCCTGCAATAAATTACCAAAATACCAAGCGTAAACCCGACACGACGCTCCGGTTACTAAACCGGTACAAAACCTATAAAAATATGATATTTTATATAATAATTACTACTTACACATTTGGATGAAGCTAAGCAATTAATGACTTGAATTGATACAAAAACATCAATAAATACATGAGAAATGAGGATAAAACATCATAAAAAGTATCATCTAATTGACTTACATCAGCTGTGATCGGTTAAGCGAGCTAGATTCTCACCAAAACTCTGAAAACGCGATTATGATGAAGTCTAGGGCTCCCTAAAGCCTTTTTATAGACCTTTCAAGGATTAGGTCATTTTTTCATAAACTTGGAGGAAAAGAAAACTTAAAAAAAAAAAAAATAAATAAATAAAAACTAATTTCGAGTAGACAAAAATACCCCTAGAAGGAGACTAGGGGATTTACAGCTATTATTTTGAATTGCTATCTTTTCACGAAAACTCAACGTAAAATTTTAATTACGGAAATGATATTTTAATCGTCCCACATCGGATATGCACGATTGATGGTGTAGATCTATATTATAATATAGATCTAACACCGATCATCATTACAAAGGCTCTTTTAATTATGAAGTATCATTACAAAGAGCATGAAGTTGGTATCTTTTGTGCATAATTTCGGGATTTTTACATTTCATTTTGTTGGTTAGGATCAACTTTCAATAAGTAGAATGTATCCCTTAAAAAAAAATTAAAAATTAAGTAGAACGTAGTTCGTAAATGTTTATAATATCGATTTTTTTTAAGTGTGACGCCGTAATAGGTATTGGGAATATGCTTTCTATTATGGGCCTTATGTAGAAACAAACATTAAATTCCAGGGGTTCAATCGGCATCCCACTTATACTATCGTCACATTTTTTTATTATCTTTTTTTACCTCCGGCACCACACATATATTCTTGTTTATACTGTCGAACCACACTGTTAACGTCAGTGTCAGTGACGTTCATCTTGAATATTAACGTCAGTAGATTGACGTTACTAATTAATGACACTTTTATAACGTAAACGTCGGTGCCACTGACTTTGGTTTTGAACAACAACGTCAGTGTTACTGACTTTGGCTTTCAAAAGTATAGTATTTCTTAATAGGTAATTCTTTGATAATGATCGACATACATAAACTCACACACATAGATATACTAACACATCATCATAGAGGATCTAGGCTAGATCTTATCCAATCTAACTAACTAGCCAAGTGTCACTATTGTATACATGCCAAGTGTGACACTATATATTCTCTTATATCTTTTCAGCCCCTCTCAAGCTAATGTGAGGCATTGTCACATTGTTTTTGTCTCAAAAACAGTTGAATGCACTCACTGACAGAGCCTTAGTAAAACATTCAGCTATTTGATCTTGTGAAGACATGTGACAGACATCAACTTCTTTATTGGACACTTGATTTCTGATGTAGTGAACATCAACTTCTATATGTTTTGTTCTTGCATAATACACATGATTTTGTGCTAGTGAGTTTGCCCTTGTGTTGTCACACCAAAGTGTTGGAACATCAGCCAGTTTGAACCTCATTTCACCAAGTAGCTGTGTGATCCACTTAACCTCAGCAGCTAAATTAGTTAAAGCTCTGTATTCTGACTCACAGCTTGATCTGGAGACCACATCTTGCTTCTTTGAACTCCATGATACCAAATACTTTCCCAGATATACACAATATCCTCCAACTGATTTTCTGTCAATGGGACACACTGCCCAATTTGCATCTGAAAAACCATGCAGTTCCAGTGAACCTGATGGTCTAAAAATCAATCTCATACCAAGTGTTCCTGCTACATATCTGAACAACCTCTTTAGGGCCTACCAATGAACTGTGTGTGGTTCTTGCATAAATTGACTGAGAGTATTAACAGCAAAGGCTATATATGGCCTTGTTAATGTGAGATATTGTAGACCTCCAATAGCACTTCTATAGAGACTTGGATTTGTCATAGGCTCTCCTTGTTTAGGCAGCAGCAGTTTTCCAGACACCGTTGGTGTTGGACAGGGTTTCAAGTTGTCCAATCCTAACCTCTGAAGTAGTTGGGAGGCATAGTAGGATTATGTTAGATGTAGTTCATCCTTGTTTCTAGTGACCTGCATACCCAAAAAATAAGATACATGACCAAGATCTTTCAAAGAAAACTTGGAATTCAGCATATTTATAAACTTCTGTATCAGTGTTGAAGAGTTCCCTGTCAACAATATGACATCCACATATATTAAGGCAAATAACACAAGATTTTCCATTTTAAACATGAACAATGTGGTGTCTGATTGAGTTTGTGTAAATCCCCAGCTGACCATCTGATTTCTGAGGGCTTCAAACCAAGCTCTAGGGGCTTGTTTGAGCCCACACAAAGCCTTTTTCAACCCACATACATACCCTGGCTTGCCTGAATCTTCAAAACCTTTAGGTTGTTCCATAAACACAGGTTCCTGCAAAGAGCCATTCAAAAAAGCATTGTTTATGTCAATTTGTTTAATAGGCCAGTTCATTGACACAGTTATGGCTATGATGATTTCTGATAGTGGAAGACTTTGGCACAGGATTGAAAGTCTCTGTGAAGTCAATGCCATAGTGTTGACTGTATCCCTTAGCAACTAATCTTGTCTCGTGCTTTATAATTGTGCCATCTGGTCTGACTTTCAGTTTAAACACCCACTTACTGCCAACTATATTCTGTCCAGGGCATGGTTGAACTAGGTCCCATGTTTGATTATTCATAAGTGCTCTATATTCTTCTGTCATTGCATGTCTCCAATCTGAATTTCCCAATGCCTCTGATACATTAGTTGGTTCAGTAGGGAAAGGTGCCAAGATAGTGACTGCAACTGAGTAAAATTTAGGTTTGAAAATGCCATTTTTAGATCTAGTTTGCATGTGGTGGGGTTGAGATTGTGCAGGTTGCGGTGGTGGTGATGGTTATTGTGGTTGTGGAGATAATGAGGGTGATTATGGCTGTGGTGACGGTGATTGTGGATGTGAAAATGGTGATGGTGACTGTGATTGTGGAGTTAGGGTTAGTGAAGGTAAAACATGACTCTCACCGGATGAACTGGATGAATCAATAGATGCAGGTGTTGTAGGTGTTGTAGCAGCAACAGGTACAACATCAGTCCTTCTCTCAGGGTATGTCTCAGACTGTTCTTGTAAGTGCCCCTCTAGATGAGTCAGACCAAACCAAGGAAGGACAGAGGAAGATGGAGACTCAACTATAACCTGTCTACAAGGACCTTGAGTGAAACCCTCTGAAAAAAGAAATTGAAGCTCATTGAAAACAACACTGTTGGAGATATAGATTCTACCAGTGGAGTCTAGGCATTTATATCCTTTGTGAATAGAACTGGGGCCTAAGTAGACACATTTGATAGTGTGATATTGGAACTTAGTGGTTTGGTAGGGTCTAAGATGGGGGTAGGCTGTACTGCATCCAAAGGTTTTAAACCTGGTGTAGTTAGGTTTGACATGAAACAGACATTCATAAGGAGATTTCATTTGGAGGATATGAGTAGGGAGGGCATTGATAAGAGTGACATCCATTTGGAAGCTATGCCATCAGAAGGACAAGGGCATGGATGCTTGAGCAAGGAGGGTAAGACCAAGTTCAACTATATGTCCGTGCTTTCTTTATGTTCTACCATTTTGAGCATGGTCATGAGGACAAAGATGCCTAAACTGGATGCCTTGTGAATCTAGGACAGCCTGAAAAGGTCTGTATTCCCCACCCAAGTCAGATTGGACACATTTAATATCAGAAGAGAACTGAGTTTTAACCATAGTGTGAAACAGTGTGAAAGTGGATAGAGCTTCAGATTTAGTTTTTAGGGGGTAGATCCAAGTAAATCTAGTATGATCATCAATAAAGTGGATATAGTAAAGGTGACCTTCTGTGAATTTTATAGGAGCAGGGCCCCAAAGATCAGCGTGAACAAGAGCAAAAGGTGCAGTGGCATGAGAACTAGAATTAAGGTGAGGCAAAACATGAGATTTTCCAAACTGACAAGCATCACAAAACTCAAGATTTTCATTAACTTTCAAAGGAAGAGTACAATCTTTCAAGACATGATTCAAAATAGTACTAGAAGGGTGGCCAAGTCTCTTATGCCACACATTAGGATTTTGACTAACATTGACGGACTTAACAAACTTAGACTGAACGTTAGGTTGAACTTGACTGAGATGCACAGCTCTAGTGTTGGATTGAAGGGAGATCTGAGATGTCTTAGCATCCAGATTGGCTATCTGATAGAGACCATCCTTGAGGTGCCCCTTGAGAAGAACTGTCCTTGTTGCTTTGTCCTTGACAAGACAAAAATCAGAATCAAACTCACAAGGATATCATTATCAGAAACAAGTTTAGACAAACTGATCAAATTTCTTGTAATTTGAGGGACATGAAGGATGTCAGTAAGATACAAAGGTGTGGTGGATGTAAGATATTGTGACCAGTGTGTGCAATCACTAGATTTTCACCATTACCTGCAGTCAATGTATCATTACATGCAGTCAATGTATCATTACCATTATAGGTTGAATTGAGATTGAGATTAGCCAAATCAGAGGTCACATGGTTTGTGGCACCACTGTCTAGGTACCAAGCATGATTAGCCACATAACTTGGTGTAGCTACAAATGCAAAAGTCTGTCTAGGTCTAGCTTGTTGTTGCACATCCACAGGCTGAAAATCTGTCTCAAATCGATGCCAACAAATTCCAATTGTGTGTCCACCTTTCCCACATAGTTGGCACACCACTCTTGGGGTGTTTCCAGTATGAGAATTTGCAGGGCTTTGTGATCTTCCACCACCTCTGCCCCTGCCTCTGCATTTCTACCACCACATCTGCCCCTGCCTCTGCATTTCTACCACCACCTCTTCCTCTATAGGAATTTTGACCAGAAGTAGGAGGCCTATGTCCAGACCCTGTGTATGAAGCTACATTTGCTGTGGCATGCTGCTGAGGCAAATTGATTTGAGCAGTAGGATTAAACCTGGCCAAAAGTCTTTCATGTGTAATTAGCTGTGATTGAACCTCCTGCCAATTCAGAGAACCAATTCTGGCAGTAATGTTAACAATAGCAGCCTCATAATCCTTATCCAAACCACCAAGTGTAGCTAGAATTAATTCAGACTTAGAAATTGGATATCCAACAACAGTTAACTTATCACTATAAGACTTCATCATGGCAAGATAATCAGCCATGGATTTGCTTCCTTTTTCTACCTTAGTAAGAGTTGATTTATATTCTAACATGCGAGCCTCAGACTGATTATTAAACAACAATTCTAAGGTGGACCAAACTTTATGAGCAGTGGAGCAGCCTATTACCTCAGTGGCTGCTTGTTCAGTCATGGATCCAAAAAGCCAACCCATCAGGAGTGAATCAATGGAGTCCCATTCTTCTATTGCTGCTCTGTTCATAGTCCCAAATTCTGTAGGTCTTGGAGTTGTTCCAAGAAGATGACCATCGAGCTTGTGGCCTTTAACAATCGGCAAGATGGTGTAACGCCATAGCAAGTAATTTTCTCTGTTAAGCTTCACTATAGTTGCTTGGTTTAGATGGCTGTTAAATGGAGATGGTGACAGATTATTGAAGGATGATATGGGGCCTGGAGAACGAGGTGAAAGAGGTCCAGATCTAATGGGAAGACTGGTAATGGTCGGGAAACTAGACGGGAATGGAGTTTCCGGCAGAGAGCTCAGAAACGGTAATGTAGAGGTGAATAGAGAGCTTGAAGGAACAAATCCAGGGATTTGTGATACTGGTATACCAGTTACAACATGGGAAGTGTGAGTTGGATCTGTAACTGGAGTTTCAATGGTGGAGTGGGATGTCGGAGGTGGATCATCCGCCATTGATTCCGGCGAGGTAGCTCTGATAGCAAGAGTATTTCTTAACAGTTCATTCTTTGATAATGATCGACACACATCAGCTCACACACATAGATATACTAACACATAATCATAGAGGATCTAGGCTAGATCTTATCCAATCTAACTAGCTAGCCAAGTGTCACTATTGTATACATGCCAAGTGTGACACTATATATTATCTTATATCTTTTCAAATAGCAACGTCTGACATTGACGTTATGTTCATTAAAAATATGGAAAATTAGAGATAAGGACACAATCTGAAATATTTTTAAGTAACAGGACAACTACATATTTTTTATAGGGAGAAGGACAACTGCATAATTTTTATAGCGAGAAGAAAACAGTGAATCCGAAAATCGGTGAATCTCCTAGTGAATCGCGAAATCGTTGAATTTCGATAGTGAATTTCGACAATGAATCCGAAAATTAGTGAATTTCGACGATGAATTTTGAAAAATAGTGAATTTCGACGATGAATTTTCGTCGGTGAATTTAAATAGTGAATTTTAACACAAGTGAATTTCGACAGTGAATAAATAGTTTTGTCATTTATGCAAAAGTTTTAAAAAACTGTCCTTCTACTCAATTGATGAAATATTTCTGTCCTTCTCCCTCATTCCCCCTTAAAAATAATCGTGGTGTCGAAATAATTTTTTATGATGTCGGGCCTGCCGGCAATAATTGAATGTCCGTGGTAAAAATGACGGTGCCGATCGAAACCCCAAATTCTATCATTGTTTCTGCAAAAATGGCGTCAAAGCCTAGGACGTTTTCTTTGGGCCACTTATCTCCCTCCCCAAAACCGAGTACTATTTCTCAAAAAAAAAAAAAACCGAGTACTACTATCATCTGAAACCCTAATCGTATTCTCCATTTGCTTACATTTTCCCCTCGTGGACGAAAGCTCATCACACGTCAGCAGCCATGGGGCGTATGCACAGTGGAGGGTTGATTACTCTTCCTCTTTCTCAAACCCTTTTTACATCTTGATGTATATCTATGTATCTATCTATCTATCTAGCTCTTTGGCAATGTGTTGCTAACCTCACGGCTCGTTAATTCAATTTGTTTTGGCAGTAAGGGTATTTCAGCATCAGCTCTGCCGTATAAGAGGACTCCACCTAGTTGGCTGAAGGTTTCTCCTCCAGAAGTATGTAAATTTTGAATCTTGAAGTTTACATCATTCTCATTTTGAGTTTAGCTCGGAAAATTGTTGTTTTGATTAGCTTTTCTCCGGTTGGATTCCAACATTGGCTGATTGTAAATATAGTTCAGTCATTTCGATTTTATTCTGCTATCAGCAATGAGTCTGGGACTTTTTATGAGCTTGATTCAGTATGCTCTTGTTTACTTGTCTATTTTTACTGCATTGAGCTCTCTTTTTTCTAGCTTCTGTTAGTTAATCTACCTTAGCATATAGGCTCTGATGGAGCTACATAGGAATGTGAGAGAAATGTTTACTTGATTTACAGACACTTCTACTAGTGGCTGTTGATGGGCTCCTTTTCCTCTCACTCATTGGCATTATCAAGTTACATTTGGCTCTCCATTTTCGAATGTGGATTGCTTGTTGAATGATGTAACTTTCACAATTTTGCTCATGTTAAAGCAAGCTTTATGTGAATCTTTATCATTAATTCTGTCATGATAGGTAGTCAGTGATATGCTTGTGGCTTTACTTTTTTTTTCCCTCAAAAAATATTAAATTTTTGTCTGCCCATTTTCTCAGGTCGAAGACAGTATTTGTAAGTTTGCAAAGAAGGGTTTTACTCCTTCTCAGATTGGTGTTATTCTTCGTGATTCACATGGAATTGCTCAGGTGAAGAGTATCACAGGAAACAAGATTCTGAGGATTCTCAAGGCCCATGGTATCCTGTTCATATCAAATTTCATGTCTTACGCTTGTTTTGATGGGACTAACCTTATGGATAGTGAACTTTGTCTGTCTGCTTTCAGGCGTGTATTTTTACTATTATGTAGGAGACAGTATTGATGATTTAGTTATTGTACTTGACAGCACTTGCCCCGGAGATTCCTGAGGATTTGTACCACCTGATAAAGAAGGCTGTTGCTATTCGCAAACATCTTGAAAGGAATAGAAAGGATAAAGATTCTAAGTTCCGGTTGATCCTTGTTGAGAGCAGAATTCATCGCCTTGCTCGCTACTACAAGAAGACAAAGAAGCTTCCACCCGTCTGGAAGTAGTAAGTTGACCTTCCTGAATGATAACATCCTCTTCATTTTTTTTTTTTGCATGCATTCTTTATTTTTGAGCGCTTTGGGACATTGCTTATCTGGAATCCTGGATAGGTGCACGGACACGTCGCACAGACACGGACACGTCGCACGACACAGACACGGCTAAGGACACGACACGCCCCTGACCAGGGGCGGCTGCAGGAATTTTGACAAGGGGGTCGGAAATTTATCAATTTTTTCCCGTATCACACATATATTTGTATATTTACCTCTGTACATGTAATTATAGAGTAAATGAGATAAAAATAGGGGTCAATGCATAAAAATAAGGGTCGATTACACATAGATATCGTTTATTAAAAAAAATCTCCACTGTTGTTAAAAAAAAAAATTATTTTAGAGGGTCGGCCGCACCCACAAGCTTGTGGGTGGAGCCGCCCCTTCTGACACGTTATATATATATATATATATATATATATATATATATATATATATATATATATATAATGTAAATAAAATTCAATTTATCAAAAAAAATATTCGTAAACATCTGAAAAGACTAGACAAAATAAGATAGATATTACATAAACTCAATGAATATCTAGAATAGATATTCGACCTTTATACGGTGCCAAAAGAAATGGTGATTGACCTCCAAAATATTACAAATTGTAAAAATGATTGTTTATCAACAAAAAAAACATATAAACTTGATTCGTCGTATTATTTATTTAATTATTATAGAAATGAAAATCGTGTATTTTAACGTTTCCATTGAAAAAAACTTAAATCAAGAAAAAAAATTTAAAAATTTGGGTTCAGGAGTGTCGACAGTGTATCGGATATTTAAATTTTTCAGACATAGTGTCGGAGCGTGTCGTGTCGTGTCGTGTCTTGTGTCGGACACGGCGCACGGCGACCAGATTGAAGTGTCGGTGCATCACAGGTGCCAAGTGTAATTTGCATATTTAAAGGTCACTTTTATCCGTTTACATTTTACTTAGTTTCTTTTGTCTGTTATAGTCTCTTGTGTATTAGATAATGGTACAAATTGCTGGTAACTAACTGACATAGAATGTGACTGAATGCCAAATTAATGGACGATGTTTTATTAATTTCTGTGATTCTAGCTTCTTCTCCGTCCCAAAGTAAGTGTCCACTTTGTGCATTAAGCGACCTATTTCTTTGTACGGCCTTGGACCTTTTGCATTATTAAAAATAAAAAGCGTGTAACATTAAATGCTCCAACAACCATTGAAAGGGCACAAGTGTAAAGTCTTGCATCAGCCATTGAAAGGGCACAAGTGTAAAATCTTGCATCAATTAATGACGTTCAAAGCATTAACTACAGTTTTCTTAGCTCTTTAATTTCTTCTAGTTTCGTAATTGGCATGTGTGCCCCACCTTGAGATTTATTAAGATCTTAGAGGCATTAAAATTATGTGAAGGTGGTGATTTCCACTTCTCTTGTGTTGTTGTGGAGGGCTCAATTTGTAGTGTGCTGTCCAGTTACTTGTACTTTTTCATAAATTTGTGTTGCAATTTATTTCTAGCTATCATCCCCTTGCCTTGGAGGCATTTTATTCCGGTCTTTTTTTTTTTGGGTCTGTTTTAATGATAGGCTGTGGCTTTTTCTGCTTGCAGTGAATCTACAACAGCCAGCACCCTTGTGGCTTAAGAGAATGATAACTAGAGCCAATTGAGTCCATGGTATGGTTTCAGATACTTTTATTTTGGTGTGTATTGATTAGTATGACCGGGGAAGATCTTGGATGCAGTGTATTCCTTTGTGTTTGAACCTTGTGTTATAGGATGGATTTGGTCAACTGACTTATGTACCCATGGCTTCAAGCTCATGATGCTTTTTTACTTTGATTAGTAAAAGTTCTTATTTCCAATTGCATTCGATGTTCCCACCCAAAAAAAATGAAATGCATGTGTTGCACTTGTGCGCGCAAGGATTCAAGCAAATGTGGTAATTTCTTCACGGTTGTCATGTTTACATAAAATTCTTCATGGTACCAAAAAATGTCTGCATATAAATTTGTTGAATAAGGTAGGCTGAGAAGCTTGTAAAATGTAGTGATGTCTGATAAACATAACGTATTAGAGACTTAAAATACAAAAAATTCCTCATGAAACACCCCGGCCCTGATTGTGGTTCCATTATTGCAAAAGCTGAAGCTGTAGTATTTCAGACATACGCTGCTTCATTTAATGTTGAGTAAAGGTTTCAAGGACATGAAAGTAATCTGGGAAAGTTTTTCGGGTACAGCCAGGATCCTTTATGGTGACAGGAACATCTGCACAGGCAGCAAGAGAAAAAGCCATTGCCATTCTGTGATCGTCATATGTGTCAATGGATGTCACCTTTAGTTTTTCTGGTGGGGTGATTATACAGTAATCTGGTCCTTCTTCTACAGTAGCTCCTAGCTGATAATTTTTATTTTTTTAGCAGATCTATCAGGCAAATAATGGCCAAAAAAAAAAATCAAACAATATGAAACTTGGCTATTTTACCTTTCTAAGTTGTGTACATATAGCTATCATCTGCTCAGTTTCCTTCACTCTCCAGCTAGCCACTGTCGACAAAATTTCATTAATGTCAATCAAACAAGATAAAATGACTTGTTCATAGTGTGTATGAATAGCAGTAGTAGTGGTACTAGATACCATCTCTAATGGAAGTGGAACCTTATGCAAAAAGTGCAACTACAGCAAGTGTCATAGCAACATCTGGCATCTTGTTCATGTTGACGTCAACTCCACGCAAGTGTTTCCTTCCAGTTGGGGAAGAAGAATCCTTTGGAGGCCCTTTAACAGTGACACTGTTTTCTGTCCATGAAACTTGTGCCCCCATTTTCTCAAGAACCTCTGCAAATCTAACATCGCCCTGCAAACTGCTACTCCCACAACCTTCAACCGTGATAGTTCCACCCGTGATTGCAGCGCCAGCTAAAAAGTAACTAGCACTTGAGGCATCACCTTCCACGTAAACATTTCCAGGTGATCTGAACAGATAATAATGATTTTATTAATTAGCCAATTCATCAATTCATTGATAAACCAACCATCCAGCAAATCCATTAGACCCTCCCTTACTTGTACTTCTGGCCTCCTTTAATGAAGAATCTGGCCCAGTTGCCGCTATGTTCTACTGTTACACCAAAACGTTCCATCAATTTCAGAGTCATCTCAACGTAAGGAACAGATATCAGTTTATCGATAATCTCAATCTCCACGTCTCCTAAAGCCAGGGGAGCTGACATCAGCAATGCAGTCAGATATTGACTGCTAATTGATCCAGAGAGCTTTACCTGCCAACATCATATTCATAGGTATGAATAACTATTGTAAATACTCCAAATATCTTCTAATATTAATGCACTAAGATTTCTCTGTAAGACCATTGTCAATAAGAATATTCAGGTAGCAAACTAGCTAGGTGAAGCATGTCAATAAGAGAAAAAAGAAATGGTTTAACCTCCGAACAATTATCTCCTAGAGTTCAAAATGGTTTTCCACACACATTATGAATATGATAAACCAAATAGATATCTCAAAGCATGCATATCTCAGAACAGAACAGAACAGAACAGCACAGCATATGATAAATGCTTAAAGCTTTTAACCACAACACAATAGAGATAAAGTAAGTCTGAGGAGGCAATCAAAGCTCACCTTTCCACCAGGAAGACCTCCTTTTCCATGTACCCGAACTGGGGGACACTCTGTGCCTAGACAACAATCAACCTGTGCTCCGAGCTGTTTAAGACCGTTGACTAAATCCCCAATTGGCCTCTCTCTCATGCGTGGAACCCCATCCAATACATAGCTGAAGACAGATCATACAACAGGGAAGATGCAACATTCAAAGCAAATTATTGAACAAGCACAGCCGTAGTTAGAACAAAATTCTTCAAAAGTTAAAGGATCCTGCTTATTTATAGGTAATCAAGTACATAAAAAATGATTTTCATTAGTGCACGTCCATTCTCTACAACATCGTCAATATCGTAGAAGAAACGCGCTACCACAAACTGTCATCTTTGAATGAATAGCTATAATAACTCTGATTAGGTAAGAAACGCAAAAATGTACCTTGAATTTCCACCAGCAGCAGTAACAGCAGCAGTCAGTGGGCGCATAGCTGTTCCCGCATTACCCAGGAACAGTTGGATTTCATCTCTAGAATCTTTACCTACAGGAAACAGGCCACCACAACCTTCCACAATTGCTTGTTGCTTATCACTATTCTCTTCCACATGCAGTCCAAGTGTTCTCAATGCACCGAGCATGTAATGGACATCATCACTGTTCAATAAGTTGTCGACAACAGTCTTTCCCTATGGAACCAATGCAAAGACAATGAAAGCACATACACAGAAAGTCGGTGTATATAGTATATATTTGCTTAAGTACCATCTTTTGCAGCTAATCAAATCAACCTAGCACTATCTTTGGTTTCAACTTTCAAGCAAAGGCATTGTCCTATGATGCTATTCAAGATTTAGAAACTCATGCCACATGTCTGCAAATAGGGGGAAGTTCATAAAACTAAAAACCAAAATGCTGAAGCTTTTAGGCATGACAATGAAGGGTTTAAGATCACAGTACTCTTAGTTCCTAAGCAAAGTACATAATATCAAAGTACTTATATACTCAAGTGCACAAAGATAAACATACTTGAGACAGAGCAGCAAGGAGGAGAATCCGATTGGACAAGGATTTGGAGCCGGGCAGCTTGACAGTGCCGGAGATGTTTCTAATAGGCTGCAGCACAATCTCAGGCTCCGCAGACGGCTTCTGGGTGGTGGCTAATGAAGCCAAAACCTTCAATGGAGTCTTAACACTAGTAAAAAATGAATCTTTATCCGAAACCCGCAAATAATTTGGAGAAGCATTGAATTTTTTTGAGCTAAACAATAAAGAATGTGATGAAGAATAAGGGGTATTACGTTTGGATGTGTTAAGAGTGGTAAAATGAGGGATTTGAATTCCTTGAGACATATTAGCTGCAGTGATCATCACAGCAAATTGAGTTCCGCAAAGAAAACGGGGTAGAACAGGAAGAATAGGAAGAGCCAAAAAAAAAAAAAAAAAAAAAAAAGGGGGGGGGGGGGGGGGTAGGTAAGATTTGATAGGAGCTACTTAGAGCAAAAGTAATGATAATTAGGAGATTGATGGATTTCTTGATGAGGTGTAGGAAGATGAGTGGAGGGAAAATGTAGAAGGATGGTAAAAATAATATGTGTATGATTAGATGTTGTAATGATAATAATTTTTTTAAAGATTATTTATTAAAATAATATTAAAGTAAAAGGGAAGTCATATTTTTTTTTGCAAAAATGAAGAGGTGGGGTCGGCTTTTGACAACTTTTACAGTCTTTGTGGTTATCTAATTTTAAAGAATTAGATAGATAATATCTAAAAAAATTTATCTAATTCAGTTCCATTATTTTGTATTTTAAGAATAGAGTAATTTATTCCGACAGAATATCTAAAAAATATCTCTACATTTCTATTATTACTATGGCTGCTCTTAGCGTCTAACCAACTCGTTGGAGAGAGGAGATTGAGTTTGGTGGGCGGAATTGACTGATTGGGAAGTTGAAAGGAATGATCAGTTGAATGCAGGATGCCATGTCTGCCTCATTCGGAGGAAATTATTGTGTGGTGAGAGAATTTAAGGTGAACTGACGGGTGAAACGATCAGAACCACACAGTTTAACTACAGAATAAAACTGTGTGGTTTCTATATGGTGCCACACGATGTCTCCATACCGTGTGGAGATACTACACAGTAACTTCCCTCGTTCGGGGTGCAAATTTCCTGTCGGGGTTGACTTTTTCATCTCAAGAATTAATTTTTTATTTATTAATACTACCTCCGTCCTAAAATATAAGTCATTTTAGCTTTTTAGTTTTGTCCCAAAATATAAGTCCATTTACAAAACCAATAAAGTATTTATTACATCTTTCTCCTTCTACCCTCATTTATTATATACTTAACCACTTTTTATTATTTGCATTAATACCAATGAAATGTCATTTTAGGTTTTTTAATCAAAATTAATGACAAATAATAAATTTAACCAACTTTCTTAATATGTGTGGAAAGACCTAACAAGACTTACATTTTGGGACGGAAGTAATATTTTTTATATTAGGATCTGTCTAACAAAATGATGTGTGTTGTGGGTGTGATCCAAACCACAAATGGAAATCCGAGGATCCAAACTCCTTGTTTTAGTAAGGACCCTATAACGACGGAAGCGGATGCACCCGTCATATGCGGAGTGTACCCATGTAGCAAGATTCATATTTTTTATTTCTAAAATGAATTCAAATTGTGTGTTTATATTTGTCTGTCTGTCACTTCGATGCAAATGAATATATCATCCAATAACTTCCCCTGTAATGATACATCTGGAATGGGCCTAGGCCTCATGTTATATAGCCTAATGAACCCCCTCCAGATAAGGGACCGCTTAATTGGTCCGTCCGGCAGTTGACTTTATATTTAGTATGAACTCATCGGTTCCTTTACCATGAACGCAACACTGTTGAAAATAAAGGGGAAAAAACAACTGACCTTTAATGGTACTGCACAACATCTTTCATGACATCGGGGGTGTGTTATTCGATTTTTGAGACGTTGATCGACTCTGTAAATATATTGTGTGTGAGGTCGAAGGTAACAATCAACCTATGAAAAATCGAATATATCACAGTACGAGGTTCAAGTACACCTCATTGTGGTGGTGCTGTGAATGTAGGCACGGTGAAATACTTGTATAGAGAGGGGATTTTGAGGTGAAGTGGCGGGTGAAATGATCAGAATCACACAGTCTCTCTACACGTGTGGAGACACCACACAAGTATTTTTTTGATGCTAGTAGTAAAGAATGGGAAAAAAAAATGCATTTAAAACTAGGGGTCAGAGTCTATAAGGACATATTTTAAACTTAAATGGTTGAGAATGACAGTCACTACATGTGTTACTACATTTTTGTACATGTGTTACTACAGGTTTGTCCTTTTCAATCATTTTAGATTAAAACTCATCCTTTACGATCTTTAACCTTTAAAACTATGAAGGAAGTATACTGTATTTGATGCAGTTTGCTTTCTTCAAGTAGCGTTTAAATCTTTGATTATGACGACTTCAATACCAATAGATCAATAAATCTACGTATTGATCAATCAACGATGTAAAAATGTATTTATTATATATGTCAACTGTAGGAGCACGTTGGTTTTGACGATAACATTTTCCATATAACATTAATGGCTATATTTACCAACAGTGTACCCTATGAATAGAATCATGAATGAACAATGGAGGGCAAAAAAGGAAATGTATTTTCCACAAAAACAATTAAACATAACAAGTTCAACGTACCTTTTTATTATGACACCCATTGTTTATCTCAACTTGTCAATAATGGCTTTCAAGTACAAATTAAAGATAAATATCATCATATTAATAACATGCCGACTTATTAACACAAGTATTCTATACCATTTATATATAAAATCAAATAACCGATGACTATATCTTATCTTATATCTATTAAAAGCTAAGGGGCTCTTCCACAATTGACCACGTGGCATTTAATTTTCATTTATTTAGGTCTGCAGTTTCTTTCTTTTTTTTTTTTTTTTTTTTTTTTTTTTTCGGTAAAAACCGTGATTTCGGTTATCTCGTTATATATAAACCGGTTTCTTTTTTTCGACTCTCCGTCACATAAATTGAACCAAAGTGTATATTTCTATACGATTTATTTTTAGTACTTCCAACAGACAGTGCGGATTCAGTCTTACATTTCAATCAACCGAAAAATTTCGATTTCTGGATTCGATTTCGACACAACAATTGAATATACACAACAAAGTGTATATTTCGATACGGTTCATTTTTTCCCCCTTCGGTAAAAACCAGGGATTTCGGTTATCTCGTTATATATAAACCGATTTATTTTCCGACTCTCCGTTACATAAATCGAACCAAAGTGGTTCATTTTTTGTGCCTCCAACAGACAGTGTGGATTCAGTTTTACATTTCAATCAACCGAATTTTTTTGATTTCTCGATTCGATTTTGACACAATAATTGAATATACACAAGAAAGTGTATATTTCGACAAGGTTCGTTTTTTTCCCCCTTCTGTAAAAACCGGGATTTCGGTTATCTCGTTATATATAAACCGATTTTTTATCCGACTCGCCGTTTCATAAATCGAACCAAAGTGTATATTTCGATACGGTTCATTTTTAGTTCCTCCAACAGACAGTGTGTATTCAGTTTTACATTCCAATCAACCGAAAATTTTCTATTTCTCGATTCGATTTCGACGCAACAAAATGTATATATCGATACGGTTCATTTTTAGGACCTCCAACAGATAATGCGGATTCAGTTTTAAATTTCAATCCACCGAAATTTTTTGATTTCTCGATTCGATTTCGACACAACAATTGAATATACACTACAAAGTGTATATTTCGATATCTGATTCATTTTAAGACTCAACACATGATAAGCGTGTGAATTCATTTTTAAATTTCAATCAACCGAAAATTTTCGATTTCGATTCGATTTCGGCACAACAATTGAATAAAACCGTGTATTTTTTTTATCAAATACTTTTTTTTTAATATTTTTTTAAAACATCATTTTTTTTTTGTTTTCCCTTCGATAATAACTAGAATTTCAGTAAGCGTTATATATAAACCAAAATTTTTATTTCGACTATACGTTACATAAATCGAACCAAAGTGTATATTTCGATACAATTCATTTTTAGTGCCTCCAATAGACAGTGCGGATTCAATTTTAAATTTCAAGCAACCGGAAATTTTCGATTTCTCGATTCGATTTGGACACAACAATTGAATATACACAACAAAGTGTATATTTCGATACGGTTCATTTTTATTACCTCCAACAGACATTGCGGATTCAGTTTTAAATTTCAATCAACCGAAAATTTTCGATTTTGATTCGATTTCGACACAACAATTGAATAAAACCGCGTATTTTTTTTATTTATCAAATGTGTAACTTTTCGATTCATTTTTACCCTTTTTTTACAGCGGTTTCTTTTTTCCCCTCGGTAAAAACCAGAATTTCGGTTATATATTGATGGGTATAGATAATTCCACCACCTCAACAGTAAGAAACAACCCACTGCGGCCACCCTCCGGAATAACAGAGAGATCGCAAAAGGGGCGGCCACTGTGTCTCACCTCGCCGCGACCAAAGCATTTGCGGTCCCAGGCAAGTCTGGCAGATCCCGTGAATCTCATCCCAGCAGTCAAGAGGGTCGCCAAGGGGCGAGGCGGAAAAGGCCTACCTTGCGACCTCAGATAGATGGCGCCGATTGATCCAGATCTTTTCCCCACTTGTATCTTAGATATTTCGTCTTGCTTAGCATTTAAGTTAAACCTAGCTATTAGTAAAATATCTAATAGATTACTTATGCCCTAAGTTACCCACCTCTATAAAAGGGTGGTCATTGTAAACTAGAGACATATATGAAATAGATGGAATACACACTATACTTGCAAGCCAAAGCTCTCTCCATTCTCACTCCTCCATACCACCACCACGGAGTAACACCACACCTTAAATACTGACCAGATATCCACCATCCATGCACCGCATGACACCCGTGACGATTTATACATCATCGGTTGGCTCGTTACGGGAACAAAAGCTTCATCGGATTCATAAAAACTACACACAATCCAAAAGCGGCGGTCCATCCGACCGACTCCATCACCTAAAGATCACATCAAAGTTGCCGTGAAGTCCGACCCAGCGCGAAATCTAATCACAAATAGTCAACCTATGGCGGGAAGCAAAGGACAGCTGGACCCCAAAACTCTCTGCGAGGCGTTGTACAAACACATGTACAAGCCGACGCCGCGATAGAGACACAAGAGATTACGCAGCGGGTGGGAAGGATCACAAAGGGAGTTTTGGCCCTGGCCGATGCCCGAAATTTGATAAATTAGAAGGCTAAGTCAAGAGAGGTCGTAGTAGCTTTGGATAGGAAAATCAGAGGATCATCTCGATCGCAGCAAAGCCAGAGGTCAACTCCCAGGGCAGAGCCAGATATCCAGGAGGATCCGGAGGTTGTGGAAATAAGGGAATACGCGAGGTATGCGGAAACTATGTACCTAGCTAATTCCCGTCTAGTGGCTAAAGGCCAAACTCCAATGTCGGTACGACCCCCAAATCCTCCTAGAAATGAAATCGCTCCTGCGGCTGTGAATAGAGGTCGGCAAAGCCAGACTCGCGGGATCGAGATAGAGGAAAGCATGCGTTCATCAGGTCGCAAAGGACCTAGGAAGGACGTTGTGCAGACCTCGGTTCTCCCAGATCGCAATCATCAGAGGGAAAAGTCTCACGAAAAAGGTTCGGCCTTCAAAAGGTTAGGTGAGAAGGACAAGGCCTCGGCCCCAAGTCGTCTCAGCCTTCCCGAAGAAAGATTTCCCCCCCAAGATAGGGACCCACCGGACGCCCGCATAATCATACGTGAGAAAAGAGCTCGTCGGGAAGAGTCGCAAGACTGCCGGGAGTCAGAGCGCAGGCCGGAAAAGACGAAGACACAGGCACTGTCGCGGCCCAGTTTTGACCCCGTCTTGGCAGAGCAAATGGAAATAATGAAAAATGAGCTCGCCGAATTGAAAAAGTCGAGGCCGGCCGAGAGGCCGCCCGATCTCAGGAATTGACGTACTCGCCAAGAGAATTACGAAACATTGCTGCGCGATCCACGAAAAGGTTAGCTACCCGGCTATAATTACTACAATGGAAATTCTTGCCCAAACGACCGCTCACCGCTTTCAAGGTCGCATCACCCTGGCGACCCAAAATAAATCCGCCTGGTGCATCGCTTTAGTCGGAAGCATGCAGGATAGGGCCGCCTCTTGGATACGGGGACTTTCCCGTGGCTCAGTAAAAGGCTGGGAGGATCTCTCCGAGAAATTCGTCAGAGAATTTGAATCGGCGAGTAGGCCAAAGAAAACTATAGAGGACCTGTACGAAGTTTGCATGGGAGGAAATGAATCCGGAAAAGATTATTACGAACGTTTCATCAGAATATACGATCAAACAAGAAACATTCCGGATGATGCAGTTGTCACATGTTTCCTCACAGGGATCGCCAAGGGTCCAATGAAAACTGAGTTCAACCTACGGCCCCCTAAAGCGGGCCTCAGGGAAATGTTGGAAAGGGCTCGAATGATGGGAGTCAGCGAAGCGCCGTCCTTGGGTAGGGCAAAGCCAAAAGCAGAGCATCCTTCGCAAAGAGAGGAGCGCACGGAGGAGAAAAAGAAGGAAAAAGGGCGAGAGGCAAATCACGAACGCGAGGTAAAAAAGCCTTATAAATTCAGCGAGGACAATTTTACCCCGCTCAACACCAAAGCATCTCAAATATTGTTCGAAATCCGCGAGCACTTTGACAAGCCCAAACCTATGAGGCGATCCCGGACGATCGCGACAAGTCCAAGTATCATGTGACTATCACAAGGATCATGGTCACATCACGGATGAATGTTTCACGTTAAGGCGAGAAATAGAAAGGTTAATCCGCGAGGACCGCCGACTAAGTATAAGCGAGATGGGAATACCGGTACCAGTCAAGGTCGCCCCGCGTCTATCGTAAAGAGGTCCAAGTTATCCATGGGGATATCCTCAAAGAAGCGATGGGTGAAATCTCGGATACACCAGATCAATGCGCGCGACTTTGAAAAGTCGGTGGTGTTTGGGAAAACGAAGGAATCATGTTCACTAAAAGCGAATTGGCCACAAGCGAGGCCCCGTGGAGGTACCCCTTGTTCTCAAAATCGGAATAAACGACAAACATGGAGTCAAGAGAGCGATGATCGACACGAGTGGTGGTCGCGACGTCATCTATTTCGGATTATTTAAAACAGATCGGATTTGGAGAAGCTAAGTTGAAACCTTACCTCGGGGTGCTCGAGGGCTTTACCAACGACACCGCGGGTCGGAGGAACGGTCGACCTCAGCGCCACGGGCGACTATGAGCCATGAAGAACCGAGATAATCACATTTTTAGTTATTGATCTTCCCTCATACTACAACATTATCTTGGGGATCCCGGCCATGAAAAAATTTCAAATGGTGGCATCCGTTCCTCACCAACGGGTCAAATTTCACGTAGGGGAAGAAGTTGGGGTCGCCATCACCGACTGGAGCTTTCCTCGACTATATGACCAAAAACAGGGTCGATTCTAAGCGACCCGACTGGATGGTTTTAACACGGCTACGGATCAGATTGCTATGATGAAAGAAATCCCGAAAAAGGCAGTAGAGGTGGAAACATTGCAAGTTCGGGACGAGCCCGACTTCACTGCCGAGGACGAGTTGATCGAGGTTATAATAAACGACAAATATCCCGATCAAAAAATAAAAATAGGATCGAGGACCACCGAGGAAGAGAGGAAGAATTGATCGGGCTTTAAAAGCCAACTTGAGCGCTTTGCATGGGAAGTAACAGAGATATGAGGGCGTTGGGTCGAGGTCGCTTTGCACTATCTAAATGCCGACCCCAACTTCTGCACCAATACAAAGAAAGAGCACGCCCGATTCTCTCCGGAAAAGAGATCGCAATAAAAGCGAAGTCAAAAACTTTAGCAAAGCAGCATTATCAAGGAGCTCCAATATCCCACATGGGGGCAAACGTAGTAATGGTAAAGAAACATAACGGCAAGTGGCGGATGTGTGTCGACTTCACAGACTTGAACAAAGCTTGCCCCAAAGAGACCTTATACGCGCGCCCGGATTGACAAAATGGTCGACGGGATCGCCGGATTCGAGACACCGAAGTTTTCGGACGATATTCCGGTTATCACCAGGTCAAAATGGCGAGATGAAGACAAGGAAATGACGGCCTTCGAGGGCGCGCAGTGGACTCTATTACTATGAGATGATGCCTTTCGGCCTAAAGAACTTGAGTTCGACATATCGAGAATGGTAAACCGAGTTTTCAAAGACACAAATAAGCGGGAACATGGAAGCCTATATTGATGATATGGTCGTAAAGTCAAGTCGCCAGGGTCACTGGTGGACCTTGCGAAACCTTCGCCAATGTAAAGGGCCACTCAATGAAACTAAACCTACGAAATGTACTTTTGGGGTCCAGGCAGGAAAATTTCTGGGCTTTATGGTAAGTCAAAGGGGGATCGAGGCAAATCCCGAAAAAATCGAGGCCCTGGTCAATATGAGCGAGCCCACCGGTATTAAGGAAGTACAGCGGCTTAACGGCAGAATCACAGCTCTGGGTAGGTTTGTCTCGAAATCCGCAGAAAGAAGTCTGCCTTTCTTCAAAATTCTGAAAGGGGCTGGTACCTTCTCTTGGACAGCGGAATGCTCCCAGGCATTCAAAGACCTCAAAGAATACTTGTCAAGACCGCCGTTGTTAACCAGCCCGAGGCTCGGGGATATTTTGTTTTTGTATTTGGCGCGTCTCGAGATAGGGCCGTAGTCGCAAAGACTTGTAAAAGAGGAGGAAGGCTCGCAGAAGCCAGTTTTTTATGTTTCCAAAGCTCTAAGCCCCGTTGAAAGTCGTTATTTTAATATAGAAAAGTTGGCTTATTGTGTTGTTATAGCTGCCCGCAAATTAAGGGCTTACTTTTCATCGCACACCATCGTAGTCTTATCAAATGCATCGCTAAGACAGGTTCTTCACAAACCAGACCTGTCCGGTCGACTGCTCCGATGGGCCATCGAGCTTACTGAGTTCGATATCCGGTATGAGCCTCGGAAGGCTATAAAAGCCCAGGCTCTCCCAGATTTCATAGCAGAAACAAGCTTCAACGAAGAGGTGAAAGAGCAGGTCCGCTCCGAATGCGACCAGGATAAGGTCACCACAGAGGACGAGCCTATCAGGCCAAGTCACTGTTGGCAGCTCTACGTCGATGGCGCCGCTAATCACAAAGGGTGTGGCGCGGGAATAATCCTGTTAGAGCCGGGCACCTCAGAAGAAATTGAGCAGGCTCTGAGATTCGATTTCACCGCCTCTAATAACCAGGCAGAATACGAGGCCGTCATTGCTGGGTTGAAACTCGCCAAAGCCATGAAAGTCGAAAATATACAAGTATTTTGCGACTCACAGTTGGTGGTGAATCAAATCAATGGGTCCTTTGGCATTCATTGCGAAATTTTACAGAGGTATATTAACCTCGTCAAAAGACTCAAAGCGACTTCAGATATTGTCAATTCAAAAACATCCTCGAGAGGACAATCATAAGGCGGACTACTTATCCAAATTAACCGGCGAAGACGCTGTCGTGCGATCTCAAAGATCATGGTCGAACACCTATCGGAGCCCGCCATCTCCGAGTCGAGATCATGGATTTCCAACCCAAGAACACTTGTTGGGTCGACATCATGAAGTCTTATATTGAGTTAGGGAGCTTTCAAATGATCCTTGCAAAGCTAAGGCCTTAGTAAAAGGGCCGCAAGATATATGATTATGGACGATGTGCTTTACCGTCATTCATTCTCGAAACCCCTCATGCGGTGCATTTAACTGAGGAGTAACGGGAATTCTAACATAACTACATGAGGAATGTGCGCGCGGCCATCCCTCCAATCGAACACTAGCACTGAAGGTACTTTAGCCGGATATTATTGGCGAAATTAGCGTAAGACGCCAAATCTCATACCCAAGCATGTGATACTTGCGAAGTTCGCAAATATCCCAAAGCCCTCGGTCGAACAAAGCATAGTGGTAGTTTGCCTGGCCTTTCGACATGTGGGCGATTGACCTCATCGGACCTTTGAAGAAGGTCGCTCGCCAGTTCTTGAATACGTGGTCGTCGCGGTGGATTATTTTACTAAATGGGTCGAGGCTAAGGCCTTAGTAAAAACCAATACCCGGGACATAACATACTTTTGCTCGATCAAATATGGACAAGATTTTGTGTTCGAGAGTGATGGTTTCCGACCACGGACCTCAATTCGAGACGAATTCGATGATTTTGTGAAGAGAACAATGTTAAACATTGGCAATCATCCGTGTGCTACTGCAAGAAATGGGCAAGCCGAAAATGCCAACAAACAGTCCTAAGTGTGTTAAAGAAGAGCCTGGTGAAAGCAGGCCACTTGGCGGATCACCTTCCAGCGGCTCTATGGGCACTCAGGACGCGCGCGAAAAATCACAATGAGGGAAACTCCTTTTGCTTTAACATATGGATCCGAGGCTATGGCGCTGTGGAAATGGCCTTACCAAGCCCTAGGTCGTTTTTTACAAATGAGGTCAATAATACGGCGGCGCCGTAAACTCGAGCTCGATCTAGTAGAGGAACGGCGCATCCAGGCATACTGATCGTCTAGTCAATTATAAACAGCGGCAAAGCGTCATCACGACAAACGATTCGCAATCATCACTTCGCCGCCGGGATTACGTTCTACAAACGAAGACAAGCCACGGGCCACGGGCACGAAAAAAGGAAAGCTATCGGAAAAGCGGGAGGGCCCTCTGATTTCGCGAGTTATCAAAAAAGGGACGTACATGCTAAGTGACAAGGAGGGCGCGAGTATAATAGGCCATGGCATGCAGACAATCTGAAAAAATACTATATGTAACAAGCCAATTCAAATAAAGCTGTTCTTCCAAATTGTATTTACATCCTTGTCTTTTCGTCATCGTCTAAAAATAAATAAAAATAAAAAAAAATGATGAGAAGTTTTTTCAAACATATCGATCGAGCCTGGACAAACTTCCATCAACTGCAGGATGGTTATCTTCCTCCGATCACATGTGTGGAGGTCCAAAAACGACACCACGCTTGCAAAGGGCTCCACCGGATAAGTTTTTTCAAACATATCGGTCGAGAGTATGGAAGGGAACCCTGGCGCCACTGCATAATTTGGTTATCAGCGACGCGAAAGGCATGCGGCGACCAGTACCTCGGCGATCTTGACCCACCGAGCACGCATATCTTAGTGCCTCGCGATGGATCAACACTCCCCAGTCTATATCCACTCGATGGTCGCGAATGGCGTGCAGAAGGAACGCTTCGCTCTCACTAACAACATCAGCGTCGGCAAAGATAAGAGCGCGGGAATTTATAAACTTCTTCCACTCACGGTCGCTGCGAGAGAGGTCGGACGCAGTCACTCCCAAAGACCAAACCCGCTGATTCTCGGGGAACAGCTCGCACATTGCAATACCTAGACGAATCTGCCTATTTTCCTCATCCGCAAGGTCCCAGGTGATCTCATAATGGGAGGAGGGATTTATAGCGGGTATGTTAAAAACTTGGTTAATTCTCTCCGGAGTAAAGATAACGGGGACACCCCGGAGAGAAATGCTACTCACTGACCCGCCAGAGGCTACCTCAGACAACACGGAATAAAATTCCCGTATCATGGTAACATTAACCGCTCCCAGAGGCTCAGCAATAAATTCCCACCAGCCAGAAAGCCGAACGCGCAGCATGGAGCCGTCTTCTATTCGTTGTTCATTCAAGCCCCTCTCCCTCATAATATCACGCCACTTAAAATAATCCCAGAAATAATCCTTGGCTACGGGGGAGGCAGTGGTGAAAAAGGGGGAAACATCCCGGATGGGACGAGCTTTGAATATCCGAACCCGGCTGCTTTCCCCTGGATGAGACATAGAGTCGGGGGATAAACGGTAAAGAGGATAATGAACGATTGAGGAAGAAAGAAAGCAAAATTCAGTATGAGGCAAGAGGTAGAGTGAGTCTCAAAGTAACCCCCTTTTATACCAAAAAAAGGACATAATCAATGGTTGGGATTAACTGGATCCTAGGGCCAGATATGCAAACTGCCCCGAAAACCAAGGCAACAGGAGCGCCAGACCATGAAGAGACCGAAATTTATGGCTACAGTTACAACTGACGCCTAGTCATTAGGGGTCATAACTCTGCTTTAATGATATCAAAGGTCGCTCACGAGAGGCTCTGTTTTCTGGCAAAAGCACTGCTCTCAATAGGGCCGCTGAAACTTCGAAAGATTAGCGTCGCATAGCGACTACGGTTAGAATGAGACGACGACGTTTCATGACTGCTTGACACCGCCAAATTATTGAACAACCTCGCACGAATCAAGAGGACAGCACAGAAAATAAAATAACCTGTCACAGCCTCGCGAAAGGCCGCCAGATCGAATCAGGGATAGGAAAAGCCAAGTCTTATAAATTGAAAAATGCAGAAAGTAAATTGTCAAGATATTACAACTCAAGATTCAGTCAAATCACAAAAGCAAATAGTCAAAGTTACAAATCAAATTTTCAAGGGGCTCGCAGAAAAATCCAAGAAATCTAGAGAGCATGAGGAGTAGGCGGGGTGCTGATAAACTCGTCGCCTTGCTCGGAGGGCGGAGGCTTCTTCAACATCTCAAAGTTTACAGGATTAACAGGAGCAGGATCCCAAACAGGCTCGCCACGTTTAATTTATTCGATGCCGAATTGAGGTAACAAGCTCGCTTGCATAAGGGATTTCCGGGTGAAAGACCACTAGATCGGGATGACCTTGGTGCGTGTTCACCCACCGCAGCATATCTTCCAGAGTAATGTGCCCCCTGCCTCGATCAGCCCAGATACAGCGAGCTAGGTGACTAAAGCCCTGGTCAAAGCTATGCTCCATAAGGTCGAAGAAGTCATCCGAATTCTTGTAGCGGTGACGGCCCCAGACTTGGCCTCCTCGATGACCTCGGCCCGTTTTCTTCGCGCAGCTTCCTCAATAGCTTTCAAGAGACCTCTTTGGCGGCCGTCTCGCCTCGGCAAGCTTAACCTCAACGTGGCGATCTCCTCCTGCGCGCCCGCATAATCCTTTGTCAAAGATACAACTTTCTCATTGATCTCAAAGATCCAATCTAGAGTGCTCCTCCATGATTGCTTTCATCTTCTCCACCTCGCCTTGACAGATGTTTAGCTTTCTTTTCGGCAAGTAACCCTCGCCTTATCGGTCGCTCCCATTTGCGCCGTCACTTTCCTCACCTGCATCGCGCCTCTCAGCGCCTCAAGTACCCTATTTAAACGAGCACCGAGTGTGGAAAACAGAGGACGATTAGCCAAAAAAAAAAAAAAAAAAAAAAAAAAAACTGGTCTTACAGAGAGAAGCAAAGAAGCCCAAAGCGGCGGCGAGATCTCTAATTTCAAGCAATCTCATCTTGAGGCGGAGAGTTGTCTTGAGCCGCAAAGCGGGCTAATATGCCCCGACCAATCTCCACTTGAACGATGATCGGGACGATCGAGAGGAAATGGCCCTAGAGGATCACATCGGCGATTGCCGCCTAATCTGGCGAGCTTTGGACAGTCGAGACCCTGGGTGAAGCTTCGGATCCAACCAGAGGGCCTCTTTCCCGGTGTAGCCTCGAGGCAAAGCTTTTGGTGGCAAGTGTCTCGGAAGGCGCGCTTTTCCACAGAATTTCAACCTCTTCAAGATGTACCGGATCGGAGCGGACCGTTTGGGTAGGCGATCATCCTTCGCTTTCTCTGTTTGAGGCCGCTTTACGCCTTGCGACTCTTTGGCAGGGGGATGAGCCTTTTTCGAGGCACCAGCCTGACTTGGGTTCGCAACAAGGGCAGATGATGTCGCAGCCTCCGAGTTAGGTGTCTCTTCGACAATCGAGGCGTCCACAGATCGGGGCACTCTCCCTAGAGCTTTCTTCAGAGCCTCCTGTCGAGCATTGGCTGCCTTGTCTGCCTCCGCATTAAGCTTGTTACGGTGAGCCCTGCGAGCATTTGGATCCATACCTACAAAAAGAAAGCGGTTTAGAGCCCAACAAAACAAAATGAGCATTTACAAATAAATACAAGTGGACAAAGAAAGTTACAAAGCGGCCTAAGTATAGGATCGCCCCACATTCGGACACTCGGAGGAAACATTTGTTGATATGACAACCCCCAATCCAGTCCGGATCGCAGCTCTCAGGACCCATTCGTACCAAGGGCGCGGCATTCCCCCTGCCCACTAGGCCCGCCATACATACAAAAGGCTCGGCCAGATCAAGAAGTTCAACCCAAGAAATATTTCTCCGAGATGGCGCCGCCCGTCCGATCGAATGCGTCGCTATCGCCCTTTTACGTAGCGCCGCTCACTCACGGGGTCAAGGATTAAAAGCGTGGATTTGCCTCCGCGGACTTACGCCTAGGAAAAGGCCAACCTACCTTCGACTCGATTTTCGAGACCAGCGCCCCATTTGTGAAACTTATTGGGAAGCGGGAATAGTAGCGGGAGTCTTCGCCCTCGGGAGACTTGTCCAGAATAGGACGCCCCACGGAAGGAATAAAATTGCCCCAGTAAAGTTAACGTCGGCTCGATCTTCAGAATCCGGCACATGACGGTGAAGGCCATCAACTGGATAATAGCCCCGACGGCAAAATCAGAGGGAAGCGCCTGCATCTCCTTGCAGATCTTCACAAAGAAAGGATCGAAAGGCGGTCTCAGACCCGCATACAAATGATGGAAGTGGAGGATAAGGGTGTCCTCGGAGCGACGCGCACCTACATAATCCTTATGGTCCCCGGGTTTAAATTTATCGGACTCCTTCTCATAATCGAAAAAAGAAAACCGATACACACTGGTGTCGATTCCGAATATGCTATTAATGGTCCTGTTGAGATCGCTGCTCTTGCACAGTCGGGACCATTTCTTATCAACGTCCTTCTCATACGCCGCCATGATCGCAAACTCTCGCATAGCTTCAGGATTGTTAGGACGAGAGCTCTTCGGCTGGGTATCGGCCGCGGCAGCCTCACCAACTGTCATGGTTTGGCTCGCAATTTTCCTCCTCTTCTGCTTTTTCGCAGGCCTCCAGATATCCTTCCGAGGCAATTCCGCATTTTCATCCTCACTGGACCCCATTAACTCATGAACTGCGGCGTCCTGAACATAAGCTTCATCGTGGTCGGGAGCGCCGCTAGTACTGGACCGCAGATTTGTCCTTCGGCCGGGGCGCGATCTTTTCAAAGAGCACCGTGAAGCGAGTTGAAGACTTTTGAGCCGCGCGCTTCTCCTTAAGGCTCACTCTACGCGACGGATTTCTAGCGAGACGAAAGCCTCCAACTCAAAAGGTCGGCATCCATAGTAGCGACCTTATCGGGCCGTAATCTCGCCAATATCTGCGAGTACTTTCCACTTCAACCTCGCCCGGTAGATCGCCAACCGAGGCCGCGAGATAATATGGGGTCATCCTCAAGATAATCGTAAATCTCTCCTCTCCGCGAGAATCATCGCCGAATAATCATTCCCGACATCCCGCAAAAACAAGGGAGGAAAAAGGTGGAGCTTTTGGACTGGTATAATAATAAATTAGCCAGGAAGGTGATCGCACCCACTTCAATACCGCCTCCTCCGTTTTTGCAAGAGAGATCGCAAATAAAATTACGAGAGGATAGCGAGGAGCGGGTGAAACCCCAATTTTCCCAGAAAGCTATAATCTCTCCCGGGAAAAACCCCGTTATTAATCGGAAACAAGGCAATGTTGCATCTCCATAGCAAAAAGAATGACAAAATTGATATGTATGAAAAAAACAAAGCGAGGATGGATGAGTAAACAAGTTAATGAGAACGGATTTCTTACGATTTCTTTGAGAAAGATTGGAAAACCGCGTAAAAGCGGGAAATACTCGACGAGGTGGCGGAATCTTCAAAAGAACCGCCGTGAAATCCTAGAACCACCGCAGAACGCCGTTGAACCTTCAAAGCTCGCCAAAAACTTGAGAATTCTAAAAACAACAAACAACGGAGAAAATAAGAAGCGCTAAAAGTGTGAAGGGTGAGAAGCGAAAGCTTTATATAGGCAAGGGGGCCACGATAAATGACGGTTGGGAACGCTTCATCCAACGGTTCAGATTAGGCGGCGGTTGTGTCGGTTTTGAAATCTGAAAAGCGCCCCATCGGTACTCCACGCATACAACTCCCTGGCGATTCTTTGAAACGGCCGCATCACTCCGCAGAAGAAGACTCAGAGGATCGACGTCACCACGATTGACGGCCTCGCCCCACCAAAAGCACAGCCCAAAGTTACCTTGAGGTCGCTTGCTTTGAAAGCACGCCCCCAGAGAACAAGTCGCATCGCAGACGACAAGGTCGCAAAACAGCCCAAAGTTACCTTGAGGTCGCTTGCTTTGAAAGCACGACCGCCCAGAGAACAAGTCGCATCAGACGACAAGGTCGCAAAAACAGCCCAAAGTTACCTTGAGGTCGCTTGCTTTGAAAGCACGGCCCTTAGAGAACAAGTCGCATCAGACGACAAGGTCGCAAAAACAGACCCAGAGTTACTTTGAGGTCGCTTGCTTTGAAAGCACGGCCCTTAGAGAACAAGTCGCATCCGACGATGAGGTCATAGAAGTGTTGATAATTACTCCATCCTTCATATCCCCAGGGAATATCATTAAAGCACGGAGTAGGGGGCCATTGATGGGTATAGATAATTCCACCACCTCAACAGTAAGAAACAACCCACTGCGGCCACCCTCCGGAATAACAGAGAGATCGCAAAAGGGGCGGCCACTGTGTCTCACCTCGCCGCGACCAAAGCATTTGCGGTCCCAGGCAAGTGCAGCAGATCCTGTGAATCTCATCCAGGCAGGTCAAGAGGGGTCGCCAAGGGGGCGAGGCCGGAAAAGGCCTACTCCTTGCGACCTCAGATAGATGGCCGCCGATTGATCCAGATCTTTTCCCCACTTGTATCTTAGATATTTCGTCTTGCTTAGCATTTAAGTTAAACCTAGCTATTAGTAAAATATCTAATAGATTACTTATGCCCTAAGTTACCCACCTCTATAAAAGGGGTGGTCATTGTAAACTAGAGACATATATGAAATAGATGGAATACACACTATACTTGCAAGCCAAAGCTCTCTCCATTCTCACTCCTCCATACCACCACCCGCCGGAGTAACACCACACCTTAAATACAGCCAGATATCCACCATCCATGCACCGCAAGGACACCCGTGACGATTTATACATCATCATATATAAACCGATTTCTTTTTCGACTCTCCGCTACATAAATCGAACCAAAGTGTATATTTCGATACGTTTCATTTTTAGTACATCCAACAGCCAGTGCGGATTCAATTTTAAATTACAATCAACCGAAAATTTTCGATTTCTCGATTCGAGTTCGACAAAACAATTGAATATACACAACAAAGTGTATATTTTGATACGGTTCATTTTTAATATCTCTAACAGACAGTGCGGATTCAGTTTTAAATTTCAATCAACCGAAAAATTTAGATTCGATTTCGGCACAACAACTGATTAAAATCGTGTAATTTTTTTTTACCAAACGTGTATCGTTAGTAGTTTGTGTAGAAAAGGAAAAAAAAAACGGAAAGACCGGCGGATTTGAAGTTCTACTGTGTAGTGTACGATAGATGATGAGTCAATTTTAGCTATAAAATACAACAAAAAAAAAATAAGGGCAAACAAATATCCGCGTCAAGAAGATGTGCCTGCATGTGACCACGTGGACACCACATTAAATGTGTTTATTATTTTGAACAACATACCGTCGGTGGACCCGATGGCCGTTTCCAGTACGAACGTCACTAAAATTGACGTTGGAATACAAAATCACTTTTTATATTTTTCGGACCGTTTGACACGTGTTTTTTTCCACCAAATGAATGAACACGAGATCAATGACGTATTCATTAATGATAAGAAAAAGAAATGTCGTATAGAAAATGAATGAAACGTATTTTCAAGCATATTAATGATCTGGAAGCTAAGGCATCCCGGGAGATTTGACCGTGTAGTTATGATCCGCTGATTGTTTTTGTATAATGTTTCATTACGTAAAGTCGAAACTAAAGGGATAGATTTTATAACATTGTTCTCCGATACATCATATTGTGGTTTATTTTGTAGGGGAAAACTCCTGATTGGGCTGGAAGAGAAGTGATTCACAATATTCACTTCTCTAAAAAAGAGTTACCTCTTGCAGAGAATGTGATATGTTTCGGTTGCTCTATTTGTCTTGTGCCTTATTGAATTATTACGTGATTTATTTCACGTTGGAGATCTATTCTTTGATGTTATCATTGATAACGATTTGTGTTGGGTCCGTCGTGCCTTGCACGGCTCACGTTCACTAGTACTACTACTCTTAGGCATGCATGGTTTATAAAGTGGCTTTCACCGAAAGTGTCTAGAGAGTTGGCCTTATGGCCCTTCACTATTATGTGGTTATATTATTATTATATATTATTTCCTATTGCAGATCTAGTTTAGTTTTGTTATTTTATTCATATATATTGGAGATATTAGGCTTGAAGCAGTTTAAACCTGTAAACCATTATAATTATATATATTATGTGTAGTACTTGATTATATGTTTGAACATCGATCATTCCCATGTGTTTACTAGTATAGGAGAAATGTGGGGTTTAATCAATTAATTACATCGATCAAGTGCAGTGCATGCTTTAGTGTCCAAAAGGTTAAAAAAAAGAAAAGGAAAGGAAAGAAAAAAAGGTGAGTATTGAAGTAAAGGCAGCTTATAGTAAGTATATCATAATAGTAGTATCTCTACATGCTAATTAAGCTAGAAACACGTACACTGGAAGATCAAATTTTCCTTTACTTGACTGACTAGCTACTAGACTAGAGAGATCAGTAGAGGGAGTAAATAAGCAAGCTTAATTTGGTGCACACCACAGGCCACACCACACCATGCTGCAGGTTCAAAACAAAAGGAAACATGTAGATGGTTGTACTGAAGATGGATCTTTTGATAGGCATGGAAAACCAGCCATTAAAGCTAAAACTGGTGGATGGAGATCAGCTACACTTTTGCTAGGTAATTCTTAATGTATAATAATGTTTTGTTCCGTCTCCTCATTTTTTTCGGTTTATTATTTAAAGTATATATGCTTTCTCTTCAATATTCTTGCTACTTTATCTATATATGAATGTATACATATAGCCTATAGGCATTGGTTTATAAAGTTATAGGTAGGTATATATGTCTACATACATAGGATAGAATGTTACTATCTTATTCAAAATTAAGATCAAAAATCAACCTGCTGGTCGGTTGTAATATGAATATAATTCAATGCATCATCTATGTATATTTTTGAATAATGTTATTGCTCTGACATGTACAACAAATGCACTGAGACCGCTGATCATGATGTGTGGTGTGGCACAGCAAATGCACGTATTGAGACCGCTGATCATGATGTGGCAGTGGGATGGGATCCCGGCCTCTTCAAATAAATGTCATATATATATATCATCAGAGGTCTAGCTGATACATCATATATATATATATATATATGCTGTGACATTTGTTGTGTCACATAAGTACGTGATTGTGGTAGTAGTCTTATATACTCTGTATTAATTTCTTGGATGATTATATGAAACTTAGAAAGAAAAAAAAATATAATTGAAGTTATGGCATCATGCAGTGAGTGAAGGACTAGGTGCAGTTGCATTTGCTGGGGTGGAAGCAAACATGGTGCTCTTCTCAAAGTCAGTGTTAAGGCATTCAAATGCATATGCAGCAACATTGTTCAGCAGATGGATGGGTGCTCTCAATCTTTTTGCTGTTTTAGGTGCTTTTCTCAGTGATTCTTACATGGGCAGATATTTCACTTGTGTTGTTTTCCAAGCCCTCATGGTATTGGTAAGAACAAACTTCTTCACTTCAACATGTACATATACTATATATACTAGCTACCAACTTTTCTATTTTTGGCATGCATGCGCTTAATTATATATACATACTCGATCAAAAATGCATGATATATATATTCGATCACGTACTTCATATATCTACTCCAAGTATCAGAGTGCATAACATAACCCACTGATTCATACATGCATGCTGGCCCTACCTACCATGATCAATGGTGTTAAAAAGTATAGATATATATATATACATATGGAATGGATCGATGTGTCATTACGACCTGCATGCGTATATTCTTGCATATATATATATTTGACATGCATGTTGGATGATCATGAAGATGCTTGCTTAATTGCAAGCAATAATGGCTGCAGGGATTGTTGGTTTTAACATTATGTAGTAGAGCATATTTAATTGAGCCAAAAGGATGTGGAAAAATCGGAGAACAATGCAATGGTAAGTCACAATTTGAAATGGCAATGTTCTATGTATCAATTTATTTGATAGCACTCGGCAGTGGAACCATGGAGCCAGCTCTTGGTACATTTGGTGCAGACCAATTCGACGAAGGAGACGATCAAGAAAACAAATCGAAATCCACGTTTTTTAGCTACTATTATGTTGCATTAAATCTTGGATGTTTACTAGGAGAGACTGGCCTTGTCTACATTGAAACTTATGGGAAATGGGAGCTTGCCTTTTGGATCTCTACATTATGTGGTTTTCTTGGTTTGGTTTTCTTGTTACTTGGCAGTTGCTTTTATAGGCATTTTAGGCCATGTGGAAATCCAATATCAAGGGTGTTCCAAGTTTTTGTTGCTTCAATAAGAAAAATGAATGTTAAAGTCCCACCACCATATGAAGAAGAGTTTTTTGAACTTGCTACTTCTAGTTGTGACAACAACAACAACAACAACAAAATGGCGCGCACACAAGATTTCAAGTAAGTAGTTAATTAATTTTCCTACATCATCAATCAATCAATCAATACTAGTTAGTTGTATTATATGATGTGTGTGTACGTACGTAGCAGGTTTCTTGACAGGGCGGCTTTAGTAGTGGTAACCCCCCAGGGGCAGGGGCAGGGGCAGGGGCAGGGAAGGACGGACATGTCGTCACCAGCAGGTGTGAAAATGGAGAGTAATCCAAATCCATGGGTTATATGCAGTATCACTCAAGTTGAAGAAGTGAAATGTGTATTGAGGCTAATACCAATATGGATATGCACCACAATTGCATCAATAGTGTTTGTACAAGTGTTTTCACTATTTGTAGAGCAAGGAGCTGCTATGAACAGACAGATAGCCACCTCCTCAAATATCTCCATTCCACCAGCAAGCATGACAGCATTTGACATAATCTCAACTTCATCATTTATCTTATGTTATGACAGACTTATAGTCCCCATGTATTTAAAAGCATTCAAAAACAAACCGAAAAATCTTACCGACCTACAAAAGATGGGCTTTGGGATAGTGATATCCATTATAGCCATGATAACAGCAGGATTAGTCGAACAACATAGACTGAAACATATGGTCAGAAATGGGAGTCGTTTAAGCATTTTCTGGCAGATACCCCAATACGTGCTTGTGGGGATAGCTGAAGCGTTTTTAACGGTTGCACAATGGGATTTTTTCGTGTCGCAGTTACCTGATGGATTGAAGACAATGGGACTTGCTTTAGGGATGAGTTCATCAGCATTAGGTAGTTATATTTGCAGTGTAGTATTGGCTGTGGTGATGAAGATCACGACCAAAAACGGGAAGCACACTGGTTGGGTGCCTGCTGATCTAAATGATGGACATTTAGACAGGTTTTTTTATCTTACCTCTGTTTTGTTAGCATTTGATCTTGTCTTTTTTATTCTTGTAGCTAAGAGATACAACAACAACAACCCCTCCAAAATCAATGTGAAGAGTTAATTAGTTGACAAGCAAAGCAAAGCAAAGCAAAGCAAAGCATATATATGTATGGTAATTCATGAGGATTAATGTATACTTAAAAAACTTTAATTAAGATTACTTCCTTAAAAAAGACGACGATATACTATTGCAGGCAGCTACTCGTCTGAATTCTGACAAAGCTTTACTTTTGCTTTTGGTCATTTGAAGCATTTTTTACATCAGTATCTCTGAACTGTTAGCAGATTATTCTGTATTTACAAAACTTGGTTTATAGGTTAGTGTGTGAATAGTGTGTATCTTGTTTTCCTCAAATATTAATTATTAAGGTTGTAGTTAGGAGTGTTTAACGTCGAAGAAACAGAGATTGTAGGTTAAACTGGAATTATGATGTTTGATTATTTTTACTTACTATATTGTTACTATTCACATTCACAAATCACAATAACAATACTTTGGATTAATCAACTGTCATTCTATTCTCCTCACTTAGGATTCCAAATTATTATTACGTAGTATTGCGGACATGTCTGTCTAGTGCGTCAACATAAATATAATTGGCTATGAAAAGCTATTTATTTTTTTTTTTTTTTTTTAACCTACTACTTGCTTGCTCAAAAACAAACATCAATGATCTCTTTGACTTGTTTAAAAAGAGCAAAAAGTAATAATTTTTTTTTTTTCATCAATTAACCTCTTTTGAAACTTTTGATAAAAAGACAAAACTATTTATCGAAATTCTTGTGTCAAAATCATTGTTTAAAATTCTCTAGAAAAACGTTTAAATTCACTAATTTTCAAAATCAATGATTTGTCAAAATTCTTTGACTTGTTTGGGATTCACTAGGGAGATTCACCGAAAGAGCTATATAAAAAAAGTCTCTTCCTATAAAAATATAATTAAAAAAATTGATTCTTTAGTAATATATAAATAAAGATTTCCTTTATCAACACACGTTTATTGTTTATAGCCAAATGGCCATCATGGTGCTTGCCATTCCATACATATTTTTGTCGTCTAATAAATAAATATATATAAAGGGAAACGATT
Organism: Gentiana macrophylla; assembly: GCA_026214975.1. Classification (NCBI taxonomy): domain Eukaryota; kingdom Viridiplantae; phylum Streptophyta; class Magnoliopsida; order Gentianales; family Gentianaceae; genus Gentiana; species Gentiana macrophylla. The sequence goes on along the minus strand of CM047813.1, from coordinate 1,262,277 downwards.
TTTAACAGCAGGAAAAATGTATCAGACTCCACAAAATCACTGATATTGAAAGACAATGGTGTTTAACATTAGCTTCGGTGACGTTTCTCTCTTGTGTACCATGAGTCTGTCTTAGTTAGACTTGGGGGCAATAACATTTCTATCAGATTCAGATAGACAGGTTTTTAACATTTAAAAAAGAAAAAGAAAATCAAAGAGTGGTAATGAGCGAGCTTTGATCATCAATTGGATATCTTTGCAGAGAGCTCCCTAACCAGCTTAGCAGCAACCATAGCAGTCATTCCATCAACGGTATCACGTTGTGGGTTGAATTCAACAACATCTGCAGCAACTACATCAGCCTGCAGGTTCTGAAGTATGTTGAGTACATCACGGAACGATAGCCCACCTGGCTCTATGTGAGACACCCCCGGTGCAAATGCTGGGTCAAGACAGTCTACATCAACTGATATGTACACTCCCTTCACTCCTTCCCCAAGTTTCTGTTGCCCCACAGCCCACAAACATATATAAACTACTATTATTAACCAATTGGAGACAGACATAATATTCACACTTTCCACTCATCACAGTTTGTTGCTGTATTATCATATCACATTCATTGCAATGACATATAACTAAAAACACACTCACAGATGGAGGAGAAATACCAGATTTTCTAGAATGTTTCGATCCCTAGAAAACGTTCTCATCTCATATTGCTCCACTCCAAACCTTTTCCCTTGTTCACGCCCTTCCTTGTTGATTGATCTAATTCCAACCTGTTCAGTGAAGGTAAGGTACCCCCACATTCAAATTCCAGTTGCAGTTAAAATAAAATAAAAAATGTAAGACACAATAATAAAAACGGTATCTTGGGAGGAAGATATGCGCAAAAATTAAATGATGGTAGACAAAGAATAGGTATGCAGTATTCACTTAGCTAGATTTACCTGTAAAAGTCGACGAGCATAGCCGCCCTCCATGATTCTTGCAAAAGGAGATGCATGTGAATACTTGTTTCCTTCAAACTCATGATAGATGTCAGGATGTGCATCTAGGTGAAGTATATCCACAGGACCTCCAAGATGCTCAGAAACTCCTCTTACAACGGGAAATGATATTGAATGGTCCCCACCTAACACGAGAGGCCGTAAAGGTGGCTGCAAAGTAAACCAAGTCTCACTTGTCAAGGGTTCAACCGGAAATTACCGAAAAGTTTAAGTGCGCAACATATCCTGAATGAAACAAGATTTACAGGACAGTGGGATAGTGTACTGCATTGGAGCATTATAAATTTGTAATCTCGTGCTCATAAACACTATTCAAGCTTGACAAATCAATGCACATAGCACAAAAGTTCAACTAGCCCATAATGCACAGAGTAATTAGGCGGTCTATACTCCCTCGAATTATTCATGTAAAATCGGGGCTTTTTCCAGATCGTCTCTTAGATGTGAATGTTTACGTACGATAATAACAGAATAATAGTCCTCATTAAATGAATTAAAAATAAAGAGTGCATGGAAAACTTTGCTCACTTGTTGCATTACTAACTTGACAGAATCACTTATAATGCTCATCAACCTATCATCATCCACGCCACAGTCCCTGATCTCTTGAACCGGCACATCCCCAACATCGGTCATGATCCGTGGATCTTCTAACTCTTTCCCTGGATAAATCAAAAGTTTACTTCACAAAACCTTTTCGGCGTAAACATATAATATAGGCTTCGAAATCAAAAGATCAGCATATTCATACAGGAAAGGAAACAAATGACGGATCAAAGTAACCAAATTAGAAGCTATAGATCTAATCACTTAATTGCTATTCACAAGCACTACTGAAACTACCATATCAGGAAAGATTCCCGACAAAACTGCGTGTCCAAAGGATTGATTACTTTGCCAGTCTTTGAAAACTACAAAAAGTACATAGAATACTAACTTCCGCATTGATGCAGAGCTCTTTAGCCAGAAAAACAAAACGTAAAAACTGAGTAATACTTGCAAAATAAATGGCAGCATACGGCCAGGTGAGTAATCAGTCTTCTAGTCTCCCTGTCATACCAAAATGTCAAGGCAGAAAGGTTTATAACGCATCAGATTGTTTTGAGACTGATTCTGGAAAGGCTAGTACAAGAAATTACTGGATTAAAAAAGTCACGTCATCCCTTAAACTTCGGTATCAGCAACCAAAAACCAAGAGAAACAGTCAATTATAATTACCCTTCTACGGGAACAAAAGTCACAAATATGGTGCATGGGGGAAGGGGAACATTGCATACAGTGACTGGCATCCCAAAAATCAGTTTCATGCCTTTGAATTTGAAATGTTGTTATTACAATATCGTCATTAATTCTCTTGCATATCTGTTAGCTGGCAACATGGAAATAACAAGCAAAATTCAATTGCAAGAAAAAATGAACCTTCTTCAGTGGTGGAATTTGTGCTGCCACACCAGATAGCCTCTCGTATGCGAGGAGGAGCAAATGCGGGCCCCTGTAGAAACGAAGAGTTATGTCCTAAAGGAACTCCAAGAAGAGAGGCCGATGCTGAAGAACCCCCAAGAGCTCGCACAAGTTCTCCCTACACAAATACTAGACATATTACAACAACAGCAGAAAGAATATAACTTTCCAAATCTACACAAATGTCCTGTTCGCGAAATCAATGGATACCTTGAGCTTTGCTCGTTCACGTATAAGAGTCAGAGAAGCCTCTATAACACGATTCTGTCCGTTTTCAATCAATTCCTTTGGAACATTTGCAGCATTCAGTTTGTGCAAATAATGAATACCCATTTTCCCAACGTTCCTCATGATTGAAATTTTCTGGTACTGAACCAATATGCAAGCTTAAACCTGAAATGTTTTACAGAAGTAGGAAATCAAAAGCACCAATCGAGGGGGGCGGGGAAGAGTAGGATGCATGAATGTATAACGTTTTCACAAAATGATTTCTTCCTCATGTGGATGATAACTACAATGAAGGTGATCATTTGCAAGTTCAATTAATCATGGTAACAGACACAAGTGATCCCATATAAAGCATTCACATAGTGGTTATTATTGTTTAAAAATGAGTACAATATTATTCTTATCTACCCTTCACAATTACCCCTTGCCCTAAATTTCTAATCTTTTTGCTTTCATTGATCTGCGGTCCAAAATTAGCCTCAAAGAATCATCCATATCCAAAGAGTGGCATGAATAATGCATTTCTATGTGAAAAGTTCACCAATCTGTACTTTGCCACCTTATAAGAAGAGCTCTTTTAAAGGGAAAACATTTTTCACCACCTCCCACTTCTTATACCAATAAAAGCTAGTCACCAAAATCTGAGGTGTCCTAGCAACTTTTTAACAACTATATTGTCCCAGTCAAAAAAGTCTAAAAGAGTATAATTCTCATGGCGGATAGATAGCAGAAACAGGGAACTGGTAGGTAGAATTAACTGCAGACGCATAAAATCATACCCTAAAAAAAGGCCTTGGCTAAATATCTTAAACATAACAAACAAAGCTTGCAACATCGCATATAAAATCAGAAAATAGATCATAATCAAAATGACTTGCTAACAGCAGTCTAATAGATTATCGAAAAGAAACAGGGTAGGCAAAGAACCGGAAGGAAAACAGAAATATTCAAGAAACGTTAATTGATGCAAGCAAAAGACACAATTACCTGAAATGGGGTGTGAGGAAAAGAAAGTTTGAGAATACTGAGGACTTAGAATTTGATGAAGCAACTAAAGAGAAGGTAGAAACAAGAGAGACGACAGCAAGAAGAAGAAGACAACGGAAAAAACATGCAGTATTTTTCGATTGGAGTGAGCTTCGTCCGACCGCAGTCGTTAGTGCTTCCCCTTTTGCTCTGTTGCTGCCAAATAAGTTAAGTTGTTGGATATATTATTGGAAAAAGAGCCAACTTTATGATTCTGCAAATATTCTCTAATCCACACTTATCTATGTTGGTGGTAATGTTGTGTGTGGAGTGATTTACAGGACAGATCCGTAATTCACGGATAAAATTACGAAAAATTAAATGCAGGAAATAATTAACTCGTAATAAAATATTAGTTTATTATGTAGATATAACAGATTAATGCAATTATGATGTAGATCTAATAAATGAAAAGCTATATGTTAGATCTAATAAAACACAGCTATTACAACATAGATCTAACAAAATAAGCGATTAAAATACAGATCTGACTTAGAGCAATATAAAATTGAAGTGCAATGCATAAATAAAGACAAACCGATGCGAGTTTATAAACTCTTTCGCCAAGACAAATCTTCCCGGTATGGTGTCCACGGTAGTAGCAACTGTCTCCCAAGATACAACGGCTTACGTCCTAGATTGAGAGGCACTTCAACAATCCAAGCTCCGGCAAACTTACAACGTGCTCCGACTTTTCTTCGACTCAAGAACTAACGTGCTCCGACTTCTCTCCGGGCGGCGGCCGAGCCGGGCTACGGCGACGCGCGCGTGTGGAATTATCTAGGTCCTCCTTCCTGCACAAAAGTGCCTTGCTCCTTGGGACACATTTATAAGAGCATACACTAGCTCTTATATATGGAGCTCAAGTCTCTCAAACTTCCAATGTGGGAGATTGAGTTGATGTACTCCCTTCAACTCTTATCTCCAACACATTTTCAACCAACTTTAGACATTAATTTCTCATTCACCCGATATCCGAATCGAGTGATTCCAAAGCTAAACATTATCTACTCCGTGAGTAGAATATTTAGACATAATAAGCTCCCGGTGAATCACACCGGAGTATATCCGAAAATCGCGCTAAAGTTGACCGTTTCAACCCATTAAAATGGGATATCTCCAACAATCTATCCCATTGGTAATGATATTGTCACAACAACAAAATAGTTCGCAATGTATTTTTATATTATTGATTATGATGTGAATTAATATGTCATGATATATTGATTTCAATAATCGAAATGATCGTTTCTCCTATCTATCGACCTTGAACTTTAAAAGGAACATTCCAAATGTTTTATGAAGATGAAAGATTAAACCACGTGTTGTGTTGCTCATTTTAGGTGGAAGGTGCATGCCTAACAATTCCCATCCTACGGCTAAGGGACTCCGCGCTAGGTAAATTATAGAGACAGAAAATGCCTAGTTCGCTAGAGACCACAAGAGTCTATATATATGACATTGTTTCTTCAAATGTGAGTTTTCTTGGACTATTTGATAGATTTATCCAAATGGATATTATTGGCAAGGCATACACTTACAAAACTTTTAAATGTGCTGACGAGGCAGGAAGACAAGAAGGAAGTGGTTCAAATAATGTGTCATTTATGAAACATTTGGAAAACTAGACACGTTCCGTTTTTTAAGGAAAAAATATATTCCTCTAAATAAGATTCTTGCACGGTCAAATGTGTGGAAGTTGAGAAATTAATACATCCTAGCTGGGAAAATCAAGATCTTGTTTGTACTTGTTCTCCTTTGGATACTGCCTAGCAAACCCGGATCCCTGTCTCCTTAAATTTAATGTTGATGCAGAGTGATACAATAGTTGTTGGTGGCTTGAGTAGCAATTAAAACCAATGTTTGATCATTAATAACTTTTCTAAGAAGTTTGAAGGTGGATTTGATGTGTTGATTGGAGAGGCACTAGCCATTACCACGTCCTGATTTTCGGCATTACATGAGGGCTACTTTAATTTGATCCCCTGTTTTGTTTCTTTTTCCTTTTCCTTTTGTTAGACATGCGGCAAGAGAATGTCCCTTTGAATTTATCGGCTAATTAAGAAAGACCTAGGACTTGTACTGGTAGCAAGTTTGGGAATTGGGATGGGGTGCATCCCCATTTAACTGTTGCTAGCACTCTGAATTGTGCTTCATAATATAGCTTTTATTCCTTGGAGAAAAACAATTGGCTTAATAATTTAGATCGACCGTTATTAAAGCTATTACTATTTGAGTCAAGTATGATTGTTAATCCAGAGTTTTAGGCATCGGGGATGCAGCCTGCATGCTGGTCGTTTAGAACATCTAGGACTCTAGCTAGACAACATATATAAGATGTCATACATAGATTATTAATTAGTCTGTTCAATAATCCGGCATGCCTGCCTGCAGGCGGATTACTACATTAATGCACCATAACAATTGGATCATCATATTAATGATGGGTTGCAATGTTCAAAAGGGATAAGAGGATAAAATAAAAAACAAACTCATATGACGGAAATAAATAGATCCAACTTGACTTATCACGATGAATTATATTTGTTCAATACACTGTATGAATGTTTCAAATATATATGCTTTGCAGCAGTAGTTGATACACTACACTATAGTACTACATGTTTATCCTCTTTTAAAGCTAAACACCAACGACTGAAGTGTTGCATCCTTGCAATGTGAAGTAAAACACCTCTTGGCTTCGGGTTACACCTTACTGCGCCTAGCTAGCTCCTATATATATGCTGATTATCATATAATTAAAATACATAATTAGCAACATATACAACATCGTCAGCATCGAATGCCAATGGTGAACACTTCAGTGTATGTTGTCTTTGAGTATGCTTCTGTGGAAGAGTTTACAATATTAATATTGTTGAATATATTAATGAGACTTCTATCGGCACCGCATCTTTTTATCGCACCATTTTTTTTTCATTTACTTCAATACCACCACGAAATCACTAATGACACCCTTTATTTTAATAACTTTTAAAATCTGTACACTTTAGTCCCTCGTATTTTAAAAATTACAAACTAACACACTTTAATCCTTTTAACTTTCCCTACCTCTTTATACACATTACTTCTCTTTTAGTTTTCATTTCAACAAAACCAAAACACAACCCTAAGAATTTCAGCTGGAAATATCATCGGAGAATACGCCAAAATATAAAAATCTCGCCGGAAAACCGCAAGTATGGCATGGGTTACAAGAACTAAGCTAAGAACATCACTTTGAACCAAATCACGTAAATATCTTGTTTTGTTTGCATTTTGGTGGCAATTTGGTACAAATCGGAGGTTTTAGCTTGATTTGGGGTTTGGATTTTCCGTCGAAACGAAACGTGTATTGTAATGTGTATTCGTTGGATTCGTTTGTTTTATTGTAATGTGTATTCGTTGTTGGTTGAAATCGGGTTGAAATCGGAGGATTTTTGGGTGTTTTTCGATCTACCGGCCGTTTTCCGATCGGAGATTTGGGGAAGATGACCGGGTGCTTAAAACATCGGCCACGGTGACGTTTTGATGTAGATAAAAACTCAGCATGGCTGACGTTTATGTCATACAAGCCCACTAGGGTAACATGTTCCTTCGTCAGTGCGGGTGACGTTTATCTTCCTTAAAGAAGGTCGAAGTGGTTGTTGTTTTAAGCAACATCATCTTGAGTGATGTTTCAGTCTAATTAGGAACGTCATTGAATCTGACGTTACTGTGTTAATGTAACGTCACATTTCCTGACGTTATATGATGAATTTCATTATAATGGCATACGTAATTTGCACATAACAACTTTGAATTAGTGTGTTTCTTGACTTTGTAAACAACTGTCCACCAATGAATTAGTGTACTCCAACTATGAATTAGTGTACTTCTTCACATTGTAAATAACTTTCCAGCTATGAATTTTGGCCATGTAAGTGAGTTAAATGAAAAGTATAATTAATCTAGTTATGTTGTGTGATTTTCAATATAATCACTAAATGCTACCGCAAGCGCACGGCTTATCGAGTAGTACTTAGGATGTCGATCCCACAGGGACTTGTAGTCAATCACCAAACAATTCCCGATTTATATCAGCTAGACAAATCAAAATCTTGGAGGTTTTTATCTAAAAATCCTAAAATTAAAGAAAATAAAGAAAATCTAATTAATAGCCAAGAACTTCAAGATTTAGGTAATAGGATTCAAGGTTTAGAGGCATTTCTTGGATTTCGGATCCACCACGGCGTTGTTTACATAGAATTTCAACAATCTTTCTATCAATATGAATATTCCATTTATGAAGATCAATTATCAAATATTACACGTAAACATTCTTTCGAACTATTATCGTGATTTTACCTAGTTTTATCCTACATTTAGTTTCCTACAATGAAGAATAAAATTAGATGCATTGAATTACCATAATTATGGGCCACTTTAGGTATAACCTAATTCTCATTGAAGAAATCCCTAAAGATTTGATCTTGGTTTCTAGGTTATCGATTAATTAATACTTTTTCTGTCATCAATTAATCGAATGAAGTTTCTCATGCAATCCTACGGCCATTCACTCTTTCGAGATATTATTTCCGGAAAAATACATGAATAAGCATACAAGATCAAATTCATAAACATGATATAAATCCTTTATCAATGAAAAGATTGTATCTTTAAAACCATATAATCATCGCCGGGCTTTTCCTAATCCAAGAAACTAATATTTACTCTCGTAACATATCAAGATTCCAAGATTCAACCATATAATTCATACTTTGACAAGAAAAATAAATAAATAGAATAAAGCAGAAAAGAGATAGAGAGAAACCGTCAAAGTATTGCATAAATAATCAAACCTCGAAAAAGCCTCGTTCTTGAATTCTTAAAACCTAAAATCCTTGTTCTTGGGGATGGAGGAAGATGATGATGAAGAGAGGAGGATGGTCGCCCCAAAATCTGATGTTGGAGGCGTGAATGTTGAATTACACGACTTAAAAGAATAAAAAGGGGATAATTACATCATATAATAAGTTTCCATAATTAATTTAATCAAGAAAATCTTTAAAAATCAAATATCTATCAATCTTGGACTTTTCTAGTGTGTGGGCTCCTCTTTTGCATCAGAAATCACGCCAATTTGAAGGAAATCACGTTGGTGAATGTTTCGACCAATCAGAACATTTCGTTGGCCAGGATCGATTTTGAAGCTGTCACACACAGGTGTGAATGAGACTGGTTTTTGAATTCTTCCACTTTAGCTCCATTTTTTCGGTCTTTTTCTTCCAATCTCGAATCATCCTGCAATAACTCAATCATCCACAGTAATCTAGCCCAAAAAGGATAAAAACATCACAAAATAATAACACACGACACCAAATTGAGCCCAAAACATCTAGAATTATTCGACTTTTTAGGAACTTATCACTCCCCCAAGCTTAAGACTTTGCTTGTCCCCAAGCAAACAAAAAGACTCAAGACGAGACGGACTAAGAAGATCACACATGACATAGCATTAGACAAAGATGTACAACACACGAGCATTAATAAAATTCATTCCGGCATTCAAAACACAAGACATAGACTAACGAATCCTTCTTATCATATCAGGAGCAAAAGTAACGAAAATTGTCAATGGGAAACAACATAGACCAAGAAGATAGACCCTCACGGGATAAACCACTCAACGCTCAATATTTGTGAGGTGACTAAACTCTCAAGCTCATTCCATTGAAAATGTCCTACTATATGCTTGTATATCGTCTCATATCAATCACCAAGGCATTGTGCAACACATAAATCATAAGGTCTTCGGGAAAAAGGACGGTAAGTGAGAATAGCCCAAGTAGAAGAAAAAAAAGAAACAGTGATAGGTGTAGGAAAAGGTATAAGAGATGGCAAAAACCATTAGAACTAGCAAAACACATGACTAACAAACTTCAACGTCATACAAGTGCAAGGGGTTCCAACGCTTTATTTCAAAACAAATATAAAATACAAAGGATAATTTCTCTACTTTTGTGAGGATAATGATACAACTCCCTCTTTATTACTAACAAATAGAACAAATAATATTTAGGAGGTTTTTTTTTTTTTTGATTGCCTCATTTATTGATTTTTTTTCTCTTTTTTTCATATATTTTTCTTTTTTTTTTTTTTTCTTTTTTGTCATTTTTTTTTTCAAACTAAGAAACAGACAAATGGTAACAATATGGATTTCCCCCGAGCTTGATCATTACATACTAAGTACAAGAAATTTGATAGCCACGTGCCCCAGTTAGTCCTAAGGTTGGGTGAAAGGATTTGGGCTACCTCTTTTTCGGGTTGTTCAATGTATGGTGTAGTGATGTAAGGTAAAGTGGGAAAAAGGTGTAATAAAGATCAAGGTTCGAAAGGTATAAAGTATATAATGTGGTGGAAGGTAGAAACGAATGCCTCAATCATTTCCATGTGTTTGCACATACCAAAGTAACATCAACAAGACTCAACACAAGTTCTAAAGGAACAAATCCAAGGAAGAGAAAATACGCACAAATTTAGGGTGAGACTGAAGTGGTCAGTCATATGGCCGGAAAAATACCTCACCGGGTTATTTGTCTATTCACTCGGACTCTATTGTTTCCAAAAGAAAATAATGTCACTTGTAAACATGATATTCTAAAAAGGATTTTTCACTCCATGTCATGCATTTCTCTTGTCAGAACAAACTATATCAATTTTCATGCATTGCAAATCTCATCTAAAGTAGCTATGTGTGATCATCAAAACCATCAAGACAAAATGACACAACTGACTCTGACTGACAATGACTAAGACTCTAAACTACATAAAAGAAAGACTTGCACAAATGTCACTCCTCCACACTTAAAGGTTGCATTGTCCCCAGTGTAATTAATTTAAAATATGGGAGAGTAAAAAGAAAATTCACAAGATACAATGGGTGGGCACCTTGTGTGCATATCATCACGCTCTGAACATCGTAGTCCTGAAGAATCTTCTTCTAACCCTGTGGAGTTGGAGAGTGGAGAATTGAGAGTTACCGGAGCTCCGGTAAAGTCACCGGGATTGTGTGGTTGTTCTTTCCATGGTGGCTTTATTTTAGGAGTAATATATCGAAAATTCTTAGCTTTTCCCATGAGATGGAGGAAGTGGAGTGGAGGTATAAAGGTGGAGGAAAAAGATGGTAAAAGAAAATAAAAATTGAAAGAAAGGATTTTTTTTTTCTGAAAAACAGCCTCCATCACACCATGGGTGTGACAATGACTGTTTTTTCGATTTTTTTTTTAATTTTTAGCCACCCGTATTTGCTTTAACCACATCATGGTGTTATCTCCACTTTCCAAAGCTCGTTTTTTGCGCATGCAATGACCTTCAAATACCACTCGTGCACATCTTTCTCTCTGCAAAACAGACACAAAAACAAAACAAACAAAAACCAAAGGACCGAGAAGGCAACTTTCTTCCATTATTTATTCATTAAACAAAAATAATAATAAAAAACACATTCTGAATTTATAGTCTTCAGTTGGACTATCTTTAAACATCATTATCAAGGAGGACTAAACCAAAGAAGGGCATCCCTCTGCATCTTTCTCCACATATCAAAGATATTAACAAGTATTTTCAGATATAGCATTGGGAGCCTATAATAATGTCTTCTCAAAAAGTGATTAATCATTTTAGCTCCAACGAATGAAGTGCCTCCTAACAATTTATTAATCTCTTTATCAATGCTCATGACAAATCTTAGAGAATTATGGACTATTAGAGGTGCAACATCTATATACTCTACATGCTCAACATTCATAAATTCAACATCATTATTCAAGGAAGGATAACTAACATTATCAAATGAATTAGAGTCAAGCAACTTCGTAATGTTACCTCCTTTTCATCCTTTTCTAGGCTTATCAATGTTGAATCTGGATTTATTGCACCATTATCTTGTGAAGATGGTTCAAATTTCCATGTGGCTCCACTCTTGTTAATCTGAAGGCCCAAACACTCAAAGAATCTTCGAGAAATCATCACCGAAAATATTTAGATCAAGACATTGTGGGATTTCATAAGGATCACAATTTTCATCCCCACAAATTTCAAGGTTGGCCTCCTCGCTCTTGAATCGCCATCATCTCTGTTTCCTTTCATCTTCAAGAACATGGCGATTATGTGCAACTAATTCTCCTAAAGTCAGTTCCCTTTTTTCTGGAGCAGGACACAATAAGTGTGCCATTTCTCTAGAAAACTTCTCTCTGCTCTCTATAGATTTCTCTAACAAAATTTCAATGTTAGACTTGGGTTCGAGTGAGGAACACTTGTTGTTGCCAATTGTTTTGATCTTGACCCCACGGAGAATAAGGACAGTTACTCCTCCCACCATTGTATGTTGGTGCGTAGTTGTGGCTATATTGGAATTGATTCTCATAACTTGCACCATAATTGTCATAAGTATTCCATTGGTGGGATGAATAACCTCTATTGCACTGAGCTTCACAATGGTTTCCACCACAATATGAACATCTCACTTTAAATTGGTTAAGTCCATATCCATACATCCTCTCATCAGTTGGTGTCACTTGAGAATTTGAATCAGAGTAAAATGAATCCATGAAAGCTTGGCACTTCAAATTTACGCACAAGAAAAGAAACAAAAAAATCAAAAGCAAAAATGTCTCACCGCAGCAAGGTGCAGCTTGCTATGGTGAGAAAAAAAATCTAGTCTAACAAAATCAAAAACACGTTCGATGTTGACACCGAAGTCCCCGGCAACGGCACCAGAAAACTTGTTGTGTGATTTTCAATATAATCACTAAATGCTACCGCAAGCGCACGGCTTATCGAGTAGTACTTAGGATGTCGATCCCACAGGGACTTGTAGTCAATCACCAAACAATTCCCGATTTATATTAGCTAGACAAATCAAAATCTTGGAGGTTTTTATCTAAAAATCCTAAAATTAAAGAAAATAAAGAAAATCTAATTAATAGCCAAGAACTTCAAGATTTAGGTAATAGGATTCAAGGTTTAGAGGCATTTCTTGGATTTCGGATCCACCACGGCGTTGTTTACATAGAATTTCAACAATCTTTCTATCAATATGAATATTCCATTTATGAAGACCAATTATCAAATATTACACGTAAACATTCTTTCGAACTATTATCGTGATTTTACCTAGTTTTATCCTACATTTAGTTTCCTACAATGAAGAATAAAATTAGATGCATTGAATTACCATAATTACGGGCCACTTTAGGTATAACCTAATTCTCATTGAAGAAATCCCTAAAGATTTGATCTTGGTTTCTAGGTTATCGATTAATTAATACTTTTTCTGTCATCAATTAATCGAATGAAGTTTCTCATGCAATCCTACGGCCATTCACTCCTTCGAGATATTATTTCCGGAAAAATACATGAATAAGCATACAAGATCAAATTCATAAACATGATAAAAATCCTTTATCAATGAAAAGATTGTATCTTTAAAACCATATAATCATCGCCGGGCTTTTCCTAATCCAAGAAACTAATATTTACTCTCGTACGTAACATATCAAGATTCCAAGATTCAACCATATAATTCATACTTTGACAAGAAAAATAAATAAATAGAATAAAGGAGAAAAGAGATAGAGAGAAACCGTCAAAGTATTGCAAAAATAATCAAACCTCGAAAAAGCCTCGTTCTTGAATTCTTAAAACCTAAAATCCTTGTTCTTGGGGATGGGAGAAGATGATGATGAAGAGAGGAGGATGGTCGCCCCAAAATCTGATGTTGGAGGCGTGAATGTTGAATTACACGACTTAAAAGAATAAAAAGGGGATAATTACATCATATAATAAGTTTCCATAATTAATTTAATCAAGAAAATCTTTAAAAATCAAATATCTATCAATCTTGGACTTTTCTAGTGTGTGGGCTCCTCTTTGCATCGAAATCACGCCAATTTGAAGGAAATCACGTTGGTGAATGTTTGACCAATCGTAACATTTCGTTGGCCAGGATCGATTGAAAGCCATCACACCCAGGTGTGACAGACTGGTTTTTGAATTCTTCCACTTTAGCTCCGTTTTTCGGTCTTTTCTTCCAATCTCGAATCATCCTGCAATAACTCAATCATCCGCAGTAATCTAGCCCAAAAAGGATAAAAACATAACAAAATAATAACACACGACACCAAATTGAGCCCAAAACATCTAGAATTATTCGACTTTTTAGGAACTTATCAAGTTACATTTTTACTCATAATAGGGGTTTTAAAAATTAATTTTGGCAATGTAAGTGTGTTAGTTAAAAGTATACTTAGACGTGTTTTGCCCATTATGTGTGTTGTGTGACCCGATAATATAAAGCCGTGAGATCTCTTTGCTTTAACAGATTTGGATCTCTTACAAAGCCTTGGGATCTCTGTAGACTGGCTTACCTGAATGAGTTCCATTAAGAAATTACCAAGGATATCCATTTGTTAATATCTTCCATAAGTTGATATGCCAAGGATATCCATTTCTCAATGGACTATTCAGACTAGCCATTATCTACGTAAAAGGGCCTGATGTCCCCCTCACTTTGAAAACTGAGAGACTATCGACGAACAATATATTAAAAGAACTCACAGTAAAAGAACTTTAAGTATTAAAACAAACAATACTTGTTGATCGTACAAAAACTTCAGGTATGTAGTATGGATTAAGGTAATAGTTTTGTCTTGTGTGATTAGTTATGTTTGGCTTGAGTATCCATGTTGTCTTATTTTGGATTGGCATACGGACTTATTTTAATTCAAATTTTGGTTCCTCATTCCTTTTTAATCTATAGTGAAGCAAAATTGATCGTTTCTTCAAAGTTCTTATAGGCGGTTTCACAACAATTTTGGTACATCATATTAATTAACTTACATTTTTATCGTTTATATTACGATTGAACTAACGTGATATGTTTCTTTCTTCATAGACACTACCTCCAGCATACGTTAATAGTTTGAACGACACGCTGTGGAACCTAATATGGTTGTTCTCAAAAGCCGAATAGGGACATGGGAAGTGAGGGTTGGAGTGACCGACAATGGACTTCTTCATTTCTTTGGGGAAGGTTGGGAGAAATATGTGGCCGCTCATGATTTGAATGAGCGGGAGTTTATAGTGTTTGAACACAGAGGGAATTTCATTTTCGATATATACTAATGTGTTGTATCACACTTCCTGTGAGAAGACTTTTTCTACTTTCAAGAGTGAAGATGATGATGCAGATGATTATACAGGAGGGGAGATCAATGGTAACCAAAATCCCCATTTTGAGACAACGCTAGCAAACTCGGACTTTTCACATGGTTATGTGGTGAGATATGTCAAAATCTCATTAGTTGTTGTCTTGTTTTATGTTTTTCCCTCATTGCACTTTCTAACACTATTTAATTATGTTTGTGATTGGTTGAATATATCAATACCATTTGCTAGATCAAACGACATGTTGCGAGACATGACTGTGGAGCTGCGAAGTGCCACGGGAGAATCATGGCCGGTAAGACTTGTAGCTTCTGTCGCACCTTATCGACAAGCTCGTTTAAGGGGGTTGAATGATTTCCTTAGGGACAATGACCTCTAAGTTGGATATACATGCAACTTTGAAGTCATTGATCAGCCTACATGAAATCATATCGTGTTTAATGTGGGGTTTATTAGATGTTGATGATCATTGTTTAATGTGGGATTTATTAAAACTTAATACTCTTTGTTTTGAACATTTTGAATGATTGTATTAGATGTTGAATTACATTTGGACTACTTGTGGATCATTTTTGTTTTGATAGTTGAATTACATTTTGAATCATTGTATTAGATTTTGAACATTATTTATCAATGTTTGGATATTTGTCCTTATCTTTGTTTGTATAATGTTAGGGTCATTGTTTGAATCATGTTTGGTTAATGAGATTACACTAATACAAGTGTGTTTGGTACTGGGTCCAAACTTCACCAGACAAGATGTTGTTTCATCAAGACCAATGTCAGATGTGATGACGTTTTGAAAACATAACCACATTCAGTTCTGCTGGCACAAACGTCACCATGGTTGACGTTATGGTTTCTAGAGCAACGTCAAGGTGGCTGGCATTTTGTAAACAAAAGCATATTCGGTTCTGAGTCCATAACGTCACCATACTTGACGTTTCTATTGTATAAGCAACGTCAGTGCCTCTAGCGTTTTTGAAAACAGAGGCATTTTCGGTTCTTGAATCCAAACGTCAACAATGCTGACGTTCATCGTGTACACGAACGTCGGTCGTACTTGTTAGGTGTAGTGCTCGAAAGACAATTTGTGTAATTGTTTTTGGTAACATAATTTATCTCACCTTATTATTTGCTTTGTGCTTGTAAGTAATACACTGCTGCAAACCCTAAGTATATCAGTATGTAACCGCTTAACTCAGTGTATGGCATGCAAGTGAGGATTGAGTTAGTGGTGATATACTTAAACTGTTAGTCCGTGGTGAACTTAATCAGAGTTTAGGGTGTCTTTATTAAAACACCAATAATGCGCCTAGAACACCTTAGGGTGTGATAGTCTTATCCGGACTATCGGTAAAGGGTACTTATGTGGGACATTTATATATGATGGCATTCATATAGGACTGGACCGATTTAATCTAAATTTCTCGATATAATTCCGTAATCGAGGAATCTTATTAAATCATTAGATGATCATATATGGATCAACCTTAATCTCGAGGTGATCACGAGTGGTGTCGCTTGTCTCGGGTAGTGTTTGATGTGTTAGTTACGGTTCACTTAAATATGTGTTCCAAGCCACTTCTCATTGGCACTATCTCCGATAAGTGAGTAGTTACGATTTTCACGCAGACATGGAATCCATTCCTTCGTGCGGGAAGTAGAGAGACGATCCCTTGTTTGTTAGCCCTAAGAAAGTGATCGATCGGCCGAGTTCATATTAGACTAATTGACCACTAGTCAGATATGTGAACTAATTGTTCATCAGGGGGTTAATGGTAAATAAGGATAAGATATTCTGAGTCGGGTTCACGGAGACTTCCTACTCGAGAATGGGACGATCTATGGAGGGTTAATCCGTATGTAGTGATTATATCAATGGACGCTTATTCACTACATGGGTTGAGTATAAGTATACATCTATAATCGGTAGAGTTCGGTTTCGGGTTTATGATGGCGTAATCCCGAAATTAATAATTAATGTACTTATTCTGTTCGATGAATAATTAATTATTGGAGCTACTGGTTATAGGTTCATGGTCCCCAATGTGGCTTCTATAATTCGGGCTGATATTCTTGTTATTTGGGCCTCAGTGATAATTAATTGGCTGAGCTAATTAATTGATATGTATGTATATTATTTAGTTGGGCTAAATAATATAATACACATAAAAGACATTTTATGTGGGCTTAGAAACCCTAGTAGGTGGCGCCAATTAGGTCTTCATTTAGCACAAGAATTAATTTTCTTGTGTTATGGAAAATAAAAGATATTCTTGTTATATGATTGGTTGAATGACTTGTTATTTGATTTCCTATTGGTCAATGACATGTCACAATTATTCATTAAGGAAAATATCTTTTTATTTTGTTTAATTATTTATTTATATAATTAATTAAAACTTGGAGACCAATGATTTACTCTCCTATAAAAGGAGAGTTATTCCAAGTGTATTGGCAATGCAAAAATTCGACCACACCACATAAAAAGAGAGAAAAATTGTTTTTTCTTGTCTAGGGTTTTTAGAAGAAGAAAAACTCCAAGTTTTTCTTGGTGTTGCATATCAAGGAGGTTCGTTTATCAAGAAGGGTGTCCACCAACCACCGTTTGGAGAACACATTGGAAGATCAAGGCTTCTCTTCCCGCTATTGGTAACATAATCTTAACCCCCTTGTAGTAGTTAAATCCTTTATTTATGTATTGTGATATATAAATCGTGATTCATCCGCTGCGCGTGGATCTAACTCGTTTAGATCTAAGATCCTACATCCTTCAGTACTGACGTTTGCTGGGATGCCGGCCGGAAATTCCAGTAGCCGATCGGAAAACTCTTAAAAACTTCATTTTTTTTCCATAATTCATGGTGATTCAAGCCATTGAGGATGAAAATGATATTTGGGTGATGATTTTTTTATGTGATGAAAAAGGTTGTAGTAGAAGGTTGAAGAAGATGAAGATGAATTTTGATGATGAAAATGAAGATAAATGTTGATGATGGAGATGAAGATGAAGATGAATTTTTTTTGGAATAAAGAAATGAATTTAGATGATGATTTGGATAAAAATTAAGTTTGTGGATTGTTATTTATATGGGATAATAATTATGGATTATAAGGTTTTATTGAAATAATCAAAGTACTCAATTATATTTTTTAAAATTTGAGGTATAAGAAGTATTTTTTATTTTTTATTTTTTGGGTGGTGCTTAAAAAAAAAAAAAAAAAAAAAAATAATATTGTGGTGTTATAAATAATTCAAAGAGTGCCGAAAGCATATGTGATGCCGATAGAAAAAGTGTGGTGCCGATATATTAATTAGTCCGATCCATTGACTTACATGTATATATTAATAAGATGTCTCACAGTAGTGTAGTTATAATTTGTGTATGGAGCAAAAACTTAGTATTTGGTCCCCCAAGTCAATGACCAAAAACTTAATAGTAGTAGTATATGGGTTGGGGTTGTTCTCTTCTTCCACTTGTTTGTTGCGTGTGTATTTGCATAAAGAGATCAAATTAATTAATGTGCTAGCTGCTCGTTTAATTTAAGAGTCGGGTACGCTGCATGCAGGCTCGAAATACTATTTTAACTTTGACTCCTCCTCCTATTTTAACTTCCTTTTTTAACGTCACAAAGGAAGCTAGGCGCCTCAATATAATGCTATTATTATTAATTCCCGATTACCACACATAACATGCATGTTATTACAATATTGATTGTCATCGATGTAGCTAGCTAGGACCGACCTATCGATCACAGTATGTAGGTTTATCACGATATCAATAGTGTAAAAACATGCATATTTATGGCTTGTCGTACGTGTCTGAGTGATTGTGCGTGCAGGCTCTGATTATTACCCATTAGGACATTGTCATTGTTTCAATTCGTTCATCTAGCACGTAGTTTTAATTTAGAGACAAGACCGCCTCTAGACCGATATTATATTTTGTTAGACCTGTATCATACAGGCACCTACTCATACGTACTCCCTAGCTAGCTCCGTTTCAGAATATAAATCATTCTAGAATTTTTCATTTTTTCTCATAATATAAGTCATCAACAATACCAAGAGAACATTTATTAACATTTTTCCGCATCTTACCCCTAGTTTATAACCATCCAACCACTTTACGATTGTTGTATTTATGATAGGTAAAAGTTATATTAGACATTTTAGTCATACACTTATGATATTTAACCACTTTCTTAATTTGCGTGAAAAAACTCTAAAAAAACTTATATTTTAGGACGGAGGGAGTATATACTACCTCCGTCTCACAAAAAGTGTTCATTTTTTTTTGTAGTGCACACTAATTAAGAAAATAATTAATGTGTTGTATTTTAAATACTAATGGACATATATACTTCTACTTTATATTAAATGCTTGTTTTGGAATATGAAAAGTGTATACAAACATTAAATGGTGATTAGGGGTATGTTTGGAAAATATGCATTAATTGATGTATCGATATTCTAAATAAACAATTTTTATGAGACAATTTATTTTAAAAAATGGATACTTTTTGCGGGAGGGATGTAGTATTAATTAATTATGGCTGATTGATTCCATCCCAGATTTGCTTGACCAATTAACAATCTACTAAACATTAGTTGTTCCTTGATTTGGCCAACTCATCAACCCCTCATTCAATTGACCAATTAATTAATTTCAATGGAAATATGCAGCCCACTAAACTATTAAAGGCGGTATGTAAATAGTTATGATTTAGAGCTGTCCATCTTGTATATATATATATATAACCTTACCTAGTGCTTCCTTAATTTCTTCTTCAAACGTTCCATAATAAACAAATTAACTAAACTAAACTAAACTAAACACACACACACAACATCAAGCTAGCTAGCTAATGGCACCCAATATCATCCTCAACTTTCTTCTTGCTCTAAACACAATCCTCTTCACCACTACCACCGCCTCCGCCGGTGCTGCATGGCCCACCACCACCCAAAACCCAGTACCACAAAACTTCATCCAACAACAATGCCAAGAAGCCCTCTACTTCCAACTATGTGTTCGTTCCCTTTCACAATACATAAAGTCCAGCCCAACCCCAACCCCAACACCAGCCGAAATCGCCCGAATCGCTCTAAGAATATCCCTAGTCAAAGCAAGAAGCGCTAGAGCATACATAAACCAAGTGGCTAACCAACTCAACACAACAGCAGCAGCAACAAAAGCAAAAGCAGGTGGTGATGAATATCAATCGATCAAAGATTGTCTAGCACAGATAACAGACGGTGTGGATCAGATCGCTCATTCGGTGGCTGAATTCGGTAGACTGATGTCGGTGGCTAAAGAAAACGAGTTTTCTTGGCATCAAAGTAATGTGGTGACATGGTTGAGCACTGCTTCTACAGATGCACTTGCTTGCATGAATGGATTCCCAGCTGGGAATGGGAATGGAATAGGGAGGAAGACAAAGAGAACGATTAGAGCAAAGGTTTTGAATGTAGCTCAGGTTAATAGTAATGCTTTAGCTCTGGTTAATAGGTTCGTTAAAAGGCATCGTGCAGCTGCTTCTTTGTCTTTGAACAACAACATCATCAACAAACCATAAGAGCTAGCTATATATATATATAGAGAGAGAGAGATCCTGCAGTTCAACTAGCTAGTTTTCTTCTTTTCTTTTCTTCTCGATCGCCAAAAGAAAAATGCATGTGTAAGATCGAGCGATGCTTAAAATAAAGTGAGTATATGTGAATAGAGGAGAATATACCCACTAATTATAAAACGTAACAATAATATATATATCATCTTTCTTTCTTTTGGATGGATGTGGTTTAATTTTGAGTTGAAAATATTTTCTTATTTTGTTTCTGTTAACCTTCTTCTTCGATCGTAAGGTACGTAATACTACTACAGTCACAACTACTACTATTTTTATTTTTTTGTAATAAAAAAATAAATAAAAAAAAAGTACAGAAGAATCTGGTATATATATATATATATATGGTGATTTGGTAAACGAAAATGATAGAGAGCGAGCTGAGCTGAGCTGAGCTGGGTGGCTGGCGTTGGTAGAATCAAGAAAGTCAAATGCATCAAGTGCGTGCGTGCGTACGTAATATATAAACAAGCACCACGTGATCACTTGAATTGATGATTAAGAATGACTTGATATATTGACCTGTAAACACGAAGCTAACAAGAAGCAGGTCGCCACTGCCACTGCCTTCTCTTTTCTTTATTTTTATTCACGGTTACGGTTATTAATATTGTATGTAATTAATATAACATACAAAGTTATGAGTGTGATAGTAATAACATAACACAATAATATGAGTTTGGATGATCGATATAACTGCAATGAAAATTGGACACATTCTCGAAATATATATAGTCTATAGATAGCAGGTACTTTTATAACAAAAGTGGTCACAACACCCACCCAGGTTCGAGATGCAGTCACAGTAGGTAGGAGTAGGACTTGAGAGAGAGATCGATCGAGGAAGGAAAGAGAAAAGTTATTGTACAGCCCATGAATCACTATTGCACCATACCATACCATACCATACCATACCATATATACGACTCTTGTCGGGGTGGAAAATGGAGATCAAGGTGGGTGAATATAATGTCACGTTCCTTTTCACATTGGAGACTTTATACCAGTAGCATATATATAGATTATTACTCATGCTGAAACCCATGCATGCATGCATGCGATATTATTTATAAACAATAGTGATGTCTAGCTATATATATCACAAGGAATTTTCTCAAAGCAGGGACCACAATTTAAGTAAATTAATAAGTGCAGTCTGAAAATAGATCCAGTCTTTTTTTTGTGAATGCTTCCAGCTCCCTTAACTCTAATTATACAACAATCTCTTCCCACATATATATATTTATAGAAATATAAGTCAAAACTCATCAAACAAAAATCACAAAGGCACGTTGCATTGCATGTTACAGATCGAGGTAACCTCTGCAGCTGCTTCCACATTCATTGTTCCAAACCCAAGCTCAAGAATATATCGATCCATCAATGTTCATGTCAAATAGAATAGACGTTGGTAAGAGGGGGTGAGAAACAAAGGTCCCCCCAAATGTCTCTTCATCAATTTAGCCAGGGGAACACGGGAGGAGATGTAGGCAGACGCCCTGTCAGAACCTCAACTCCTGTTTCAGTCACCTATATATATTTACATCAAAAAAAGAGGAGGACTCCAATGGTTAGTTGAAACAAACTGATTTGAAAATGAAAATAAGCATCCTACATTGTACATTAATATGGACTTAACCCGAGTTGGTGATGCTATGAAACAAGAAAACGATGTACACTTGGCTATAAATGTTGGCAAAAGTCAATAATTAAGCGAAACCCCAGCCTCCAAATAGAACCTCACCAGGAGCGTATGTTCAAACTGAGCACTTCGTTTTCCATCTGCAGTCACAGCTGTCCATCCATCAGGCCACATTCGATCACGCCAACTACCTGTTTTATACTTGTTATATATATACATACATATAAAAACAGTGTAACTGGTAATTACACAAGTGAATGGAAGAAAAATAAGTACCTGCATTAATCATAGGTTCAATGGTAAAGGTTTGGCCAGCCTTCATTACACCAACTGCTTTATTTCCTGATCAATATAGTTAAGGATAGCACACCAGATAAAAAACATTCAACTCGTTCACAGGTTAATTTTAGCTAGCTAGCTGTCCTCCATATTCCCAAAAAAAACAAAGGAACATATTTATAAACGGCTGCTGCAGAGGATACTTGCATAATGAGGAATATTGGGTGCACAATGGAATAGCTCTCCAATACCATGACCACAATAAGACTTCACCTGTTTTTAAAGTAAACAAAAAATACAAAGAAAATGCCAAAAAGGCGTCAGATTAAACAAGGAAACAAAGCAAACAGGAAACTAGCAGATGATATTGTAAGTTACCACTGATAATCCAGACATTGTAGCATGTCGATTGATGACCTCACCAACATCGCGGAATCGTACTCCAGGTTTAACTGAGAACGATAATGCATGCATGCATGTATTATAATAATAATAAAGGGTAAACAATTTGATGATACAAGGGAGGGGCAATATTAACATGTTTCCAAGCATACCAATCGATATGGCTTTTTCTAAGCATTCATAAGTGGACTTCACAAGCTTTTGAGATGCTTCATCAACATTACCGACAAAGAATGTTTCATTGAGATCACCTATCACACAAAAAGTGTTCCACAGCTAATTTTAAAGAAAAAGGGATGAAAATAATGAATATAAAATCAACAAAAAAAGCATTTAACTTTTCATACCATGGACGCCTTTATAGTACACGGTCACATCCACATTCACTATATCCCCATCCTCCAATTTCCTGGAAAAATCATGTATCATAGACAAAACAATTTTCCAAACTAACCACATAAATATACTCGCACCACACTTGTGTAAATATGAATTTATAAGCTTCTGTGCATGCGTGTGTGAGGGAAAGAGGAGGAGGGGGGAGATGCTGAGAAATCATTCAGGGAAAAACATTAAAACCCTAATGAAAATGGGTGAACACATTTGATGTGAACATAGCAAGTACCTTCCATCTGGGATCCCATGGCATATCACTTCATTTACTGACCTGCAGAAATTCACAGAGGAGGAGAGAGATACTTCAATCCCCATTTAAAACAATAGGATGCAACACATATCCCTTCTGTACCAAGGAGAAGTACCTACGTGCAGCAAGATTTTGGGAAGAAATGGTAGTTTAATGGTGATGGATATCCTCCTGGAGTTGATAGAATAGTCAACGCAGACAATTAATCAAAGAGTAGTGATAGCAAAATATCTCTGATAAAAGAAAACAACGAAGGCAGAAATAGGTAGAAGCCTATAAGTAAGGAAAGTAACTTGTACGGTATTCTATTCTTAACCCCCGCAAACTAATGAGAACCAAATGAATGTTACATTATACACACCAATCACTTTAAGCAAAGATGTATGACTTTAAGGGCACATGAAAGTCCAAATACCTGCAGCAATAGTGGCTTCATGCACTACAGCATCAATTTCATCAGTAGTTATACCAGGTCGAACCACGCGAGCAGCAGCATCCAGCACTTCTCTTGCTATCTGAACGATGACAAACAACATTTCAAGCACTTGTGCAATATTTTCCCACAAATGTTCGTTCACAACAAAAACATGAAATATCATCTAAAACAAAACTCCATTTTGTTCACAATCCATGAAAGCATTGTATGTGTGTGCACACACTGACACGCATAGACCAGTGTGCATTGTCACATACAAAGAGCCAAAAACTCTGGTCTGTTCCTAAAAGAAAACGAGAAAAATGATTTACTTACTCGACAAGTCTCTCTCATCCTCTTAATTTGTTCTGGAGTTTTGATCTTAAGAAAAAAAAAAGTAAATGTTAAAGAAATGAATTTCAGGCATTAGTCTAACTGTCAGGCATCAAAATAAGATATGTTTAAACAGATCCATACCTCTACAACATGCTGCAGATCACTATTTGGTTCAATTTTTGGTTTCCCCTACACAGTTAAACACAAAACTGATAATGGCTGCCAACTAATCAAAGGAAGAGAGCCTGGTAGGCAAAAAACATCGTACCGCCTACAATACATTGTTATTCAGGGAGAGTATGCCGGGAGAGTATGGATAAAATGAGCATTAATAAGAATTAGCAGGTGTGCATATAAGAGATCAAGCACAATCTCCAATAAGAAGTCCACATCCAACACACCTAAACAAGAAAAGTTGAATAAAACATACGATTGGATGCGACATTTTTTTTTTGTATTCCATAAGAAACTTCCAATGGAATATTGTTTGATTGCATGGGGTTTGATGTAAAATGTATAGAATATTGTGCACTATGAGGAAAAAAAAATTAAACGAGAGAAAATTATTCTTTCAAATGAAAAGAAAAAAAAATTAAGTTGTTCTTTTTCAATGAAAAAATTATGTGAAACAACCCAAAATA
Organism: Gentiana macrophylla; assembly: GCA_026214975.1. Lineage (NCBI taxonomy): Eukaryota > Viridiplantae > Streptophyta > Magnoliopsida > Gentianales > Gentianaceae > Gentiana > Gentiana macrophylla. The sequence continues at coordinate 1,237,370 of CM047813.1, read as the reverse complement.
TTCCAGGACAGGAAATTTGAAAACTCACATCGATTGCCCAATCAGGTTTCTCAATGTGAGAAGGTATCACACGTTTTGGTGATATTGGGTACGGCCGTAATGTCCTGCACAAGAGCAGAAAGCTGTCAGAAGCTCACAAACAACATCAAATTTTACTACGAATGAAATCAGAAGTCCTGGGAAAGATATTTCCTGATTAAAATATTGCTACATCAAGAAATAAAAATGCTTCGGATGCCAAAAATTGAGCTTTATTTTCTAACTCAATGATGATAACAACGGTAATCCATATGATGTAGCACTAAGTTGCTACGTCATCACTCAGAACCCCAAACCAAAAAAAAAAAGGGGCACAGAAAAGGGTGTCAACAGATTCAGCAGTCCAAAATGAAAAGAAAGACTTTTTAGTGAACCTACAAAATGTATTATTCTTGCAGCTCAGTATTTAAAAACACTGAAGCACGAAAAAGAAAGATTTCAAGAATGCAAATCTTGTTTTGCCATTATACAGAATTAAGGACACACAATCCAACATTAAGATGGCCAATGTTTCTACAACTATTTGAGGTTCTTTATCCTAGTCGAGCTATTATATAGAAGATAAACAGAATACCCTGTCCAATCAAAATGAGGCAGTTTTGGTGTGCGTGATTGTCCTTTCTTCAAACAATACATCCATCCATCACCAGGTGATTTAGAATCTTGTTCACCAGTAAAGCCAGGATCAAGTGAAGTCAATCTTGCCTTCAAGTGAACGGCTTTATGAGAACTCCAGGAAGCCTTGAAACAGTCTTGTGAGCTGAAAAAGAAAGCTACTTGATCAACGCATAACCTAAATTATAGGTTGGTGTAACACGGTTCTCTATACTGGGTGAATGTGAGCTACAAGTTCCCCAATTTTCATAGTTTCTCAATATTCATAGAGAGCAACTTCATCATGCAAGTCAAAGTAACAAACCAGAAAGCAGCACCTTCACGAGGAAGCTTTAGCTCTACACACTTCGGGCATCTGTGATTATGAAATGGAACTTGAATAAATTCTTCATTAGTGAAATTAATTCAGCAAAAAAGATGTAAAGTTTCAGAAGAACACAAGTGGAGTAAGCCCATCTCATAATTTAGGCAACGATCAGGAGAATATTATCGGATATGTTTGAAGAACCTCATACATACTACTGAAATGACATAACCCCTAAACTAAAGGATTATGCTAACACACCAAGTATCCTGATTATTGTCCATCCACTACCAATGGTCCCTCCTCTACAAATCTTATGCTCCTTTGTCCAGAACAATGTATCTTAATGCATTGACTGATCATTAACCACTAGATTGTATCAACAAAACTCCGCCAAGCAGGTCAAATAAATCATCGACAAGCACCCTTCAAAGTGTCTACAAACATGGTCTACCTATGTAACCGAGTCAGATGTGGACAGCCACTAAACAAACGAGCAAAGGGCATTTCACCTCATTCACTATTAATTGAAAACACGTGCATACACACGTGACATCCAATACACCTAATGACATGTGTACACTGTTTTTATCATTACAATAAACCAAAATTCCAAACTTTCAATTGGTAAAGCCTCAAAACTCCCGTTTCAGGGCTCAGTCTTATCAATTTAGCTTTTAGGCTTCTTCACACAACAATAAAATAAGCTTAATTTTGTTCTCTCAACTTTCTATGCTCAACTAATCACAACTCCAGAATCTTACAATGCAAAATCACTGCTGGATGCATATGGCAGTATAAGAAACAAAATACATACTGTAAGTTAGCAGGTTTGCCACATAGAGCACAAGATAAGCTCGAGTTCTCGACAGCATCCGATCCGGGCTCCATCAAAATCTAAACTTTACCCCCAAAAAAAAAAGAAAAAACAAGCAGATAAAACAACAATTTAGCTATACAAACAGAGCTCAATGTATACAGAAAGATTGAATCTTTTTGGAGAAAAAAATAAAGGAGAATACAATAAAAAGCTGAACCATTGGCGTTTCACTTACTTGTGATTCAGAAAGGGATAGTCCCAATGAGGAGATTGAGGAAAGAAGGAGGATTCAGCTAGGGTTTTTCTCCCAGCTCTTCAGTAGAAAATAATAAGGATTGAAAAATAAACAAATTTTTACTGAGAAAAAATAGATCTAATCCACTAAATAAAATAATAAAAAAAATCTAATTGTAGGTAAAAAATAGTAAAAGTCAAAGAAGCATTATCTTTCACCTTTAAAAAAGAAAAGCATTAAGCTGTAGTATGTTAATATCTATGATCATTTGATATCTTTAATATGGCGCCACGACGTCGTGTTTGATATAAAGGCACGACATAACATGCTGATCACACCGTGTATTTACACGCTGGCGTGTTGGCTGATTATATTAATATTATTAAAAATTTAAATATCCGGCAAGCTTGCGACATACCGTTGACACTCCCCGACACGGCACCGTTACTCCCCGACACTCCTGAACCGAATTTTTTAATTTTTGTCTTTATTTAACCTTTTTCAATGGAAACGCAAAAATACCCGATTTTCATTTTTATAATAATTAAATAAATAATACGCCGGATCAAGTTTATATGTTTTTCGTTGATAAATAATCATTTTTACAATTTATAATATTTTGAATGTCAATCACAATTTTTTTTAAGATCAGTATAAAGTAGAATATCTATTCAGATATTCATGTAGAGTTTATGTAATATATATCTTATTTTCTAATTTTTTCAGATGTTTATATATATATATATATATATATATATATATATATATATATATATATATATATATATATATATATATATATATATAACGATAATAAATGACGTATCGTATGCCCTTAAATTTGGAATTAAATTGTATCATCGTTCATATCATTTTTTTCCATTATCTTGTAATTTTTTTTGTTCCAAAAATAATATACTCAATAAAATTTCACCCATAAAATATGATTATATTCTTTTCCAAAAAAAATCGATTACATTTTTTCATTTATAACCAAAACGTCTTTGGTGAGAATAAATTGTATTGTTTGATAATTAATTCTCATTTCAAAAAAAAAAAAAGATAATCATTTCTATTCTCAACATCTTTTCTCTGCATGCCCAAACACAAGCTGATAATTTATTCTTTTTTATTCTCAGTTTTTCTCTTCTCATGTCTTTTTTCATCACTTTTCTTTTCTCGGCTATCCGTAAAAATAAAAAAATAAAAAAAACCATAGCTCTATTTCGTCGAAAAAGTGAAAGGGAGAAAGACAACATCCCTTTCATAATCAATGAAATCGTTTTCCACATCCAACGTCACAAAAGAAACCACCAAAGTTGAATACACAATTTCTTCTTCTATCAATTAATTAAAAGATATAGTAGTATATTTAACATGTAGTTGACAATCAGAATAGCAGATATAGTCACGATTCAACGGGTCCGATCCACTTACTTTTTATTATTTTCATTTCTAATCTTTCCCGTGGATTTGATTGATACACTGGAAAAGAGGACTATGTAGTTTGTTTGAATTATACAACTCATTAATAATGGTCCTTCTAATGGGCCACATCATCCTCACATTTGAAATCCACCCATAAATCCAAGACTCTGCGACCATCTCATACTGAAACAGAATTTGAAACAGAATTGAAAGCAACGAGTTCGATGAAGGCATTTCGTCGAACACCTTCAACCACAAAACGGTTGAAAGCGATTCTGATCTTAACAATCGCCATAAATGTTTTTAGTAGCAATAGGTTTAACATTAGGCTATATATACTTGTATTAGCACTAATGTAAATTTTAATTTAGTTGAATCATTAATAAAATGATATTTTCCTTTCTTCTCAGTTTTTCCGCTTTCTGTTTTGTTCTTCCTGCATTTCCAGTTTTCTTTACTTGAAGTTCCGTGTTTTTAAAACTTCTTCATGGTATCAGAGCAATTATAAGCAAGTTGATGCGTTCGTTTGTGATCTTGAGAGTATCACAATTGCTTTTCTATGTAGCTGAATAGTTCCAGAACCTTGAGAGTGTTCTGCTTTTCTGTCTTGGTATTACTGGTTCTTGAGAAGTCTTTGTTTAGTACTTGGAAGTTTGTCAACAATGGCGAATAAGGAGAATAGTTCTACTACAATTGAAGGCACAGGGCTTGTGGTTAGTACTTCTAGTCAATTTTACTTGCATCCTAGGGAAAATCCTTCAATACCTTTAGTTTCTCCTCCTCTTGATGCTCGGAATTATCATTCTTGGGCTCGGTCGATGACAATGATGCTAGAAACCAAAAATAAGTTAGGTTTTATCGATGGTTCGATCAAGAAACCTGATGTCAATGATCAGTTGTATAGAATTTGGAGTCAATGTAACACAACAGTCCTTACTTGGATAATCAAGTCTGTGATTCCTGATATAGCACAGAGTGTAATGTGGATCAAATCTGATAGAGATATGTGGCTAGAATTGGAGGATCGTTTTTCAAATGTAGATTACTTCAGGGTGTCAGATTTGGTTGAAGAAGTTAATATGATCAAACAGGGCTCCTTATCTGTCACTTCTTATTTTACAAAGTTGAAAGCCAAATGGGATGAAATAGACATCTTAAAGTTTGTTCCTCATTGTGATTGTGGACATCCTTGTGCCAGCAATATCAGTGCCAAGATGATAGACTTTGTAGAGGCAGATCATGTAATCCGGTTCACGAAAGGGCTCAATGATACTTTTGCACCTGTTAGATCACAGGTTTATCTTTCAACTCCTTTGCCTAGTTTGAAGCAGGCTTTTGCCATGGCTATCAAGTTTGAAAGGCAGGCAGAATATGCTTTAGGGCATCCACAAGGATCATATGATTCTTCTATTTTTGCTAATCAAGTTCAAGGGCAGAACAAGTCAAATTACCAGTATCCTTCTACACAGCAAAGATATCAAAGTCAGTCTGGAAGTCAAGGCAATACCAGGACTAATACAAATAGCAAGAAAGTGCAATGTTCTTACTGTGGATACAATGGTCACACTGTTGACAAGTGTTACAAAAAGCATGGATTCCCACCAGCGTGGAAATCAAGACCAATGGTGAACATGGTTAATCAAGAAGATGGTTAGGATTCTATGACAGATTCAGGTTATAATTCAGTTCACCAAAATCAGATTAATCAGCTGTAGGATCAGATGTCTCAACTGATGAAGATGATAAAGGGCCAGAAAGCTGATAATAATCAACCTATTGTGAATCAAGTGACTGCTTTTACCACCAACTTCAAACCAGATCTCACTGATATTCAAGGTCTGTCTAATACTTGTTGGATTGTAGACTCAGGTGCCACTGATCATATTGTATATGATGATAGTTTGTTCATTACAAAAAATTGTTAATGGAGCTACAGTCACATTGCCTAATGGTCAAAACATTCCTATAACTTACATAGGCAACATAAGACTTAATGAGCATCTAATCCTGTCACAAGTACTTTGTGTGCCTGGTTTCAAATATAACTTGATCTCTATCAACAAACTAACCTCTAGTTCAAGTGTATCTGTTTTGTTTGTTTCTAACAAATGTTTGATGCAGGACAAGTTCAATGGGAAGATGATTGGATCAGCTGAAAAAGACAAGGGTCTATACATTCTGAAATCAGCATGTCACAGTCATACTGCATTGAGTGCACATACACAAGTTCCTTTGTCAGATAGAATTGAACCAGATATGCTATGGCACTATAGATTAGGCCATCTTTCAAATAATAGAACTGATTTGTTGCATAAGAATTGTATTCAGATTCAAGTTCCTAAAACTTCTGTGTGTTATGTCTGTCCTTTAGCCAAGCAAAAGAAATTACCATTTCCTTTGAGAACTACATCTGTTAGTTCTATTTTTTATTTGGTACACATGGATATCTGGGGCCCTTATAGGCATCAGACTATCCATGGACAGTCTTATTTTCTAACCATTGTAGATGAATTTAGTAGATATACTTGGGTATACCTTTTGAAATCTAAAGAAGAAGTAAGACATGTTACTTCTGCATTTTATTCTTATGCTGCAAATCATTTCAACAAGACTATAAAAGTTATTAGGTCTGATAATGATCAGGAATTCAAATTCACAGAATTTTATGATGCAAAAGGCATCATTCATGAAACAAGTTGTGTAGACACTCCACAACAAAATGGTGTTGTGGAAAGAAAACATCAACATATCATGAATGTTGCCGGAGCATTAAAAATTCAGTCTCATTTACCATTAAATTTATGGGGTTATTGTGTCTTACATGCTGTCAAACTGATAAACATGTTACCAACTCCTATACTTGACAATAACAATCATTTCTTCATGCTTCATGGAAAACAACCTAATTAGACATATTGAGAGTATTTGGTTGTCTTGTTTTTTCCTGCACCTTACCAGTTACAAGGACAAAATTTGATGCAAGGGCAAGAACTTGTGCATATTTGGGACATGCAGATCACCAAAAAGGATATACACTAATAGATATTTCCACACAGGAAGTTTTTGTTTCAAGAAATGTTGTTTTCCATGAACAACATTTCCCATTTCTTATATTACACAAGGAATCCTTACACAGCAATTGGTCTTTTCCTGTACCTAATACTTGTGATTTTCCCCAGTTTTCCAATCCATTTGTTGAAACAGACAACATTCCTGTTCATCCAGACAGTCCAATTCAAATTCCAGAAGGATCACAAAATAATGATCATCAATCTGAGGAAGAGTCCACAACTCACAGTTCTACATCCAGTATTCCTGTGGTTTCATCAAATCCAGTCAATATTAGAAGATCCACCAGAGAAAAGAAGACTCCATCATTTCTAAATCAGTACATATGCAATCAGACATCTCAAACAACACCTTACCCTTTAGATTCAGCTGTCAATTTTCAGAATATTTATGACAACTACAAGGCATATGTCATGGCAGTAGACAAGATACCAGAACCTACCACTTATAATCAGGCTGTCAAAAAGAAAGAATGGCAGGAAGCCATGAAAAATGAGATTGATGCTTTGGTCAGTACAAACACTTGGCAGATAGTGGATCTACCACCAGGGAAACAGCCTATTGGATGCAAATGGGTATACAAGGTCAAGTATAAAGCAGATGGATCCATTGAAAGATATAAAGCTAGGTTAGTTGCCAAGGTCTATACTCAAACCTATGGTATAGATTATGAGGAAACTTTTTCTCCAGTGGCAAAAATGAACACAGTCAGAGTTTTGTTAGCATTAGCAGCTGCAAAAGGCTATCACCTACATCAACTTGATGTAAATAATGCCTTTTTGCATGGTGACTTGACAGAAGAGGTATATATGAAACTCCCACAGGGTTTTGAAGCCCCAAAAGGCAAGGTTTGTAGGCTTGTTAAGTCCCTTTATGGACTCAAACAAGCTAGTAGGCAATGGAACTGCAAATTGACAGAAGCATTACACAATCTGGGGTATCAACAAAGTAAACATGAGTATAGTCTTTTCACAAAGAAGACTGCCACCTAATTCATTGCTTCCCTAGTTTATGTAGATGACATAGTACTAGCAAGTGGCAACATGGATCTCATTATTGAGCTAAAGTCTTACCTCCATAACCTATTACAAATCAAAGACCTAGGAGAACTAAAATATTTCTTAGGTCTAGAAGTTGCAAGATCTACCAAAGGCATTTCTGTGTGTAAAAGAAAGTATGCACTCAACCTTCTTGCAGAATATGGGTTTTCAGGCTGCAAACCGGCCAAAACACCAATGCAGAGTAAGGTCCATTTAACAAATGGTGATTCAGAAGTCCTCCCTGACAACACCATGTATAGAAGTATGGTTGGTAAATTACTATACGTAACCATTTCCAGACCAGACCTATCTTTTGATGTTCATCAATTAAGCCAATTTCTTGCTGCACCTACAATCAACCATCTTCAAGCTGCCAACAGACTACTAAGGTACATCAAAATGGCTCCAGCACAAGGCATTTTTTTCCCAGCAACAAATGATCTAAAACTCACAGCATTCACAGATTCAGACTGGGGTGGTTGTCATGATACAAGGAGGTCCATCACAGGATATTGTATGTTTTTAGGAACAACACTGATCTCATGGAAGTCCAAAAAACAACCTACAGTCAGTAGAAGTTCAGCAGAAGCTGAATACAGAGCAATGGCTTTAGGTGTCTGTGAGCTACAATGGCTCCTATATATTCTACAAGACATGCAAGTTTATGTCATTACACCTATTCCTATGTTCTGTGATAGTCAAAGTGCAATGCACATTGCACATAATCCAGTTTTCCATGAGAGGACAAAACATATAGAAATTGATTGCCATGTGGTTCGAGAAAAAGTTCAGTCAGGATTAGTCAAGCTGCTGCCAGTAACCACTCAAAATCAGCTGGCAGACATTCTAACAAAAGCATTAGATGCCCCTATTTTTCATTATCTCCTATCCAAACTACATCCTTCAAACATCTATTCCAATCCTAGTTCGGCTTGAGGGGGGGTGAAATGATTCTATAGCTGGAAACAGAAGGTTCAAAACAGAATTGAAGCCACAGAGTTCAGTGAGGCATTTCGTCGAACACCTTCAACCACAAAAGCAGTTGAAAGCGATTCTGATACTTAATCGCCATAACTGTTTTTAGTAGCAATAGGTTTAGCATTAGGCTATATATACTTGTATTAGCACTAATGTAAATTTTAATTTAGTTGAATCATTAATAAAATGATATTTTCCTTTCTTCTCAGTTTTTCTGCTTTCTGTTTTGTTCTTCCTGCATTTCTAGTTTTCTTTACTTGTAGTTCCGTGTTTTTAGAACTTCTTCACATACATTTATTTTTTGATTGAATGGGAGATTTTGTAATCTGACGGCTTACAATTAAAACAAGTCTATATATAAGGAACTATTAATATCACACAAAAGCTATGTAATGTCGCAATGAAATATACCGGAACGAAAAACAACAATTAACATAACAAATCGTCTTAAAGCATTGTAAGGCTATTGTGATGCTTTGCTATATATGTATTGTCCATGTTTTGGTATATTCATAATACATTATGTATGTTTTATTTTACTTGTTGTGTTAGTTGTTATTATATTTGTTTGTGCATGCAATAACATAAAATAAAAATGGGAATGCATGAGTTTTGATTAGATTTTCAAACTTGTATAGCCCAAATTGCAAGCAAAGCTACTTGTTACTTGTTTTTCTTTTGAAGTAAAGACTAAAAAAGCCAACTAAACGTAACATGTACACTAGAAGATTACCAAAATTCTACTTCATAACAAAAGTAAACAATATTGTCGATATACTATACATGAGTGACAAATTAAGTCGTTTATCCAATAAACTAGAAAATAACATGTACAATGAAAAAAAAAGCCCACCATTACTTTTTTTTTTTTTTTTTTTTCTTTCTTCCTCCTATTGTTTCGTAGAATTCACACACACACCCCTATGCAAAATGCATTTGAAGAATTTATTATTAGCAACAAAATCATGGCAGATTTTCTTTTTTCTTTTTTCTTTTTCGCACAGACAACATTTCCTTTACGTAACGTGTCCAAAAGCAAATTGTGCAAACTTGTCCTCGTGTCATCATCAAGTCCCTCTATTCATAAGGAGAGATTTTATGATGCAACGTTTGTAGTAAGATTGATGAATTCCTTGATACTTAAATAAGAATAAGAACAATATTCAAATGAGGAAGAAGCGGGAAACTAGAAAACGAAAAGAATACTCAGATTTCATTGATAAAACTTCAATTGAGATTACAATTGGTTACCAAGTTGTTTATATACTAACTAGGAACGGCATGTAGCAAGAGGGAACAGTTACAACAGTCTAAACTAATATAGCCGCTTCCAAACTACTTATGTGCTAATGTGTATTGCCTCAAAGAAGTCTGTTGCATGTACTCCAACTTCTGAATTCAGTTTGTTGTTTGATCCAATGAACTTCAACACCCCCTCTCCAACTAGATTCTTAGGTTGATAGATGTTGATTAAAGTATGGGAATTTAATAATGTTTGGAATCTGGTTCTATCCAATGGTTTAGTGAATAAATCTGCAAGTTGTAGTTCTGTTGAAACATGTAAGGGTTTTATGAGCCCTTGTTGATACCTATCTCTGATCACATGTCAGTCTATCTCAATGTGTTTGGTTCTCTCATGAAACACTGGATTTTCCACTATGTATATGGCACTTTTGTTGTCACAAAATAAAGGAATAGGTCTGTTTTGTTTGATGTTGAACTCTGACAATAGATATGTCAGCCACTGTAATTAACAAGATGTCATTGCCATGGCTCTGTACATTGCCTTTAATGAGCTTCTAAATGATGTAGTTTGTTTTTTTGATCTCCAACTTATGAGTGAACCTCCCAAGAATACAGAGAAACCTGTGATAGATCTCTTTGTGTCACTGCATCTGGCCCAATCGGAATCCACAAAACACTTAAGCTCTAGATTGCTTTCGGATGGGAATAATATGCCTTGTACATGAGATTTCTTTAGGTATTATATTTGAGAAGTTTGAATGTTGTTTGCAGTTGTAATTCAGTAGGTTTGTCAAGAAATTGGCTAAGTTGTTGTATGGCATAAGTGATGTCTAGTCTGGTCAATCCCAGGTATAGCAGTTTCCCAACTAAGCTTCTGTAGTAACTATTCGATTTTAATTGTGCAGAATCATTTTGTGTAGATTTATGGTAGTATCCATAGGCACTTGACTAGGTTTGCAATCAAAATAGTCATATTCTTCCATAATTATAGGCAGTACTTTCTTTGGGATAGCACAATGCCTTTCCTTGATCTAGACACTTCCAACCCTAGGAAACTTGAGATCTCCAAGGTCTTTTATGCCAAATTTGTCATTCATAAATCCTTTTAATTGCATTATTTCTTCCATGTCAGGACTTGTCACCAGAACATCATCAACATAGACTAGGACAGCTACAAAAGTATCCGCTGACCGTTAAACAAACAAATTGTAATCTTGTCTGGATTTCCTGAACCCCCTCTTAAGCATAAGCAGGGCTTGAGTTAATTTGATATTCCATTGTATGCTTGCTTGGTTGAGGCCATAGAGGGACTTTATAAGTTTACATACATGTCTAGGTTTAGATTGAAATAATATTAATCAATTCACTTTATTCACCCTACATTATTGTTTGAAGTGATTTTGCATCATTTAAAACAAAAGAAAATTTATAAACCCTAACTTAGATGCAAAACTAACTCCTAACCGGCCAAACACCGGGTAGTTGATAGTATAGCGAGATAAGTAAAGGGTCGATCCATTGAGGAATTGGGTTGTTGAATCTAACTTTATTAATCTTTCCAATTGTTACTACTAGTTATTACTAAACCTGAACTAAAGCGGAAAAGTGAACTGGACAGAGGATTATTAATCCAAAGCCAGGAAACAATAATTGCGAACCAAAATAAATAAAACTACAACTACGAAAGAACAGTAAAACTAACGAACCCATGATAACGACTAAAGCAATAAAACATAGAACAAACGATGATCTACCGTCCCGCAACCCTTAATTTCTTCCCTAGATTGTCTTATGATGATTTAATTCAAGTTGTGGTTCACCTCTCTTAAGTAATCTTCTATCTCTCGATTTTAAAGACTAACACAACATAAAACGAGGTGCAAGATCTCTCAATCTAACAACCTAGAGATTCAACCTATCAACTTTCGTTATGTCAAGGTTAAAAATCTCATCTTTCCTATGGTGATCTAAGGTTTACACCGATTTTCGTCATACGGTAAACATCAAAAGCAATACAACTTTCGTTATCGATTGCATAACACATAATCAAAGGAAAGAAAACAACTTTAAAATTAAACTCACAAGATCATCCATAGACAAGAAATAGAAGCTGCTGAAAAGTATTACATGACTGCTCCAAGTTCAAAGCTTCGAGAGATCATCATGGTGATCGAACAAGAAAGGAAAACAAAAGAGATAAAACCTAATCTAACCCAGATCACCCAAGCACAAGGCTTGGGTGATCGGCCTTGGAAGCCAAGAAGGAGAGGCTGCTATGTGTTTTGAGAGAAATTATGAATTTCTGAATGAATGGATCAATTCAATATAATAAGTGTTGGCCGATGCAGCTGTATTTATAGAATTCTGAGTTTGAACGCCCGTTCTGAAAGCCAAACGCCCATTCAAATTTCTGGACGCTGGTGCAGACGCTCGCCCAATGCACGTCCAAACTCTCTGAATCAGATTTTTCTCCCTGGACGCCAGTTTGAATCCTAACGCTTGATTCAGATGTTGAACGCCGATTTAAAGCTGTCTTTGAAAGTGGGCGAATTTTATCTTTGACATTATCTCTAACAACCCATCCTTATCCTTTTGCAACAAACCTTATCCTCTTGGATATTCTAGATCATTCATGACTTGCCCTCCAAGATCTTATCCATGACACTTGTCCATTCCAATCTTTAACACTTGTAAGCTCCTAATTAAACAATGAATGATTCCAAAATGTAATATAATTCCAAAATAATAATAAATCATCATTTAAGCACTAAATTTGATACATTTTGAAATTAACTCATTAAAAATATCATTTGCTCAATATTTAAATATGAAGCTCGATTTCTATGAAAAACATAAGAATATGAGGAAAATTGATATAAAATATATCGTTAAAAATCGTATAATTTGACCGAGAACAACTCCCCCACACTTAGCTTTTTGCTCGTCCCGAGCAAAACAAAACAAAATCAAGACTCGAGATGTATAAACATTTATGCAAATATAAAACATATTCAAGTCGTTTAGAGGTTCACCCAGGTGTGTGCATAGCCATAATAAATTTCCACTAAAACCACACTTGAAATTGATTCAAGCAAAACTAGCTAACATCCCATTTAAATTAGAAATATAAAAACGATTATAACATGCACCTCACAAAACATACATATTCGAAAAACAATAATAGGGAGTATTTAAAATATTTCCGACATACTTAGAGGATAATCCCTACAACATATCTTTCGATTTATCTTTTGGGATAAGATATACGATAACTATGTCTTATATTCAATTCATATCACTTCTCATCTAAATCGATTTAATTATTTCTCATTTAAACACACATCGAATGAGCTATTGCCCTCATAGTAGAATAGGACATTTGAGATAATCCCCTACCTACTCAAATCATAAAGCGATTTTTTCTCGATCGTCGTGAGCTTTTGGTCATCATAGTGGTATAGGACATTTGAGATAATGCCCTATCTCACTCCAATCATCGACCGACTTTTCGACATACTCAACTAATTCATTCATTAACTCAACTTTTCAAAAAAACAATAGTTACGTGTCACTTATCACATTCAAACTTCAAGATATTCACGAAGATGACATACTTTTAATTCTAAATACAAACTATTAAAATTTTCAAAATTCATATGAAAGCAAAGAATCATGCGATAATCATCAAAAATCTCCAATCAAATGGGCATAGCTTTAAATTATAGCTCATCATCTACTATGGCATGTGAAATAGTGTTGGGTGAAACATCTAAAGTTACTAAATATGCAAAATAATGCACCAATGATATACAAACTCAAATAAAGATATGCATTTGTTCACTTGGGACAAAACAAAAATTTGAAAAATTTAGCACTTTTTCATAGAAATATAATAGTATGGCAAATGAATGTAGATACCCATTCCCTCCCCCACACTTAAATTACAACATGTCCTCATGTTGTGCAAAATTAAAGAACGGTTAAAGAAACTTAGCTGATTTCGTGATGATCCGAAGATTGGCTGAAGAAGGATAGATAATCGACCCGCGTTTCCGAGGCACGAGATGTCATAGGTACTCCTCTCCAGATTCACTTCCAAAGATAGCTTGACAAACCAGCGATAAATGTACCTGCACCACTTGAAAAACATGGCAGTATCTCGGGGGATACGGGGAAGATCACAAGCAACAATAATAATACAAGCACATGGTATAATTGCTCAGATGGAAAAATCACCGCACAGTTAAAGCACAGGACATCTAAGCGTCAAATAAGCCACAGAAGCTTATAATACAAATAAAGCCCAACATGTGCATACAGGAATAATGATACATGGAATATTACAAAATAGTAGGGCTAGGTGCACTATATGAAAATGTATTACAATGCAGTCTACATGATATGCAATCTAATAAAAATAATCTTGTGAGCTCAGTGAGCAAGTTGGGAGGACAACTCTACAGTGACTACGGCCCGTGCATAATCAGGAAAAAAAAAAACGAGGTAGTATTACGGAAACCGACAGTTAACTACACTCAAGAAAAAGAAAAATAGAAAAACAATGCAACTAGATGACATGCAACTAAATGATATGCAAAAATAAAAGAAAATAAAAGAAAAAAAACTAGCCCACTCATTTGCAACACGACATGTATATAATAAACATCTACCAAATAATGACAGGTTACGATAAACGACAGTGCTAATAAAACAATATAACCATTACTTTTTCAATATAATATTTCATTGAAATTTCTCTCACCAATCATTTCTTCAACTACACAAATTTCAACATAACATTTCAACTTTATAATCATTATTTCACTATATTTTATTTTACTTTCTCTTTCTTGAATCCATTCGACCTCAATCCAACCCAAAACCAAACAGGGCCTTGGGGTACTTCTATGTAGACTTCATTTGTTAGATCATCATGCGAGAAGGCATTGTTAACATCAAGTTGATGAAGATTCCATCCCCTTTTGCTGCTGCAATAGCAAGCAGAGTTCTAACTGTTGTGAGTTTGGCAATAGGGGAGAAAGTGTCTAGGTAATCCAGTCCTAGCTGTTGCATATAGCCCTTTTTCCACAAGCCTTGCCTTATATCTTTCTATTGATCCATCGGACTTTCTTTTGATGATGTACACCCACTTACACCCTATTGGATGTTTGCCTTTAGGCAGTGGCACAATTTCCCAAGTCTTTGTCTGCTGTAAGGCTTTGATTTCATTATCCATTGCTTCCTTCCATTCCGGATGTTTGACTGCCTCATTATAAGTCTTTGGTTCTGTCAGAACCTATGTACTAAGAACATTAGACTTATGAGCATCTGACAAATGATCTAAAGTGTCTACCTATACCAAATAAATGTGGAGAAGTTTTAGTGGATATGTTTTGACAAACATAATCTTTAATATGAGAAGGTTGCCCTTTATTTCTGGAAAATTTCTAGTGTTCACTTCTTGATTAGATGGTAATGCTTCCACATAATCAAGAAGTTCAACATTATCAACAGGTAAATGGTCAATGATGTCATGTACATGCTCTGGATGATCTAGTAACTGTTTATGAAGTTGATGCATGACATCATGAGTTCGGTTCTGTGAATGTGATGCGACTTTTCTAGGTGACCAATCTCACCGGTAGTGTACCGGGTCAATTGTAGTCTAGTCCAGTGGTCAAGGTCGTATCCCACAGAGATTTGTGAGGTCAAATACTAACAAGCTATTATTATCTCGATCTAGGTCACAATAAAACAAGAAAGTAAACGATTCTATGATTCTACTATTACAAAAGGTGATAAAATGATAAAAGGCCTAACCAAGATAATGCATAGATCAAGCAAGTCTCTTCTAGCTTCATGGGAGTGATTTCCTTCCAACCTACCAACGTTGTTCAAGTATGTGAATCGGTGCATTCCTAAGCAAGTAGTCCCCTCTCATACGAATGTATGAAACTACTCTACGTCTCCTCCTTGGTCTAAGTGTCCTAGACCTAATGATTCAACATGATACAAACTTGAATGCAATGAATAAACAATAACCCCCGGATAAGAAATCGAGCTCCACTTATGGTCGACTTTACCTTCTGGTTCTCCTACCCTTTTTCCCACACCTAACGTCTCCTTTCGGTCTCCATTAAGTGTATGTGTGCAAGCATTGGTTAATTACTCCAACACATACAAACCATACAATGCAAGTAGGAAAAGATTCACAACAAATGAAACTAAGAAATTTGAGCAACCATTCCCAATCAACCAAAAGATTGTGCTATCTCTACTCAATTATCTTTGGCTAGTATAGAACTAGCCACTCATGACTATGAACACCAACATGTCAAGGTTAGTATTCATGGTTATGAGAACAATTAAACCAACTTAAAAGCTAAGAATTTACCAATCACAAGTTATTAAATTGAAAAGAGGAAACTTTCATTCAACTTCAAAAGACTTCAATGGAGTTTGATACATAAGAGTGATAGTCTTGCTCCAACAAAAGTAATCCAAGGATTAAAATAAGAATTATTAATGTTTTACAACTTTAATTAAAAGCTAAATATATGTGGATTTTGTCTAGGAGAGCCTTGGAGGTTGGGGTGCCTTCAAGATGAGTGATGGGTGGTAGATGAGATATGTTTTGTGAGAGAGTGAATTAGCACTTTAATTGTTGAATCTGCACACTTCGGCGTGCGCCTCTGGTGCTCGCGTGCGCCGTCTCTTCCCAATGTGTAAATGGCATGCGTCGGAACTGACGTGGTAGTTGGATATGTCAATGCACATTTAATGCTCCGTCAGAGTTATTTCAAAAGTTCCCGGCGTGCGCCATTTATACATAAAAACACTTTGTTTGTGAAATTGGCTGTTCGGTGTGCGCCGAAGGTAGTTGGCGTGCGCCATTTTGTCCTGCACCTTGTGATTCTTGCTCTTGATGCTCTAAATGGATCTTTAATCACTCATTAAACTTAAAAGCTCCAAAACTCAAGTTCCCAACCTTGGTACCGCGCGTAAATCCGATAACAAAAAGATACCGCGCGTAAATCCGATAACAAAATTGGCTAAAAAGCCTCAAAAAGTGCTAGATTAGTTGATTTTCATAATATTTACTATATACAAAAGATGGTCCAAAACATCACAATATTTGCTCAATTTGATAAGAAAACATCACTAAACGCCTAATAATTGGGAGTTATACATCGTAATATGCATCATCTGGTTGACTTACATCAGAATGCTCATTAACAAGAGGATCATTGTGAGTGACATTTTTGTGTATAGGCAAAGGTAAACCAGAATCAGGAATTGAGAAAATATCTTGATCAAAAGACACAGGTAGAGGTAAATCTTGGATATTACTTGATGCACTTCCATCTTTATAAGGGAATGAGGTTTCATGAAAAACAACTCTCTAGCAAAAAAAATTTGTCTAGTCTGAAGATTTAAGAGATAAAACCCCTTCACATTAGGAACTCCTCCTAAATAAACAGATTTAATCCCTCTTACTGCAAACTTGTTATTATCATGATGTAAATTGTATGCAATAGTTAAACAACCAAATACTTTGACATTATCGTATGAAGGTTTAACAGAATATAGCATTTCATAAGGAGTTTTGTTATTCAACAAAGGGGAGGGAGTAATATTTATAAGATTAACAACATGAAGAATGAAATAACTGTTAGGAAATCTACGCGGGAACGCAGCGGAATTCAAAATTTTGATTTCCTTTTACCCAAGATCGACTTCGTTTAAGCAATAAACAAACAAGTAGTAGACGGTGGTTACCTTGGTTGATCTAAAAGATCGACGCTTTGACCGTCTAAGGAGAGTAGTTCTGCATAGAGCCGACCAAGTGTTCGGCCTCTACCGCTAGTCCACACACGAACGACCTCACGGAATCCCATCATGGATTGCTATTGGAAAACTCCGGTTGCTAGACCGGCCCTTTTCCCCTCTCTCCAACTCTCTATAGAATGCTCTCTATTTTACACAAGAACTATGAGCTCTTGCAATTGTGATGTACAAAAGAGCTTGACACCCACTTCCTATTTATAGGGAAAGTGGCGCCACATACTAGAGTGGAGGAGAAGAAAACATTTTCCCAATAAAATAAGGAGAATATAATAGATTGATTTATCTCATTTATTATAATATCTTATATTAAATAAATCTAGGATATTGTCAATATCTTATATTGAATATTTCCAAGATATTGTCAATATCTAATATTGACTATCTTTATTCTATTACCATAAATCAATTTACACATGTGTATATATCACATATATATTACACAAATAAATCTATACAAATATATATTTTGGAAACAAGTGTGCACATGCACATCATATGTGCAAACCCACGCATGTTTGTATATATTTATAAATATTAATATCTAATATTAATATATGGTAATAATTATTAATTAAAATAAGACAAATCAAGTGTATCTTATACACTAACAAGTTGTGCCCCATATGCCAATAAATTGGCATCCGGAATATTCTTTAATTAATATAATACTATTAATATCTTGTATTTAATTTATTCATAATAAATAAATAACACCATATTAATTTACCACTATAACCTTTATAGTATGAGATAAATTCTTTCCTTATTTGGTTATCATCTATAACCACATTTTAATCCGGCTAGATGTTCATGTGTGTGTGACCCGATAGGCTTCCGAATATGTTGGCCGTAGACACAAAGTGCAAATTACGAAAATGCCCTTCGTGCCTAACGATCACGGGATAGCGTCTCAGCAACACACCGTGACCCCAATCATCGGAAGAGTCAAATGCAATGACTACTACCTTTCATGTGAAACGAGATTACCGTGTAACTTACAATCCTATATTGTAATAATATCCATACGGTCGTTAGTCGAGTGTCAAAACATCAACGACCGTATCTTATAATCTGGATATCATGCTCTCTCGAAGTAACTCGTTTACTCCCACTTTGCAAAGATTCACGAGAGTAAGATATTCCTTATAAGAAGGCCATTTCGGATATTCGATCCCAATCATAGGATACGCGATTCCCGGACGACCAATCATGCATACTCGCGATGCTTGAAGATCACACCCAATCACTACCCCATGATCGCCCCGTGGCTAGGGGAAACCTCAATAGTGTCAAAGCATGACAATCCACACCATGATGCCATGAAGACTCCGGTCCAAAGGACAATTACACAACCGTCACATAGTGTGACACTTAACATGTGTAAGTGGGTCAGTCTAACGTACGCATTCTCTAATACACGTCCACGTAAAGTCCAAGTGTCACTACACTTCGATAGACGAGATCTATCCATGCCCTAAAGACAGAAAACATCTAATACGTGCTAGCCTGTTCATACTATCAATGCCCTGTTTAATGGTACATCGGCCTAGAGACATTTAAGTATCAAACTTATTAAAGTGTTTACAGATCTCATCAACCATAATCACCTATCATGGTTTCTCTATCACAATTTAATACTAAGGACGTTATCATATAACAATTCATAATTGGTTCTTTAAAAGTACATATACAAGACAACAGAAAAGCCATTTAATATATGTATAAACATAAAGAAATAGTAGAAATGATCCGACCCAGTCGGATCCGGTCCAACCCGATTGGGTTTAGGACACTATTTCAACAATAACACCAATAAATCAAGGGCACATCAGACTGGAATCTTAAACTCCTTGCAACACTTAGGATGTGTTGATGTTTCCTC
The DNA here is from genome assembly GCA_026214975.1 of Gentiana macrophylla. NCBI lineage: Eukaryota > Viridiplantae > Streptophyta > Magnoliopsida > Gentianales > Gentianaceae > Gentiana > Gentiana macrophylla. The sequence goes on along the minus strand of CM047813.1, from coordinate 1,217,867 downwards.
TCAACCACTCCATTTTGTTGAGAAGTTTTAATGACAGAAGTCTGATGTATGATGCTCTTTGCAGCATAAAAAAAATAGTGAAATCAAACTCCAAACCATTATCAGTTCTCAAACACTTTACATTCTTATTAAGTTGTGTTTGAATCAAAGTACAAAAATGTTTGACAAGATTTCTGACTTCACCTTTAGACTTCAACATGTAAATCCAACAGAACCTACTAAAGTCAACAACAATAGTAAGGAAAAACCTATGTCTATGGATACCAACTACTCAATAAGTACCCCAAATATCCATATGAACTAAATCAAAAGAGGATCTGGAAACAGAATGACTAAAAGGAAAGCTAAGTCTAGACTATTTTGCCATGGGACTTATATCACAGACATGACCTTCAGGTATCTGAACTTGATCATTATCCTTCTTCAAAACCTTTAGTCTCTGATCTGAGGCATGGCCAAGTATGTAATGCCACAACAAAGCCTGATTGTAGGTAGTCTTGACATTATTCACAAGAAAATCATAACAAGAACTATATGCCTTTAAAATGTATAATCCCTTAATGAGATCAGCTGAACCAATCCTCTTGAGACTTATCATATCATGTATAACATAGGAATCCATAAAACATTTGACATTATATGCCATAGATCTGATAAGTTTACTAATGGATATCAGATTACAGTGAAAGTCAGGGACACAAAGCACATTGTCCAAAGTTAAATCATGATTTACTCTTACTTGTCCAATATGAGTAATGCTAATATCTTTCCATTTGGTAAACTCACAAACTTATTAAATAAAGGTTGGCAAGTACTAAACAATGCTTTATCAAACACAATATGATATGTGGCACCACTGTCCACTATCCAATCTAGACAAGTAAAAGATTTAGACAAACCTGAATCCATAGGTCCAAAGTTTGTAGAAAGAACAGCTGAATTCACGGAATTGAAACCAGCATCACAAATTTCTTGAGACATAGAATGGGACAAGGAACCTGCTCTCAGAATATTCAAAATCTGTTGATATTTCTCTTCTGTGATAGGAGCCTTAGGATCCACCACTAGATCTTGTGAATTCTGATCTAAGACACCATTTGAACTCACATTATTTGCGGAAACAAATCTTCCTCTTCCCCTACCCCTGAAATTTGCAAGATAACCATGCTACTTATAACATCTATCTACAGTACGCCCCTGCATACCACAGTGTGTGCACTGGGGTTTCTTACTACCATTGTTGTAATTCTTACTAAAACTGTTATTAGAAGTCTGATTCTGATTTTGTGTTCATAGCAGTTTTGTCAAAAGCTCCAGTTGTACTGCTTTCAAGATTATTAATAGAGCCAACAACATGACTATAATTCCCATAATGCTGTTGTCTCTCTTGCTTTAATGCCATTGAGAAAACATTTTTAACAGCGGGGAAAGAAGATATCAACAGAACCTGGGATTACATTGTAGAAAAACTCTCATTGAGGCCTTTCAGAAACCTTAGCACATGATGCCTCTCATTGTGTTCTTGGTACCATTTATGGCCACATTTGCAGGTTGGGGTGGAGTCAAAGACACCAATTGATCCCACAAGATTTTGAGCTTAGCAAAATACTCAGAAATAGAAAGATATCATTGCTTCATACTTTGAATTTCATCCATTAAGTCTAAAAGTCTATCTGCATCTCCACCACCATGCCTCTCTTCAAGATCTTCCCATATCTCTTTAGCAGTCTGGTAATTCATCACAATCTGGGCTATATTCATGGAAACTGCATTGCTTAACCATGATTTGATCATATTGTTGTTTTGTTTCCATAGAGATAAATGCCTATCATCAGGATGTGGCATAAGTATATAACCATCAATGAATCCAAGCTTATTCTTGAAAGAGAGAGCATTAAGCATGGGCATTTTCCAACTATGATAGTTGGTTTCATCAAGAACAGGCTGCACCAGGATAAACGCCGGACTCTCACTGGGATGGAGAATCAAATCAGCAGGAATAGGAGCATGAAGAACCGGAGGAACATTATGATTTTCCATGGCAAAACTTCAGGAAATAAACAGAAACGAATGGCAAGAAAAATACAGAGATCAACTCTGCTATTGGAACAAAAACAAATCAGATAAGAATCAAGATGACGCGGAAGCCATTAAAGCTCTGATCAACTCTGCTATTGGAACAAAAACAAATCAGATAAGAATCAAGATGATTCGGAAGCCATTAAAGCTCTGATACCATGATGAATTCCTTGATACTTGAATATGAATAAGAACAATATTCAAATGAAAAAAAGAACAATATTCAAATGAGGAAGAAGCGGGAAACTAGAAAATGAAAAGAATACTCAGATTTCATCGATAAAACATCAATTGAGATTACAATTGGTTACCTAGTTGTTTATATACTAACTAGGAACAACAGGTACCAATAGGGAACGATTACAACAGTCTCAACTAATATAACTGCTTCCTAACTACTTATGTGCTAATGTGTTTGATGTATTGCCTCAAAGAAGTCTGATGCATGTACTCCAACTTCTGAATTCAGTTCGTTGTTTGATCCAATGAACTTTAACAAAGATTGTACCAAGTGGCATATGCTAGAGTCTTTCATTTTTACTCTATTTCACACAATACATTTTTATCGTGTGTGAGAGATTAAAAATGAATGGTTATATGACACTTGATATAACCTTCATACAATGATTATATTATAAAATTTTCCATTCATAAGCTTTCATATGTTTGAAAGTAAATATTGACCTAAATTGTGAAAAAAAATAATTGTATTAATATACACAACAAATATGGTTATACACTTGCACGTCTTAGAGCCATTGATTACAATGACCTTTGATGATTGATGAAAAGATTGTCCAGTCAGAGGTTTCGGTAACGAGGATGAAGGAGCTCATCATAAGCAATGAGGTTCACGAACCTATCCATGACCTCCAAGTTCGTATTAAAATCCTTAACAAAATATGTATGGGGTCGTAGGCTTAGCAAGGATTTAGGTGGTTGGCATGTGGGTCAAGATGTGCCTTTTGTGATATATCAAATAGTTGTAACGACACATAATGTATGACAACCAATGACTAAACCAAGAGTTAGAATAAATGGATATACACTGATCGAAGAACGAAGACCCGTAAGAATCGTACAAGATGAAAGTGTCAACAAGATGAAAGTGTCAACATGATAATAAAAGATGAAATATTATGGCCACTGCATACTGAGTGATACATACTCCCTCCATTCCGAAATAACTGATGCAGTTGCTAAATGCACACATTTTAAAGAAATCATTTATTGCATTGACTTTTATATGAAATATATTATAATGCCATCAACTAAAAAACTCAAATACAAAAGACGTTTGGAGTCAAAAATATGATTTAATGAAGGGTAAAGTAGAAAAATACATTAAATATTCCATTTGAAATCGAATCGCCTCGATTATTTTTTAAGAATCAGATAAGATATTATGGAACGGAGAGAGTATTAAATAAACAAAAAGGCATTTGTTAATAATATCATAATCGATTTATTTGGGCACGTATCACATCTTGTAAAAAATTCGACTATATAAAGGTTGAAACTTTTAATAAATGTATTGTCTCAAAAGTTAATTGCCCGTGATATCAATAATGGTGTCAATTATAAGATACACTGAACACATGCAAATAAACACAAATTTTATTCTGGTCCTGGTCTAAGTATTATTTGATGATTCAAAACCAATTTAAGATTAGAAAAATAAGAATTTTAAAATATAAGTTTTTTAAATTTACATATTTACCCTTATTTTAAAAACTTATATTGGTTAAATGGATATGAATTCGTGGAGTTGGATCATGCACCGTAAAACCACTGACAAATAAATAAGTATGAATGATGCCGATAACAAAACTAAATAAATAAATCATGCACTGAATTGCAATATATCAATACCTTTAAGCGATTATAAGAAGATAAAGGGATATAGTAATATTTTTTTTTGTTAATATAATACTAGCTAGACCTGCAATCATGAATAATCATGAGTAGAAAAAAATGAAAATTAGAAAATTTGGAAAAGCTAATAAATAAAAGAAAAGAAATTATAAACTAATTAATTGTCGTCATCATATTAAAATGCAAAACTGGTTGGTCACTTCCACCGGAGAATTTTTCGAGCACCATTTCTTTCTTTGATCCGAGTCTGAACATGTTCAAACTCAGAGATCCGACAAGGTAGAGTAATCGCACCCGGATGATCAAACCCGAATTCCTCTTCAGCATCACGTAGAAGCTGTCCAAACAAAGGATCATTAAAATAAACCACCGGCACCAAAACCCGTTCAAAGTCGCCGTCGCTGCCGTCTTCCTGACCGACATACACCGGCATATACCCTTTGGGCACCACCTCCTCGTCCCCGGTTTGCATGTATTTACAATCCATAGGACGATGAGTTGATAGTACCATATTATTCTTGGAACCACCACCACAACAGATGATGGACTTGACTTTAGAACGGAGATTCCGGGTGCATTTAACGAATTTAGAAACATGTTTGGGCGGCGATGGCGACGGCGAGTCTAGGGGGCGGTAACTCATCGCTGGCTTGTCGGATAAACACCGGAAAACAGTGAGGATTCGATGTTTGAGCAAAAAACCTCTGTTTTTCCCCATATTTTCTTTAGGGTTCTTTCTACAATTAATCCAAAGAAATAAAAGAAGCTAGCTACTGATCAATCACTATATATAAATATATATATAATGATTTTACCATGATAGATTATATATCAAAGAAGGGATAAAAAAGATCGAAGAGAAAAGATGAACAGCAATAAACACACTTGCGGTAATCAACAGATCGAAGAAATAACGTACGTACGTACGGCAGAGATCGATTATCAGAAAGAAAAAGGCCAAGGATCGGCGGTGGACATAGCCAAACGGAATAGAGTCAAGCAAACTTCAGATAAAGAGGTTGGTATATTTGACATTTTTTTTTTTTTTTTCTCTTTCTTTTTTCTAAATATGATTTTTATTACTGCATCAAACAGATGTGGGTGGAGAAGAAGGAGGTAGAGGAATATGTAATGATGATAAGGAAAATGAAATGGAAAAGGAATATAAAGGGGAATTGAAGGGGTCAAAATATTATTATATTTTTATTATATTATTAAAAAAAAAGAAAGAAAAAAGAAAAGGAAAAGGAAAAGGAAAGAGTCAAAAGGATGTAGCACATTTGTGCACATGTAATAAAATGTCGATCACGTAAAAATAGAATCCTTCCTTCATCTACAACTACAAGCTGCTTGACTGATCGAGGATAATAATAGTAATTCTGGCCATTTAATTTGGGCATATATGACAAATAAATGCATTTTATTTCCTATTTAATTTGTTGTTTCAGATTTTCCGTTCCGCAATTCACTGTACTCACCATTTCTTTCTTAATTTATTGCGTTCACTTTTCAAATGGCTGGCGGGGCAATGCTTTCTTGTACATCAACTTATGTTACCTTTAATATTTCCTATTCAACTCATTTTTTTATTTTATTTTTTATTTTATATATTTCATTATGTAATGTAATGTCTTACGTCAAGTTGGATAATATTATCATCAACATATAAAGTTGATACATAATTATGTTGATAGCTTTCCTAAACCTTTCTTTTGGGGCATTGCACATTAAAATAAAATTTTGCATGTTACATGCACCGTTGACGCGGTGGTATTTGGATGATGAGATTATATATGTTTTCCGAGTTTAATTTTATTTGTTCATGTTTCTTTCGTGTGATTTTCTTGCATTGGGTACGACATCAAACTGATCATATGACTTGTTATTATGAATATACTGAAAATCATGTGTCGAAATGTTTGTTTTTCATCTAACTCGATAACCGAACAACATCATTACATTTACATCTTATATATGTCTCTGTTCTTTTATATGTTTAAATTTATAATCTCCCCAAATCATTACTGAAATTCAGTACATTTAATTGTATAAATGTTTGGAATTGAATTAATTCTCATTTTCATTAGTATACATGATTTACGTGTCAAATGGTTAAAGTAAATGATTATTTAACCGCCCTACTTCACATCACTGCATTTTCTGATCAGCTCTTATAATCATTTTCTCATATATATATATATATATATATATATATATATATATATATATATATATATATATATATATATATATATATATATATATATATATATATATCATAGAGTCACATCTATAGCCGTTACATTGTACAAATTATTTTATTGAATGGCAAAGATCTACATATACTACACAATTATTACATACCAACGTGTATCATTGGGTTGTTACAGATTTATTAACAGGACAATCAAAACGGCAGAATCATCTTATTAAAATGATTACCATGCCAAGTTATATCAAGCTAGCTACTTTGTGGAGTGGTTAATTAATGATATATAGCTATGCTGAAACTAGAATGCAAAAATATACATAAAAACACATCAGACACTAAAGTGTGTTAGTTTTACATGTGTATCTCATTTGAAATTCTTTACTCTTAATTTGTTATTGATTTTTATTAGGGATTTTAATAAATGCGTGTAGTCCTGTTAACCCAATGCATTACAAGTTTACCATATTAATTTCACAATTTTCACTTTATATAACTTTCTAATAATTATTGCATAACTCTCCTCCATGCATTGTACTTTGTTCATGTTAGTGTGCTTTCTAATAATGTCAATACAATGTGTATACCATTATACACATTTGAAATTTCAAATTAAAGAAGGATTTTTAATTGTTTGTTTTTAAGCGTGTTTATCTTGTATTGTGCTCTATCCATGTTAATGATTATGACCATGGCCTTTTGCATTTAAAAAAAAAAAAGTTTTAGTACAATGGTATAAAAACCGCTATTCTAAAATTAATTGGATTAACAATCACATATATGATTTGTGCGTTATTGTTGCATATAGACCATACTAATCATTTTTTACAATTAAGTGAATTAACAATCATAAATATGATTTGTACGTGTGTGTTATGGTTGCATATAGACCATATCAGATATTTTTTAATTGTTCTAATTAGGGGTGTAATCGAGCCGAGTCGAATTGATACTCTCTAGGACTCGAGCTCGACTCGTCTAAAAAAATTCGGGCTCGATCGAGCCTAAAAAATGCAAGGTCGAACTCGACTCGCGATATAGCTCGACTAGTCTCGTAAGCTCGATTATTTTCCTAGAATTCATTTAATTTTTAGTGAAATATGGCAAGATCGAGCTCGACTCGAATAATATTTTTCTAATTATGAAAAATAATATTTTATAATAAATTTAAAAAATTCAATTAATAAAATAATTATTTAATCAAGCTCGATTAAGCTCGCGAGCTACTCGATTAATATATTTTAAAACTCGAGCTCGGCTCGGTATTCGAGTAGCTCGACTAGAGCTCGAACTCGGAAAAAACCGAATCGAGTCGATCTCTCTTACGAGTAGTTCACGAGTAGCCCAACTCATTTACAACCATAGTCTAATTATTGTTCTAATTATGTCACTGAAGGATAGAAACCTAGCGGCGGGAGATCGAGTTGGACATTATTGATTTAGAACAATATGGTAGTAAAAGTGCTCGGCCGAACTGTATCCTTCAGAATATTGCAATAGAGGCTAAACAACATGTGGGGGAGAGCAGGTGAGTTGGACATTATTGATTTACAACAAGATTTCTATGTGGTTCGATTTGTTAGTAAGGAAGATTATGAGTTGGCTCTCTCGATGGGACCACGGCTGGTTCAAGGCCACTATCTCACTGTGATGAAATGTAGACCGTTTTTCAACCCTCGGAGCAGATCATTCCCTCAACATTGGTATGGGTTAGATTCCCAGGGATGCCTATGGAACTGTTTGAAAATGAAAGCTTTCTGTTAAGGTTAGCTAGAAGAATTGGTAAGCCAAGGAAAATGGATGTTGTGACATCCAAGACAACAAGAGCGAAGTTTTTCAGGGTGTGCGTGGAGATGAATTTACATCATGTGCTAAGGACGAGAGTGGTGTTAAATGGAAATACATTTGCAGTTGAATACGAGGGATTGCAACAGATTTTCTTTGAGTGTGGGAAATTGGGGCATAAAACACAGCAGTGTCCAAGTACACAACCATCGTCCGATCCCCAACCTGGGCAGGCAAGTGCAGCCGCAAGCACTCCAGCCAAACCATCTGGCCTTACACATGAAAAAACCCTTCGGGCCATGGATGATTGCAATAAACAGGAGGAGGAGACCAAATACGCGTCAACGAGGCAGAGGAGATAGACAAAATAGGCAACAAGGAGAGCAACAAGAAGGGAATGTAGGGCAACACGGACGAGGCTCTGAAAATGTTGGCAGAGCGAAAATGGGCATTGGGTCAAGGTTTAATGTTTTATATGAAGAAGAACCTAAGATGGCATTGGGAGAATCAGGGGCATCCAAACAGGGCAAAAGAACTTCAAGATTTGATGAAGGATGCAACTTCATCCTTAAAGGAACCTTCTGTTGAAATAGTGTCCTAAACCCAATCAAGTTGGACCGGGTCGGATTATTTCTACTATTTCTTTATGATTATACATATATAATAAATGGCTTTTATGTTGTCATATATTTGTTATTTTTAAAGAACCAATTTTGAATTGTTATATGATAGCGTCCTTAGTATTAAACTGTGATAGAGAAACCATGATAGGCGATTATGGTTGATGAGATATCTAATCACTTTAATAAGTTTGATACTTAAATATCTCTAGGCTGATGTACTATTAAACATGGCATTGATAGTACGTATAGACTAGCACGTATTAGATGTCTTCTGTCTTTAAGGGCAGGGATAGATCTCGTCTATCGAAGTGTAGAGAGACTTGGACTGTACGTGGACATGTATTAGAGAATGCGTACGTTAGACTGACCCACTTACACTGTTAAGTGTCACATTATGTAACGGTTGTGTAATTATCCTTAGGACCGGAGTCTACATGGCATCACGGTGTGGATTGTCATGCTTTGACACTATTGAGGTTTCCCCTAACCATGGGGCGATCATGCGATAGTGATTGAGTGTGATACTGAAGCATGCAGAGTATACATCTTAGGTCATATGGGAATCGCGTACCCTGAGAGTAGGGGTGAATATCCGAAAGAGCCTTCTTGTAAGGAATATCTTACTCTCGTGAATCTTTGCAAAGTGAAAGTAAATGAGTTACTTTGAGAGAGCATGATATCCAGATTATGAGATACGGTCGTTAATGTTTGACATTCGACGTACGACCGTATGAATATTATTACAGCAATAAGATTCTATTTACACGCTAACCGAGCACATGAAAGGTAGTAGTCATTGCGTATTGACTCTTCCGATGATTGGGGGTCACGGACGTGTTTCTAGACGCTATCCGTGATCGTTAGATGTGAAGGGCATTTTCGTAATTGCGCCTTATGTCTACGGCCAACATATTCGGAAGCGTATAGGTTCACACACATATGAACATCGAGTCGGATTAAAATGTGGTTATAGTTGATAACGAAATAAAGAAAGTTTATCTCGAGACTATAAAGGTTATAGTGGTAAATTAATATGGTGGTATTTATTTATTATGAATAAATTAAATGGGAAATTAGGGATAATGACACAATCTGAAATATTTTTAAGTAACATGACAGCTACATATTTTTTATAAGGAGAAGGACAACTGCATAATTTTTATGGGAAATTAGGGATAAGGACACAATCTGGAATTTTTTAAGTAACATGACAACTACATATTTTTTATAAGGAGAAGGACAACTGCATAATTTTTATAGCGAGAAGGACAAACTGTGAATCTTGAAAATCAGTGAATCTCCCCGGTGAATCCCGAAATCAGTGAATTTCGACAGTGAATCCCGAAAATCAGTGAATTTCGACAATGAATTTTGAAAATTAGTGAATTTCGACAGTGAATTTCGGCAGTGAATTTAAACAGTGAATTTCGAACACAAGTGAATTTCGACAGTGAATAAATAATTTTGTCCTTTATGCAAAAGTTTCAAAAGACCGTCATTCTACTCAATTGATGAAATATTTCCCTCATTCTCCCTCATTCTCCCTAAATTAAATACAAGATATTAATTATATTATTAATTAAAGAATATTCTGGAAACCAATTATTGGCTATTAGGGGCGCAGATTTATAGTGTATAAGATACAATTGGATTGTGTAATTTAATTAATAAGATTACCATAATATTAATATAATATATTAATATTTATATAGATATATATGGACATGCGTGACATGCATTTGCATGTGCACAATTGTAGACTACAATTTGTAGTAAATATATATGGATTTATATTTGTAATATATATTTGTGATATATACACATGTGTAAATTGATTTATGATAATAAGATAAATATAGTCAATATAAGATATTGACAATGTATTGGAAATATTTAATATGAGATATTGAATATTAATGAGATAAATCAATCAAATATATTTTCCTTATTATACTAGTAAAAGGTTTTTTTTCCTCTCGACTCTACTAAGTGACGCCTCTCTCCCTATAAAAGCAAAGGCTTGGCTAGCTCTTTTGATTATCAGAATTCCAAGAGCTAATTATTTTTGTGAAAAATAAGAGAGCTTCTTAGAGAGAGGTTGTAGGGAGAGAAAATGTCGACCTAGCAGTCGAGTTTTTCTAGTAGCAATCCTTTGCGGGATTCCGGCGAGGTGCTCGTGTGGATTACTGGTAGAGGCCGGACGCTTGGACGGCTCGCGCACATCTACTCCTACCGGACGGTCAAAGCGTCGATCTTTTAGATCAAGCAAGGTAATAGTATCGTCCCCTCTCTTATATGTTTATTGTTTAAACGGAGACGATCTTGGATCGGGAAATCAATTTTAAATTCCGCTACGCTACTCGATTGATTTCCTAACACCTTCGGTGTCATTACTATCTAGAGAAAAACAAGCAAATGAATCTAACAAAAACACCATGATGGATACAGAGATGGGATCAGCATTGAGCAAGAGTGGCCACCAGGAATCATCAAAATGTAAAGGAGTCTCTACTACTGAATCTATAGATACCATGGCAACCAAACCCCCTTCTACAGTTGCAGGCAACCCGAAGCCCTATGGAATTCCCAGCAGCCCACTCTATGATATATCCACTGTGCAAGAAAGGCAAACAAACTTAAGGGACGGTAAATTGGGGTCAGTAGCTCAGGAAAACTCACCCAGCAGCACTAAAACTATGGGTGATGACAGTAACTATAAAGCAAAACCGCCGGGTGGGCAGAGTGGACATCGGAGAAAAGAGGATAGTAGAAATACAGGGATGTGGAAGTTGAGAGATGAACCACCTGATAATGAAGATGGACACGATAAGGGGACTCCCCTCCACCTCAGTTAAACGTTTTTCATTGAAGATCATAACCTGGAATTGTAGAGGGGTAGCAGCAGAAGCTTTCCGTCTCAACGTTAATCTTTAAGTGCGGAACATAGGCTAGAGTTGTTATGCTTACTTGCAACTAGAGTAAGTAGTACACAAGCCTGGCGGATTCTTAATCCTTTCCATTTCAATAAGAGCTTTTGTATAGAAGAGCGTGGGTTTGCAGGAGGTATATGGTGCGTTTGGAATGATACCAATTTGTCCATTGATTTACTATCAAGCACGAATTATTGTTTGAATTTATTATCCATAGTGTATGCATCCCCCATACCTACTATACAAAATAACTGTTGGTCCTATTTTGAGCGAATATCACAAATTATGCACTATCCCTGGTGTCTGATAGGGGACTTTAACCAGGTAATAGATCAAGCTGACAAAAAGGAGGACGGCCTCTTGGAGGAGCTAATGTGGAGAGTATGAAGAAGATGATTGAATCTTGTGAGCTAATGGGTATTCAGTTCTAGAGGCCTCGGTTTACTTGGAAGGGACCGTTGTATAAAGGAAAAACCTATTCAAGAAAGATTGGATCAAGCATGGTGCAATGTGGACTGGATCTCCATGTTTCCAGAAGCCACATTGACACATCTCACGAGCACACATTCTGATCATCATCCCCTCATTTTCAACTAGAGCATAGCAAGAAGAGAGTGAAAGGTCCGCCCTCATTTATATTTCATAATGCTTGGTTTGGGCACTCGGAGTTTGGTGATTTTGTGGAGGAAAATTGGGATCACAAGGAACCAGATTTTGGGGTAGCAGCGAATAAATTTAAGATGAAGGCAAGTTGTTGGAATAGAAATGTGTTTGGCAACATATTTAGTAGAAAAAGAACATGCAGTAAGAGGTTGGCAGGAATTCAAGCAGCCCTGGAAGCATACCCATCTGCATATCTTCTGACTCTCGAGGACCAATTGAAAAGGGAATATACAGATATTTTGGTTCAAGAAGAGAAATACTGGCACCAGAAATCACACCTGGAATGGATTTCAAGAGAGGGGGAAGGAACACTCACTTCTACCACATCACCTCGATTAAAAGAAAGCAAAGGAACTAAATTACAACAATCAAAAATCCTGACGGATCTTGTAGCACTGAGGAGACTGTGATACAAACTATGATGAGGAACTACTTTATGAGTCTGTACTCCAGAGAGGATGAACACCATTGCTGCAACCGTGAGCTCCCCTTACCAAAATTAAGTCAGACCGACCATCAACATTTTAATAGGCAGCTTTGTGAGCAGGAAATTGAGGAGGCTTGCTTCAACATGGGTATGTATAAAGTTGTAGGGCCAGATGGTTTACCTCCCATATTTTTGTAAAAATGTTGGGGCACAATAAGGAGGTCGGTAATTGATTTTATACAGAGGGCGTTTGATACAACATGGTTCCCCCACACATGAACGAAGTCTTGATAACACTAATTCCAAAGGTGGACCACTCGGAGTATCCCAGTCAATTCAGACCAATTGCGCTAGCAAATGTGATCATCAAAATAATTACCAAAATCCTAGGAAATCGTATTCAGAGTGTGATAGGGAAGCTGGTGAATGATACTAAAAAAGCTTTCATTCCTTGGAGGGGTAGCTCAGCAAATATTATTTTAGCACATGAAGTTATTCACTCTTTCACTAACAGAAAAAAGGAAGAAATGGTACGTGGCTATTAAGGTAGATCTCGAGAAGGCGTATGAGCGGGTGAGCTGGACCTTCCTAAAGAATGCCATTATTACTGTTGGTCTGTCAGATGATCTTCAAAAGTTACTTATGCATTGCATTACTTCCACTAGACTTGCAGTTCTATGGAATGGGGAGAAGCTGAAGGCTTTTAGGCCTAATAGAGGACTGTGGCAGGGAGACTCTATTTCCCCTACCTCTTTGTCCTTTGTATGGAAATATTGAGTGCTAAAATTACTAGGGCTGTTGATGATGGGAAATGGAAACCAGTAAAGATCTCTAGAGATGGGCCGCCTATATCTCACATCTTTTTTGCAGATGATCACATTTTATTTGGGGAAGCTAGTGAGCAACAAGCCCAAGTTATTGAAGAAGTTCTTGAGGATTTTTGCAAATGCTTTGGGCAGAAAATCAGCACATCCAAGTCCAGATTCTTCACCAGCAGCAATGTGGGCAGTAATCTGATCTCTGCCATAGCAGAAAACTGTGTATGTCTTATACAAATGATCTTGGTAAGTACCTCGGGACCCTCTAATTCATGGCAGAATGCGGGTGTCTCATTTCATATTTTTAGAGGACAAAATGAGAACTAAGCTGGCATTATGGAAATCAAAAGCTCTATCGAAGGCAGGTAAGTGTGTTCTTATTAAAAGTTCATTGGCTACGCAACCTTACTATATTATGCAAACCACCATGATCCCAACAACCATCTTAGATAGCATGGAGAAAGTTTGTAGGAATTTTTTTGGGGATGATGCAAACGGCAGAAAATGCATACTTTGGCATGGGATACTCTATGTGTTCATAAACAGGAAAGAGGTCTTGGGTTTAGAAGGATGAAGTGTATGAACATAGCTCAGCTGGGAATAATTGTCTGGGACCTCATAAATTAGAAAAAGCCCCTGTGGGTGAAAGTGTTGGTGCATAAATATAAAGATTTTTCATCCACGGCCCAGGCTAGGTGTTCTCCCTCCTGGAGAGGAATCTGCAAGGCGTACTCATGTCTGAAAAGTTGTTCTGAAATTAGTGATATGGGGGTTGTGTGGAAAGAGGATGCCAAGGGTAAATACACAGTTTCCTTAGGATATTCATGGAAGCTACGAGACCAGAATACTCACGAGGAAAGTTATCTCTAGAAACATACTTGGGACCTGAAAGGTCCAACAAGAAGTAGCTTCCTTCGCTGGACAATTGCTCATAAAGTTCTTCCTGTCAAGATTTTTCTCTACAAAAGGCATGTTGCATATGACCCGATTTGTTCCCTTTGCAAAGAGGAAGAGGAATCCATCCTTCATGCGCTAATGTGACTGCTCCTGGGCGAAAGATGTTTGGAATAACTGCGTACCAGATGAAAGCAGGACTTGTTTTTTCGCTGCAAATAGTGAGGAGGAATGGATGAACTTAAACATTGGGAAGAAAAGGTGTTCTTCGAACCTTGACAATAGATGGAAGTATGTGGGGTCGGAGGCGGTTTACGGAACTTGGATGTGGAGAAATAAGATTATTCATGGGAGCAGTGAGGAATGCCCACCAGCTTATGTATTCTTATCGAAAGTTGTCGAACGTGCAAAGAATATTCGGCAAGCATTTTTCTTAGAGTAGACACAATTACTTTCATTTCTTTATGTTTATTTTCCGTTCTCAGTTTTTGCAATTGGTACATTTGGGGATCATGTACAGTTCTTGCTTTTTGCTGCCTTTAACGGCTAAGTTAATGAAATGATCTTCCTTGAAAAAACAATTATGTCACCGAAGAGACTATCAACTCCGATTATTTTTTTAACCATTCTATCTTATTATTAATAATAAAAAAATACAAGATTTTGCCAACTAGCCTCCTCAACTATCAACTCCCATTAACCATAGTTAATCTATCATTTATTATATTTTGTTTTGAGTTACCTTCTTGCATTTATATTTATATCGTTTCAGATTTAAAGTTTTAAAGGTAGTAAAATCGGACCTTGAGATCCATGGCAGATGAGTTGGGGTGTGACGAAGCAAAATCTCGTCGGGTAATAATCTGGGGCTTTTATCGATCTAGTGGCAATTCAATCAAGGTGGAAACAAGTAGACAAACTAAGAACACAGGGAAGATTTTTGTAGGGGGATTTAGATTGAGCCTAAGATTATCCCCAAGTTGTCTACGTATCCAAAGTCTGTGTTGGAATCAAGTCTGCCGTAGTTCTTATGAACGTTTATATAGGGAACACTTATGCCTTAGGCCTGCATGGGCCGTGTCTATTGCGGACTCTATTTTCGTGTCTCACAAGTATTATTATCCTGTGTTTATCCTTTGATTTTTAGAGATAATCACGCTATTTAAATGATAAAGATCAGAGTCTTAATTGTTTGGGATTCTTTCCATAATTATCCTGATAAACATGTATTTATCATTATATTCTCTAGCCGGCCTGCGGCGAGCAGCCGAGGTCAAGGTGACCGAACTGCACAGGTCGGACTCTACTCTGTCCTGACCGACCTACGGTGGACTGAGGACCAATCTGGTCAGCTTCCCTCTTAGGGGTAGAGATCGGACCTTAGGCTTATATTGGGGCTCATGGCCCTTAGATATAGGATCTTGGGTCCATCTTCATTATTGTTTGGGGATTGTGTGCGCGACACGTGACCTGGTTAAATCCGTCCTTGTCATAAGCCCCTCAGATCTATCGGCGCTTTTGAGGTCATGTCAGATCTGTGTCATATGCTGCTTGGATGCTTTAACCCGGACTTACGGTCCTGACTTGATAGGTGGCAAAGTTCAGTTATGACGCCGTTATAACTTTCC
The DNA here is from genome assembly GCA_026214975.1 of Gentiana macrophylla. Lineage (NCBI taxonomy): Eukaryota > Viridiplantae > Streptophyta > Magnoliopsida > Gentianales > Gentianaceae > Gentiana > Gentiana macrophylla. The sequence continues at coordinate 1,201,936 of CM047813.1, read as the reverse complement.
CAAGAAACGAGGTGTTTTTGTCCCACGTCTTTATGAGTGGGACAGTTTTCAAGACGTGTTTGAGGGGTTTTTCAACAGGTACTTATACCTCTAGTCATATCAACTGTTGCACTACTACTTTTAAACACGATCCGGTGCAAGTGACTCAGATCTATCTCAACTTCTTCTTTAACTTTTTCCAAGTAAGTTTCTTCTTCTCCGAGTCATACTTTTTCTTTTATCCCTTTACCTCTAAAGTTTGCTTGTGACCTAATGGCCAAAACTAAATCTATCATGAAATGAGAAGAGGTAGTTGAATTGTGTAGTAAATATGGGGTAGACTTAGACACTTATGTTAGGAACATTTTATTATGTTTTGATGATGGCCATACTAGCTGTTATAGCAAGCCTGAAATAAGTTAGAAATTTATGTATAAGTCTTTACTTAGAGTCTGACATGTTGTATAAGTTGCCTGAAATAAGTTAGAAATCTCTGTATAAGTCTTTACTTAGAGTCTCACATGTTGTATAAGTTGAGTCAGACAAGTATTATACTAGTTGGTAGGATGGCTAAGTAAAACAGAATTTCGGCCGAGTAAAGGTAGCCAAGTACCAACAGTGAAGCATGAAGACATATGGATTGACTTATAACCAGGGAAGTCTGTGATGACCTTGGATAAGTCTAAGTTATATTACAAGTGATGAAATTCATTGTTTAAATACGGTGTGCACTGATCTCACTCAAATCAATGATCAGTGAAGTACAAGGACTCTTGTTAGAAAGAAAGCAGTGAACCAGCGAAGCAAACATTCTATCGGCTGATTGGAGAAATTCAGTGAAGGAAGAGCACATCAGTTAAGTGAGCAGATCTACTCAACTGATCACACAACAGCCAAGTAGAGGAACAGCTGAGTAAGGTATATCATCTATACTTATTCAGAACGAGAAAAATAAGGAAGATTCAGAGGATCAAGAATTAAATGCACAATCAATCAAGGACGGATTTTGTGATAAACGTTTGAAGAAAAATCCGGAGCACTGAAATCAAGGAGAATATAATTAAGGGGGAATCAAGAATTAAATCAAGGATTATTCTTAACATTAAATAGCCAACGGACGGAAATTCAAATAATGGATTATCAAGGCTATAAATAGAAGGCATTGACAGACAAGAAAAAAAATGATTGTATTACATAAGAACATGCAGAAACTCTGTAAATTTGAAAAGTCTTCTATCTGAACTAAAAGGACATATCTAGAGATCAACCCAGCAATCAGAGCTAAAATTCCATATCAAGCACTGAGATTGATCAACGGAATCTGTGAATCCAATTCACACCAGCCAAGCAACTGAATTAGAGCCATCTGAGAAGGAGTTGTGTTTGTGATAGCTGATGAAGGATTTGTTCTCAAGGAGCAGTGTTGAAGACTGGGTCACTGAAGCTTTTGAAGCCAGGGGGTGATAGTCTAGGAGATTGTGAAGCTTGTGTAGCCAAGGACAATCTAACTATTGTATCAGTGAAAACAATGGTGAATTCCTCCAATCATCACAGAAGAATAATGGATTAAGGGATTACACCACCCTGAACCATTATAAACATTTGTGTGTATTTACTTTCAACACTTTACTTTACTGCACTTACTTACTGCATAATTCATACTTTGTGTGTGCATATCCTACTTTGAAATAACATTAAAATAATGGACTTATCCACTGCCAAAAGCTTTTATATTGAGAAAAGTTTTTGAAACTCCGGTATAGCCATTCACCCCCTCTCTGACTATAATTTTACCCTTCTCTGGGACTAACAACTTATGACCCTCAAATCCCCACAGCCTCTAACCCTTACTCTTCTCGACTTCCGGCTGGGTACTGTACCGTGTACGAAGATCAATTTGACAAAGGTCTCCGACTTCCCCTTTGTCCTACATGTACGGCTGTGCTTGATTACTATAAGCTTAGCACTGCCCAGATAGCTCCTAATGGGATTATGGGTATAGTAGGCTTTTCCATAGTCTACCGACTAGCCAGGGTTAGGTTTACAGTTGAGCTTTTTTGTGCCTCTTATCAGGTTAACACAGTTAAAGACAACCCAGATTTTTACTACTTTTCTCGCCGGACCGGAAAAAAGAAGGACCCCCAATTCCTAGCAGACGGTCCATCCTCATACAAAGGTTGGAAGAACAAATTATTTTTTGTTCGTCATGAGGGGCTTCAAAACTAAGCTGATGGAACCCCAAAGACAAACCAAGGGATGTTTATCCTGTCATTACAAACCATCCGAAATTCGGGGGTGTATCTAAAATGTTGTCGTCTTCCCGAACAATTGATCTTGGCGGCTCGGCTTGCCAACGCTGGTCCTGAGCTATACATCCTTCTTGATTTACCGGCTCAAGTAGCTTGTAGGCCTCATACTTGTCATATGCTCATTTTTGTAAAAGTGGACTTTTGTTTGATGTTTTTAACAATTTTCCTTTCTTTTTCGCAATGGATGCCTTTGCAGATCTTCCGCTGATGAGAAGGGATCGATGCAACTTACGGAACCCAATGTCTCTTCAGAGACTCAGGTCGGGGGTCATCCCACTGCCTTTCGTGCCCGATCTGTGGGAACTCCACTCCTCCCAGCCTCTGTTCAAGCCTTGGCCGATCTGAAGGATGATGTTGTTTTACAAGACCCCACTTCAGGACAGACTCCCAATCTTGAGTCCTTTGTGGCTGATGCTTCCTAAGGTGGGACCATTTCTCATGCTCACCTTCCTGAGATCGACCTAGAAAGGAGGTCGTAAAAGGATCTAGGTCGATTCCACCCAAGATCCTTCCTTGAATCTTGTGGTTCCGATCGATAGGAAGAGAGGACCTGCCGCAGACGAGCAAGAAGGGATCGTGGCGATGTCCGAGCAGGAACTCGGTGCAACTGGCCTTCAGGCCATGAAATATGTAAGTGTTGCTTTTATGTTCTAGCTTTTTCCCATTAGGGTATGGATCTTTCTAACCTATGTTTTCTGTAGGGTGCCCTGGTTTGTCAAGAGCTATATACTCACCTGACAGAGTGTGGTTCCAATGTGAGTCATCTAAAGGGTCAGATCTTCAATCTGGAGAAGGCGGTTTCTGACCGTAATAGAAGCCTCAAGGCTAAAGATAAAGAGATCAAAGAGTTGAAGAAACAATTGAAGGACCAATCCACTAATATGAAGGCTCTAAATACTGGCCATGTTGCTGAGCTCCAAGCATTTGTGGAAAAGGAGTCCAAGTTGCAGGAGAGTATGAAAAAGCTCAAGTCTGAGGTGACCGAACTGGAGATTGCTGCTTAGTCTTACCCGGATAGGCTCAGGGAAGTTTTTGCCCAGGCCATCAAGGACTTCAAGGCTACTCCAGAGTTTCTTCAAGCTTTAAATCCGGTTTTGGCTCCTGCGGTGCAAGGCAGCTATACCATAATGGTAGATGATGTTAGAGCTCTCTTTCTTGTGCTTTCTGTTACTGATTTAGCCAACAGAAAGTTCTACAAGCTGGAAGCCAGTTAAGTGTACTCTACTCATTTTGAAGGAATTTCGGGAATGAGAAGATGTTGTGGCAAAATATCGTCCTAATCCGGTGAAGCCAACCTCTGATGCTCAGACCTCTTCTTCTGCTCCTTCCAGTGTTACTCAGGATTCAGCTCTTGATGCTTCTTGACTCTTTGTTTTGTTGTTTTTTTATTTTTTATTGGATTTTCCAACAATTTATAAAAGCAGTAATTGGTGCAAAATTATTGCAATTTTTCTTCCGTCTTTGCAACTTCTTGCTTGTTTTTTTCACTTTGCAATTTTTTTTTTTTTTTTTTTTTTTTTTTTTTTAACTTTTTGAGTACGCCTTGGCATATCTTCTCTAATCTTCTAATCTAGCCCCCTTGTGTGTCCTTCAATAACTTATTACTTTTGAATGGCACGCTTAGTCTATGAGTTTATCTCTTGGGTCTTTTCTGAGTTCACTTAGGTTTTTCTTGGAAATTTTGGACTTAGAGGTCTGCTTGTCAGCATCTGATCTATGGAGTTCCGTTGGTCCGTCCTGCGGACTTGGATAAAATTAAACTAAGTCCGACCTGCGGATCTCATCACGTCTGTCCAGCAGACTTACATAAAATTAAACTAAGTCTGACCTGCGGATCTCAGCCCGTCCGTCCTACGGACTTAGATAAAATTAAACTGAGTCCAACCTGCGGATCTCGGTTCGTCCGTCCTGCGGATTTAGATGAAATTAAACTCAGTCCAGCCTGCGGATCTCAGCTCGTATCTGTCCTGCAGATTTAGATATAATTAAACTGAGTCCGACCTGCGGATCTGAGCTTGTCTGTCCTGCGAACATAATAAAATTAAGCCTTTCACCAAATTTGACAAGACTCGGCCTGCGAACTTTAAAAAAGAGAGAATGCACAACAAATAACACAAGGAATGGGGAAAAATGCATTCTGAATGTGATTACAATTTATTCAAAATTATCTGTGTTGAGTCTAGAACCTGTCTAGGCGTAAAATTTGTGCAAGTTGTTAGCGTTCCAGCTTCTGGGAATGGTTCGTCCGTTGGCGTCTGCTAGTTGGTAGGCACCCTTCCCGTGCACCTTCACCACCCTATAGGGACCTTCCTAGTTCGGGTCAAACTTTCATTGGGGACCCTACTGGCTGACTTTGTTTTTCCATAACACGATGTCACCTATCCTAAAATACGCGTGTTTAACCTTGGAATTGTAGTATTGAGAGAGTTGCTGTTTATATTTTGCCATTCGGATGAAAGCAACTTCTCGAGTTTCTTCCAGGTCATCTTTCACATGTTGGAGATCGCTCTCTTGATCTGTCAGTGAGTATAGCTCGGAACTTGGGGATGGAAGTCCTATCTCAACCGGGATGACGGATTCGCAGCCATATGCTAAGGATAAATGAGTTTCTCCTGTTTCTGAGTTCGGAGTGGTCCTATAGGCCCAAAGGATATTAGGTAGATTTTCAACCCAGTTTTCTCCTTCTTCTTCCAGCCTCTTCTTTAACCATGTCTTTATTTGTGTTGGAAATAAAATTTGTTTTTGATGATGATTCATCTCATTTGAGTATATGCTTGTTTACACCCCATTGATGAAGTGCTGAAACTAGCCGTTATAGTGGAAAGCTAAAAGATGTCTAGAACTGAATGTATATGTTTTATTAGAGTCTGATAATTGTATAGGTTATATCAAACAAGCACTTTAATAGTTAGAAGTGTCGTAAAACTGAAAACTGGAAATCATCTAGAAAACTGGAACTTAACTTAAGACTGAAGATGTACACCTAGAACTGAAGACTGTTCGCTGAGGGACACAGACTCGGTTGACTTATCTATAACTGAAGGCTGAGGGAACAAACTCAGTATTTGAAGAACTGAGGGACACAGAATCAGTTAAGGAAGATTTAAGAACTGAGACTTCAAACTCAGTTATGAAGATATTAAGCCGAGACTGTAAAGTTAAGATTCAGGTAAGTCTGTGATGGATTGAACTGACTTTATAGATCTTGTAGAAGACCTAAGTATCTTAAGGACAATGATATCTTAGATGATCTTTATAGGGAATGGTGTAATCTGATTTAGTCACATAAAATCAGATAAATAGAGTACTGAAATTTTGAAGAAGAGCAAAAACTCAGTTAATGCTCTAAGTCTATTAACAAACTGAAAACTGACACACTCAATATAAAACTGATCAGGAAACTCAATTTTATAGTCAGCCATCCAAGCAACTGAAAGTACATTCGAACGTTGTAAATCAAGGATTGTTATTGGATGAAGAATTGACATGTCAGAATGGTCACTGACACCTGACATCTGAAAATATAGACGTACGTTGATACAATTTGAATTCAAGCAAGATGAACGTTGAACCTCACACTATAAATATAGGACTTTGCACCAAGGATCAAACACCGAATTAACAAGTTTACAAGCATTTTTGTGCACAAGTCTAGTTCATTTGAATTGCTATCATATCTGCGCTCAAGAAGATCATATCTAGAATTTCTTCAAGTGTTCAAAGGAAATCAAAGGAAAATGTCAAGCACCGTTGGGATTGGTGGCAATCGTCTACATTATGTTGGAGACCGATTTTGATGAAAAATGTGGATGCGGTGCATAAGAATGACCCACCACCCGTGCATTAAAGACCTAAGCAAGGCAAAATCTAGCTATTGACTATAAATTTAGCACTTTTGGGTACTATCTTTCTTTTTTACTTCTTAAGCATTATCTTTCGGTCGGATTTTGTGCTTATTTGCTACATGCTTATGTGGGTAATTGTTGGTGGTATCTTGCATGATAATCTGTATGATTTCCACCACTTCTACCGTATAATCCCGTCGAGCAAACGACGTTAAACAAAAGTGCTACCAGGAGGCAGCCCGTAAAAAGTTAAGTATAACATATTTTTGCTCTTTTGTGAGGCCCGGTGTGGCCAATGATCCTTTTGTGTCTACATTTTGGTTGATACTTTGCTAGTATTTGGGATTGCTTGTCATTTCATTGGTTATCTTTCTTTTTCATGCCCACCACCCTCCCTTTTATAGCATCCCGGTACTGGTTTTGACTAGTTTTGATTCCTTTTTATTTCCCTAACTACTTTCTTACCACTCACTTTACATTAGGGACAATGCAAGTTCGTAAGTGGAGAGTGGGAACGTAGTTAGTCCAACAACGGGTAATGTTATTAAATGTTTGAGAAACACTTAGTTTTGTGAATTTTCGAGCAATTTAAAGTTGAACAAACTATCTTTTGTCATGACATGATTTATGGTTTGCAATTGATAGAGTGAGTACTTTAACAAAGTGAGTAACCTTGGCGACATGTAAGTGCATTTTAATCACGAATCTTTGTTTGTAGTGTGAATTCTTTGAGTACGTGTACTCCAATCATTTGTAATGCAAACATTTGTGCAATCATGTAAGCATGCTTCCATAGCAACTAGAACTTAGGCTTGATATCCTTTCGAGGAGAAATAGAAAGGTGTTTTGAGTCGGAGTTAGATATGACGGTTAAGACAAGCAACAATTGCCTTTCGGGCACTCTACATCTAACAATCTCCCACTTGCCCGTAAAGACAAGCGACAATTGTTTTTAGAGCACCTCACCCTTATTCTATCTATCCAACATTCTCCCACTTGCTCTAAAGCAGATAAGACATATATCCCAATTTCATACACGCCAAGCGCTTATCAGTGACATTAGATGCCACACGACTTGGTAAACTGATCAGCTAGGTTGTCGACTCGAGGCGATCTTTTAGGACCGAAACGTCACCTCTTTGCACGATCTGTCTGACCAGGTGGTATTTACTTACAATATGTTTTAGACCTCTTGTGACTGCGGAGATCATTTGCATGAGCTACCTCTCAACTGTTTTCACAGTAAAATGGTATCGGCTCATTGAGACCTGGAATTACTTCCCGATCCAACAAAGAACTTCTCAAGCCAAACTGCCTCTTTAGCTACTCCGAAAGCGGCTATGTATTTGACTAACATAGGCAAATTGGAAGTGCTGGATTGCTCCAGACTGTAGCTCCATCACACTGAGCCCAAGATCGACTAACGATCATCCTTAATCTGATTATAAGTTAGAATCAATGTAGACAACAATACTCAGGTATGCACCTGAATATAGACGCATATTAGTCCTCATTCTCCGAAGGTACTTGAGGATGCACTATACTGCTACTCAACGCATGAATCCAAGATTCGACTATTATTGACTTTTAATAACCTGACTTTCTCTATCCAAAAGAGAATCTTGTCCCATTTTGTCTATATCCAAAGATTTGAGAGAATTATTCCGTGAGGGGTTGGGTAGGAAACCTCTCGTTGAACATTGCATGCAAAAATGCATTATCATCTTAACTAATAAGATGGATGGGATTACAAGTTGTTCTCATGAATTCGACTGAATCAAATTCTAAGAATATAGTCCACTTCTCTAATTCAGAGAATCTTTGGCTTGTCAGTTTCTGACTTTAGACAACACACCCATGTTGTTTCCAACTGTTGCAGTGCTATCTTTTATTTACACTAATGTTTACTACTTTAACCAATATTGATTCTCTGGTCTACAAAAGACTTATCAATATTCGGTCAAGCCCACATATTTCAAACATGTGACTTTTAATGACCTAGAGGTTTGCTTTAAGCCACCAATGGATATAAGCATAGGCAGTCAATCTGCCATTGGCTTTAAGCTAAAACCCTTCTGTTCCGAATGAATTCAAGCTTTGTTGTTGGGCAAGAAAGTTTCAGGGCATCACCCCTGGTAATCTTTCTGCTTTCCACGAAGTCAAGCAAGGCTGAGTGGTGAGAAAGTTTCAGGGCATCACCCCTTTTGAAATATCTACTTCTCAGGGAATTAACCCTAGACCACTTAGCTTGCTCTGAAAGTTAAAATCTATCATTCATTCGTCTCTTCTACACGTAGATCCAATTACTCCCACTAGGCCCGAGACACTCAGGTGGTTCTACAAGATTATGAACAGAACTAGAGTACCAAAACTCCATTTACAGGTTTATGGTTTTAAACCAACCTCCTTTTATCAAAATCCTATACAGTCCTTCCAAAAGACCATAGGTTATCAATTACCCCCAGCAGACTGTAAAGTCTGCATGATCACATCGAGTCATGCATTGAATAAACCATACTCCCACTGCATTTGGGTGGATTGACATTCTGATCTGGTTCAATAGTATTTATCAGCGTAATCCCCAACAACCAATGTTGGATGTGGTCGGATTAAATCAGATAGTAACTCCTTGAGTAACTGTATTTCAAGGTCTAAGGTTGTTATTTAAACATTCTTTTAGAAAGGATGTAACAGTGTAACCGTCACGATCCGATCTCAAGAATCTTATAACCAACCTTTACTCATTGCATTAAGATATTTCACGAACAGTCACCATCTGAACGTGCATACAAAATTTCCAGTCCTACCTTCAAGCACTAGTGCTAAATGCCTCTATTTGCGGAAGTGGGGTAAATGTAATTCACTCTTTATCCACAAATTCATAGGCATCTCCTAGGTAGACTTCTCGGTATTACATAATAATTTAAACCGTTATTTTGCAACCAATATCTTAATTGAGTTAAGCAGTGTATTGTAGCATATCAATAACTATACAAGACAATCTATGGTTTATCCTTTCAGTGAAATCATTTCACTCGGAGGTAGGCCAAGCATCAGTGCCAAAACCATGCCATAACCTATATCTGAGCATGGAATACTCGTTTCTCTGGTAATATCAGAGATTCCTCCAAATATTTAAATAAACTATTGGCATTTCAAGTAGTCATTAGACAAAATGTCTATTACTCAAAGGCTCCCACTAGCTTGTATCCTTCATAAGGCCCCAAAGGTCAATATGAACAAGCTATGATACTTCTTTAGCTCCATTACCCTTTCCCGATTGAAAAAGTTACTTGGTCATTTTTCCTTTGAGATAGTGATCTTAGACTGGGATATAAGAATCACCCTTAGCCAGTCTTAAGATCTTATCTTTAGGATATATGCACTAATCAATAGATGCTGAAGAATCGTTTATCTAAATACGGAAACCATTTGTCTTAATAGCTTATGATGTGTTACATATACCTTTTCAGCATTACTTAGTGGTTTTGACTTTATCAGACAAAAGTCTGAGTCTCAGAATCGTATACAAATGTCATATTCACTTTCTTTGAGGCAACTATATTATCGATTTAAAAGTGAATCCATTCGTTCCAACGAATCTGAAAAACAGAAATTAAATTTCTGCGATATTCAAGGATTAAAATCCGAAATTTGTTTCCTTAGATCACTCCACTATCTTAGTTGAAATAACTGCACGTTGTCTACTCTTCATCATGAATGTCCAGCTACCTTGTTCTTACAAAAGAATTTTAGCTTCTGACTCAAATTACTCGGTGAAGAAAGTCTCTAAGGATTCATTGGTTGGTGATCCGAAATCATTTTCCTTGTCCTTTACTTTCTTTTCTCAATATTTCGGTTTAGCCTTTAACTTATTTGTTTAAATGACTTACACTTGTGGACATTTACCTTCCCATTCTTGGCTTTTTTTAAAGGAAATGGCCATGAACTAGCAGTTCATTTGAGTAGACACTACTCATGAACTGTGGGATGTCTAGTGAGACTGAATCCAAATCATTCTCGTCATCTTTGAACTAATTTTGTTTTGTCTCTCGCTCATCACAAGTGACAACAGTTATATTCTTATCAATGTCACTTAAGTTTGTAGGCTCAAGAGGAACATCCTCTTCCGAAAAATCAATTTGCATTTTCGATTATTGAGTTCAACGTTCGTGTTACTTTTCCACTTTTACGTAGTCGTTATCAGTCAATATAATATGTTTAGCTGTTTAAATACCTTGAGATGATATGTAGTTGCAAAAATAAATTATGACATAAATATAAATCAAATCATACACCACGACAAATAATGATTTTAGGAATTATAAACGTGATGTCACGCATGCAGTTTACCCTACCATTCCAAGGATTTAATCTCACACCTCAGTGCCGTCGACGGGTAGGTCAAAGAGGTGACGATTAAATTGAGACAATCTCTCTCAATAATTAACTGAGAATTAGACATCCCGATTTAATCATTGATTACTTTCCACTTTCAGCCAAGATATTTCCATAAATACCTTTTAGTGTGTGACCTACTGTTTCAGATTTTTAAGTAGACCCCGAGTATGCCGCCGAAGGGTAGGTCAGTGACCCGACGAGTACTCAAAATCCTATCCTTTCGGAAACCAAGCCTTGATTTGATAGAGGTGAAGGCCAAAATCAAAGCGGGACGATGCGTCACCATTCTCTCACGGTGCTTGTGTTAACAGTAGAGGCCGAGGGGTCGGTTGTCACCTTCCCCGCTCCCACTCGTTATTTTGAAAATTAGGTAGTCTCATTAGGATTTTCAGAATTTCTTTACAATCCGAAAAACAATAAATCGTGAATATTTAAGTTAATCCTCCCACTAGTTCATTGGTTCCAAATACCGTCTAACTAGTGTCACTTACTCACGACTTTCCAATTTTATGGATTTATAAATTCTTTGTGTAGACATTACACAAATAAAATTCACCAAGAATTTTATAATCCTAATTCATTAGAACTTTATGAATTTTTCTAATAATTCGACAAACAATAAATCACAAAATTAAAAGCTCCCACTAGTTTATCGGTTGCAAATACTATCTAACTAGCGACACCTTATTCATGATTTTCCAATTTTTTGAATATTTAGACATTTATGGTGTAGACACTACACAACTAAAATTCACCAATGAATTTAAAAGTCCTAATATGTCACGATAAAAGTTTTAGGATTGTAGAATTTTTTCAATAAATCGAAAAACAATAAATCAAGAAAAACAATCACTAACTTATCGGTTCCAAATACCGTCTAGTTGGTGTCAAATTTTTCATGATTTTCCAATTTTTTATTATCAAAATTCTAATATATGTACACACTACATAACCTAAACCTTGAAGGATTCTTAATCCCAAATTAAGTTTATCATGTGAATTTTATATCCCGATAAAATTCCGTTTCCTTTAATTAATTTAATTTATTTTTAATCTAAATTAATTATCGTGTTGATACATGTCTAATTAATTTCAATATTAATTTTCTACATGTATGCATATGCTAGGATCGGAATTTATGAATATGATGAATGATAAGGTTATATCACATAAATAATCATACAAGAAAATAAATGCGAAAAATAAACCACTGAGATGGACGGTTGGTACCCCCGTATCTAATCTATAAAACAAACAAATAAATAAACCCTAAAATTATTTGTAGCCGCTGTCGGGTATAAGAATTTTCTGCTCCATACCTTTAATAAAAAGCCCTTCTAGCTGAATTGGTTGAAGCTCATTCTTCCTTCATCACCACCCGAGTTTGATTAACCATTGAAAACTGTGACTTGACCACTGCGCCAGCGTTCAGATTTGATGAAGAATGCATCCGATTTAAATAAATAGGGATCGGCCGATTTAAAATAAATGCATGAAATTAAATTGCAAAATTAAATTACATGATGTCCTATACCCGAGAAAAACGGGTTTACAATAGATCTAACGGTAACCAGGTACCAACCCCAATCCATCTCGTCAACCAAAACATTCAATCACATAAATAAATATTTAAAAGATGCAATTTAATTCTATTACACTCCTTATTAATTAATTATGCAATCAAGATCGCAAAATCGCTTTAACCCGTCTCTGATACCACATGCTGGATATACAGAAACCCGAATCCGGATCCGATCCATAATTGGATCGTCAGATCTGATTCTCAGCACCGATCGAGACGCTCGATCATGCACAGCGGAAGCTACGAATAAATTCGCATGCGATTTTACCATGATTTGATTCGCATAAATGATTAATATAACTATAAGAAGGTTGCAGATTTACCTAAACGGGGAGGGATAGTAAATCGACAGAGAGGGAGAAGCCGCAGTCTTTCGGATTGTATCTCCAAGCGACGACTGGTGGACGTCGATCCTCGTAGTAGAACTTCCTCGAATATGCTTAAGAAAAACCCTAGTTTTTCTTCTTCCAATGGCTAAGACAAGAAAACAAAATTTCTCTCTTTTATTAAAAAAGGTGCGTCACTTTTTTCCTCAATAATGGCGTGGTTTTTTCTGGTTAAATTTTGTGTTGGGAAAAACTCTTTTTTTATAAGAAAATAACTAATAAATTGAGAGTTTTCTTTTACACACAAATTTATCTTTTGCTTTTAGGAAAATAAAACTTTTATCTAATAGGAAAACAAATTTCATATTTATCCAATAAGAAAACTAATTTCTTATTTATAATTATTTAACACATAAATAATTATTATTCATATTATAATTAATTAGGAGAAAATTTATTTTCCCAAAACCAAATAAAAGTTGCGCCATTTTTTCTGTCATTTAGGATAATAGAAAATGTATTTTCTATTTTGTATATTATTTACCAAATAATTAATATTATCATATTCATTAAATAGACCAACTATTTAATTTATTCTCGAGGTTCTACAAAACGAGAAAACACTCGCGTGTTAGGAGCCAACCCGGGAACCATGGACCTATAACCAGTAGCTATAATAAATTGAATAAAATATTCATCGAACAGAATATTTCTACTCAACTTATTAATTCCGGAATTATGCCACCATAAATCCGAAACTGAACTCTATCGATTATAGATATAACATATTCTCAAAACTTCGAGTCGATAAGTGTCCATTGATATAATCATTACCTACAGACTAACCCTCCATAGACTATCCGTAATGAAGTGGGATTATTTCCGTAAACCTTCTTCAATACATCTTATCATTATTTACCATTAACCCACTAGTGATCTATTAGTTCATAACTAATACGAACTCCCGGGATTGATCAGTTTCTAGGATTAATAAATAAGGGGATTGTCTTTCTACTTCCCGCATGAAGGAATGAATTCCATATCTGAGAGACACACACTCCTCACTCATTCCAGAATAGTGCCAACGTGAAAGTGATTCAGACTGCGCCTCTTAGCGATCCTTAACGAACACATGAAACCCTATCTTGAAACAAGTAGGAGTATGCAATCACTTCAGGATTAAGGTCAATCCATAAATGATCATCTTGTGATTCAATAAGATTTCTCAATCACGGAATTATATGAGAAACACAGATTAAATCGGTCCAGTCCTATATGACTACATCATATATAAATGTCCCACTTAGACAACCAATGTCGACGGTCCGGATAAGCCGGTCACACCATAAAGTGTTCTGGGCGCATTAATGGTGGTTTAATCAATAGACCCATACTTTGATTAACTTCACCACGGACTAACATGTCAAGTGTATCACCATAAACTTAATCCTCATGTGTGATACACACTAAGTTATATGGCTACATTGGATACAACTTGGGGTTTTCAGCAGCGTATTACTTATAAGCACAAAGCAAATAATAAGAGGAGAATAAATCTGTCATTTATTAATTATAAAAACAATTACAGAAATTGTCTTTCGGGTGCTACTTCCAACAGAATCTTCTCCAAATTGAATGAAAGTTTCCTTCTTCAAGTCCATAGCTTTGAGTTGGTAAATTCTTTTCATTTACTTGTTATTTAGGTGCTCTTATTGATATGAATTCCAGTCTTGACATGTTGGAGCTCATATCCGTGAGTGGCTAGTTCTACACTAGCCAAGATAATGTATTTGTGATAGTTATTGATCTCTATTGGTTGATTGAGAATGTTAGTTTGTAATTCATAGCTTCATATGTGTTGTTATCTTTTCCTATCTACTTTGTATTGCTTGTTTGTGTTGGATTGATCACCCAGCACTTGCACACACACACACACACACACACACACACTTAGTTGAGACCGAAAGGAGATTCTTGGTGTGGGAGAAGGGATAAGAAAACCGGAAGGTGAAATCGACCTTAATTTGAACTCGATTTCTTATCCGGGGGTTGTTGACATTGTCATTGCACTCAAGAACTTAATCATGTTAAATCATTAGGTCTAGGGTTCTTAGACCAAGGAGGAGGCATAGAGTAATTCCGGACACTCGTATGAGGAGGAATTGCTAGCTTAGGAGTGCATCGATAACACACACTTGAACATGGAAGGTTGGTAGGTAGTTCATTCCTATGATACTAGTAGAGATATACTTGATCATTGCATTATCTTGGCTATGTCTTTTATCATTTTATCACCATTTGTAGTAGTAGAATCTTAGATACATTTACTTTCTTGTTAAATTGCGACTTAGATCAAGATAATAATAGCTTTTCGGTGTTTGACCTCACAATCCCTATGGGATACGACCTTGACCACTTACTAGACTACAATTGACCCAGTACACTATCGGTGAGATTGGACACCTAGAAAAGTCAGATCACACGGCAAACCCGAACAACGGAGCCAAGACGAGCGTTAGCTCTCGACTTTCTAAACCCATTGACTGGAAAGCGCGGTGGTATAGTATATTCAATGCGCTTCCCGTGTTCACACAAACTCTTTTCACCAGGCTCCGATTAATCACGGCTTCAATTACCAATCCTTCATTATTTATTACCAAAGAAAGGGGTCCCGTGGACTATATGCTACTTCTCCTGAGGATCGTTGCTTTTTACTGGGGGAATCAGCAGTCCTGTCGCTGCCTTCCCTGGGTCCTCCATAAATGGTGTTGATCATGGAGATTCGAATATCCTCTAATGTACTATATTCATCTTTTCTGTAGTTAACGATTTGAACTTTATCCTCCTGGAAATTTGGCATCATTGCCTAGCTTTTAGAACCTTAACAGATTACCAATAGAAGACCATCTTTCTAGCGCCAACTGACGAAGCAAAATCTCGTTGGGTAATAATCTGGGCCTTTTATCTAGTGGTAATTCAATCAAGGTGGAAACAAGTTGAAAAACTAAGAACAAGTGGAAGATTTTTGTAGGGGGTTTAAACTGAGCCTGAGATTTTCCTCAAGTTGTCTACGTATTTAAAGTCTGTGTTGGAATCAAGTCTGCCGTAGTTTTTATTAACGTTTATATAGGGAACACTTATGCCTTAGGCCTGCATGGGCCGTGTCCGTCAGCCGGTGCCTCGAAAAAGACTCATCCCCCTCGCTAAAGAGTCGCCGCGGCGAAAGCGACCTCAACCGTAGAAAGCGAAGGATGATCGCCCACCCAAACGGTCCGCTCCGATCCGGTGCATCTTGAAGAGGTTGAAATTCGGTGGAGAAGAGCGCCCCCCGAGACACCGCCACAAAAACTTTGCCTCGAGGTCACTCTGGGAAAGAGGCCCCATGGTTGGATCCGAGCTTTACCCAGGATCTTGACCTATCCAAAGCTCGCCGGGTTGGTGAAGCAATTGTCGATGTGCTTCCCAGGCCAATCCATTACAGACTATCCCGATAATGTTCAAGTGGAGATTGGTACCGCATTTCGCCGCCATGCTCAGATAATACTCCGCCTCGGATGAGATCGCGAAATCGTGAGATTTGAGCGCCGGTTGGGATTAAACACATGGTAAGCACTCTATTTCTTCAATTTTCTCTCTTCTTTTTTTTTTTTTTTTTTTTTTGCTAACTCCCCTTGCTTTTCCCAGCCTCAAGCGCCGCTTGAATAGGGTGCTCGAGGCCGAGAGGCGAGGCGAGAGATGATAAAGGTGACGGCGCAAATAGGGGCGTGACCAGGCAAGAATTACCGCCAAAGAAAAGAAAGCTAGGCACGCCTGGTCAAGCGAGGTGGAAAAGATGAAATCAATCTGGAGGAGCACTCTAAATTGATGTCTTTGAAATCAAGGAGAAAGTTTCACCTTGACTAAGGATTTTATGGGCGCAGGAGGAGATCGCTAAGTTGAGGATGAACTCACTGAGGCGGATCTGATTGCAAAGAGGTCATGAGGAGAGGCACAGAGGAAGGCTGCGAAGAGGCTGCCGAGGCCGTTGAGTGAGGCCAAGTCAGGGCCGTCGCCGCTTACAAGATTGAGGATGACTGACTTTGACCTCATGGAGCATAGCTTTGATCGGGGGTTTTAGTCACTTAGCTCACTGCATCCGGGGTGACCAGAGGCGGGAGTTGCACTTCATTTTGTGTTGTAATATCTTGACAATTGGCAATCGCATTTTCGCCGGCCTATCAAGGCATTTATTTACCGCCATTCATATGCTGACACTCTATACATAATTTGTTGGATCGCGGTCACGAAGCGTCGTCGTCTTGTCCTCGACCATGGTCGTTGTGCGGTGTCAATTGTCAAGATCTCCGCGGCCCAACGAGCGTTGATGTTGTTGAAATTTAGCCTCTCAGGCGACGCTTTGACCGTGTCATTAACGAGTAGTTATGACCACTAGTAAATAGGTGTCGGTGTAATCAGTAGCCATGAATTTCGGTCTCTTTATGGTCCAGCGTTCTTCGCCTTGGTTATATCCTCCTTTTAGTATAAAAGGGGGGTACCTTGGAACTCATTCGACTCTTGCCCTATCTTGAATTTGCTTTCTTTCTTACGCATTTTGTTCATTATCCTCTTTATTGTTTTATCCCCTTTTACTTTGGCGCTATGTCTCACCCAGAGAAAGCGGCCGGGTTCGGATATGGAAGGCTCGTCTACTCGTGATGTATCCCTTTTCTTCTTTACTCGCCGGCGTTGCTAAAGATCATTTCGGCGCTATTTTGAGTGGGTTGAGCCTGCGAAGGAGAGGGTTTAAATCAGAGCAAAGTCGAGGGTGACGGTTCTCTTCGCAAGGCGTCACGTCTTTACGGGTGGGGCGATTTTGTTGCACCACCTTCGCCAATACTTCCCAATCTTTCAATAGTGAGGAGCTCTATTCCATCCTCGTCCGGTTGTTTTAGGTATGCCATGATGTGCATTACCCTTCGTGGCGTCGCGGTCACTTTTACTCGGAATCTATCAATGGTGCCCTGGTATACCCGCTATCGACCCTCATCTCATTATGAGCTCGCTTGGAACCTTGCCGATGAGTCAAGTAGACAATCTTGCTTGCGAGCGAGCCCTCTGCGAGCTCTTTCCTGATTATGAGCGACTCGTGTCTTTGGGACTGCGTCCGATCTTTCTCGCAAACAACCGTGAGTGGAAAGGTTCATTAACTCGCGCGCCTCTCTTGTCCACGGATAACGAGGCTGTTAGTGAAGCCCGAAGCTTTGCTGCACTCTATTCGCGATCATCGCGTTGATGTTGATTGGGGATCTTGATTCATCGGGAAGCGGTTAATTTTGCGGTTTCTATGGACCGACATCGCCGCTTCCTTTTGCTTCGTCTCGATAGAGTTGCAGCGATGACTTGGCCTAAAAGGCTCCATCGCAGACGTACCTTATCCTGGTTGCATTTGTGGCAAACTCTGCTCCGTTGTTTCTTCGTTGAAGCTTGTTTCTACTATGAAACTGGGAGAGCCTGGGCCTTTATAGCCTTCCGAGGCTCATAACGGATGTCGACTCTTGTAAGTTCGATAGCCCATCTGAGCGATCGACCGGACAAGTGCTGTTTATGAAGAACTGTCTTAGCGATGCATTCGATAGGACTACGATGGTATCGCGATGAAGTAAGCCCTTAATTTGGCGAAGGCGACTATAACAACACAATAAGCTAACTTTTCAATATTAAAATAACGACTTTCACGGGGCTTAGAGCCTTAGAAACATTAGGCGTGTTATTAAATTGCGTCTCTATTTTAGGTAATACAAAATAGAATATCCCTAGTTTTGAAATTTGGTTAACAACGGGCGGGCTTGACAAGTATTCTTTAAGGTCTTTAAAAGCACGAGAGCATTCCCATTTGCCCAAGAGAAGGTACCCGCCCTTTCAAAATTTTGAAGAAAGCGCAGACTTCTTTCTGCAGATTTTGAGACAAACCTACCCAAGTTTGTGATTCTGCCGTTTAGCTTAGTACCGTACGTCGTGGTCCATCGCACTTCATGTTGATTAGGGCTTCGATCTTTTCGGATTTGCCTCGATCCCCTCTCGACTCACCCATAAGCCGAAATTTTTGCGACTCTATTTCGCAGGACGTGTCCATTATGTTTCATTTCCATCACTACGTTTGCCAACCAGGTGGGATAATCAAGCTCTTTGATTATGCATCTGCAATTTTTACATCTGGCATTTTATAGACCGTGCGTGCTCATTACCCCTACAAGGCGCTCATGTTGGCTTTGAAGCCGATCAATTCTTCACTTTTCCTCGGTGGTCCGCGATCCTATTTTTTATCCTTTGATCGGGATATTCGTCATTTATTATGACCTCGACCAACTCGGCCCTCAAGAGTGAAGTCGGGCTCGTCTCGAACTTGCAATGTTTCAACCTCCACTTGCTCCTTCCGAATTTCATTCAGCGTGGCGACTGATCCCGAACCAGGCAAAATCCTCCCACTGGGTCGTTTGGAGTCGACCTGTTCTTTGTCATATAATCGAGGAAAGATCCGGATCGGTGATGGCGACCCCAATCTCCTCCCTACGTGAAATTTGACCTTTGATGGGGAACGGACGCCACCATTTGAAATTTTTCATGGTGGGATCCCCAAGATAATGTTGTAGTATGAGGGGAGATCAATGACTAGAAAGGTGATCACCTCGGTCCATCGCTGCACTTCACCCAAAGTGATCTTGAGGTCGACCCGTGCCTTTAACCGCATGATTGTCGTTGGTAAAACCTCGAGCACACCGAGGTAGGGTTTCAACTTAACCTCTCCAAACCGATCTGTTTTAAACATTTGAAATAGATGACGCCGCGACCAGCCCCTCGTGTCGATCATTACTCTGTTGACACCATGCTTGTCATTTATTCCGACTTTGAGAATAAGAGGTACCTCCACGGGCCTCGCTGTGGCTAATTCGCTTTAGTGAACACGATTCCTTCTCGTTTCCCCAATACTATCGCTTTCAAAGCCGCGTGATAGCTGGCTGGAGCGTGTCAATTGCGTGCTATTTGAGGATATCCCCATGGATAACCTGGACCTCCTTCGATAGACGGGGGTGGCGGCAGTGTCCGTTACCGGTGTTCCGTCTCGCTTATACTTGGTCATTTGGTCCTTCGCGGATTAACCTTTCTATCTCTCGCCTTAAGTACTACATTCGCTGCGTGATGTGACCGTGGTCCTGTGATAGGTGTCTCACAAGTATTATTATCCTGTGTTTATCCCTTGATTTTAGGAGATAATCACGGTATTTAAATGATAAAGATCAGAGTCTTAATTATTTGGGATTCTTTCCATAATTATCCTGATAAACGTGTATTTATCATTATATGCTCTAGCCGACCTGCGGCGAGCAGCCGAATTCAAGGTGACTGAACTGCGCAGGTTAGCCTCTACTCTGTCCTGACCAACCTGCGGTGGATTGAGGACCAACCTAGTCAGCTTCCTTCTTAGGGGCGGAGATCGGCCCTTAGGCTTATATTGAGGCTCATGGCCCTTAGAGTTAGGATCTTGGGTCCATCTTCATAAATGTTTGGGGATTGTGTGTGTGACACGTGGCCTGGTTAAATCCGTCGGTCGTCAGGGCGCATGCAGCATAGCATATGTATGTACTTGTAAGAAAATACAAGTTTTTACGGAATTTACCCGTCGAAAGTCTATAAAAAATCGACGATCAACGGACATAGTGCTTTATGATATTTGATTGATTAGATTTTATTATTTATTATAAAACACATGATACAAATGATATTATAAGTAAAAACTTGCAATTTTTTTAAATCCTTATCATAGTTCTTCCATCATAGAATGATCACTGGGAAAAGTCGGATCCGTTAATTAAAAGACCTTTTAATTTCAGTGTAGTTAGTTACTTGGTTTTTTCTGTTTCCAAAAACAAAATTCGGATTCTTGATAATAGATCCGAGTAGTCTACAATTAACCGCAAAAATTGACAAATGGATCCGAATATGGAAGTGCTGCAGGAAGCTGGATGGGAGGAGCTCCGTAAAGAGGCTCGAAAGATCGAAGGCGATCTTGATGTCAAGCTCTCTTCATATGCTAAGCTCGGCGCTACCTTCAATCAAGGAGGTAACGCTTTTCTATTTCTTGTTTTTTGCAAGGTCTTGTCGAAATGTAATTTGATTGCTTGATGCGCCTGTGAATCTTAGGATTTTAGTTTGTTTCTTTGGGTATGATAACAGTTGATCCTCGTTTTCAATTTTCATGAGCTAGTTTTGGAGTTGAAATGAATTCTTTGCAAACAGACCATGGTTTATGGCAAGCTTTACTTCTCATTTGATCTGTTGTGTATTTGAAGTGTAAATGCAAGCAAGAAATTGGAAAGAAAAAAAAAGATAGCTCATAGGAAGTGTCGTTGCTCTGCTGAAGATGTAATACATTGAAATTGTTAGTGAATCATTCAAATCAGCTGCATTGAGCTGCCTTGATTACATGATGCTAGGGGTCTTGATAGGAAATTTTGTGGGTGAACTATACAGGGCATGTTCTTCCACCTTCTCTGAGTGAAGGAAGGGGAGAACCGGAGAAAGTAAAATCAAGTCGAAATCTTAACCTTTAATGCATATAACATTAGTATGCGTTACTTCGAGTTACTTGCCTATACGCAAAGTAATTTTTGGTGCTTCACCTCATTTGTTAAATTCAATCGAAGGGAATTGTGAAATGTGATGGCTAATGTGCACGGCGCTCTTTTGCAGGATTGAAAAGCTAATTGGATTTTTATTTTATTGAAACTGCTATAGTGTGGAATCTAACCTTTTTTCTCAATAGGGTGCTAGTTGGGGACATCCAGTTGTTTGACCTCAACTTGTTTATCCTATTTGGAATTCATGTATTATTATACAGGATAGCCAGTTGGGGTTGTTTTATCCCCTCCTACTTTATCTCTATTACACACACGCTACTCTCTTCTGATCTCTGGACTCTGGTTCCCCATCATTTCCCACATTCATGGTTGCCTTCTGGCCCTTTTCTGCGAGAGAGTTTCTCTTATGAGGAATTTCGTCTTGTTCTTATTCACAGATTTTGTTGTTCTATGAATGACAATCCTTGCTCAAATGACAGTCCTTAAAGCTTATAGTCCCTTCTTTCAAAACATAAGCTGTTATTTTCTATCTTTTTAAGGGCACTGAGTTGTGGGAAATGATAACTTTATGCTCATTCAGATTATGATCCTGTCTTGAACCGTCACATTGTGGAAATGTATATAGAAGTTCCTTCTCTGATTAGATGTCTCAAAATCATTGGAGCTTTGGCTTAAATATGCTTGTTCTGTTCCCCATCTCAATCCACAACAATAGAAAGGAAAAAGTAGAAAGTGGACCCCCCCGAATAAAAGAAAACAAATTATGCACACGGATAATATACTCCTTGACCTTCAAGAGAATGTTGTATGCCCTGCTAGTTCTGGAATGATTTACATTTTATATTTTGGTAAAGCGACGGATTCTCTTCTGTAAAAGTTACTCCAACTTTTCCTAAATTGCCTGTTGTCCTTCCTTATCACTATGCATTAACCCAATAGAATCCATATAACACTTCTGAAACAATTTTTTTTCCTGCGTCGATATGGAATATTAATTTCTTTGGGTCTCATTTGCTGAATTCTTAGAGAATTATCTCATGTCCAGACACGATTTTAGTTACTTTAGTAGTGGTAGTATGACTCAGCATGAGTGTATCATGTAAGTGAGGGTACAAATGATTGTCAATTGCAGTGAAAGTGATGGAAATTCGAGACGCGGTATGCTTATCTAACGAGGATGCAAAGTAACCCAGGAGAAAAAGTGCATTACTTGATCTTCTCCTATTTCGAGTCTTTTGGTTATTCGGTTTTTATAAGCGTAGGGAGTTGTTCATGTGTTTGTTATCTGATAATCCTATTGATGGATTCAGGTTATGCTGAAAGCGGTTCACCAACTCTTGGTTCCAGCAGGTCATGGAAATCCATGGAGATGGAAATTCAATCATTGCTTGAAAAATTGTTGGATATTAACGATTCAATGAGTCGATGTGCTACATCTGCTGCACCTACTTCTTCGATTACTCAGAAGTTGGCACGACATCGTGACATACTGCATGAATTTACCCAGGTGTCTTGGTTTTCTGTACTAGACTAGCCTTTATTTGTTTATTCTACAAGTGAGTTCTTAGTTAAAAAAACCTATCCAGTAACATATAGCGTCTTACTGTGTGAATGAACTGACTCGGTTTTTTTATAATTATTTTTAGGAATTTAAACGCATTAAAGGGAACATGAACTCAATGAGGGAACACGCAGAGCTCCTTAGCTCTGTTAGAGATGACATTAGCGAGTACAAGGTCAGAAAGTTTTAGTATCAATTTATGTGTTAATTTCTTGCGCATTCTCTGATTTTAGGCTCTATATTATGTGTGTTGCATCCAGGCCTCTGGGAGTATGTCCCCAAGAATGCAGTTGTTACGTGAGAGAGCTACAATACATGGAAGTATCTCTCATGTAAGTTTCATACGTCTCCCAAGTGTTACTTTGATTTACTGTCAAGGTCTTGTGTTTCTTTAGAGGATGTTTAGGTTCTAAGGGTCGCATGATTTTCAAATGTCATCTTCACCAACTCGATTCGATATATTATTCAAGTAGCTCGGTTCGGTTTCATTTATTCTATTCTATGTACGTAGATGGATGACGTGATAAACCAAGCTCAAGCAACACGTGCTACATTGGGGTCTCAAAGGGCCTTGTTTGGGGATGTCCAGGGAAAAGTGAAGCAACTTGGTGACAGATTTCCTGTTATTCGTGGTCTAATCGGTAATCTTTCTAAATTCTAAATTCTAAATTCTAAATTCTAAATACCGCCGCTATATCTGTGACTGTGTTTTCTTATACTTTATTCGATCGAGCAAGTAAAACACGTAATAAACTGTTGGTGGTGGGGGTCGGGGGTCTGATTCATTGAATTGGAAAATGGTGACAGGTTCAATCAGAAGAAAGAAATCAAGAGACACACTCATACTTTCAGGAGTAATAGCAGCATGTACTTTATTTCTTCTTATTTACTGGCTTTCAAAGTAAACCCCTAACCTTTACCTACCTAAATATTGTGGTGCTTCTTCACAATGAAATCAGAGATTTAGTGTATTCGTGCTTTGTTAAAAGACTTGAGACAATTTTTGCAAGAGCAATGTGGAAAATAATAGAATGCTCCGTTTCGTTTCATTCTATATTATATATATATATATATACCTTAAACAAAACGAAACCGGCAATCGCTTCTTCTCTACTGAGAAGAGGTGTTGAATTAATTACCATATATGGGGGGTTCAATATGCCTGCCTGCCTTGTCAATTATTATGATGCTCTCGAGTCGACTCGAGTCTGTGATAACGTGACACACAAAGGTAAGGTAAATGAATGGCATACTGCAAGGCAAAATAAAGAGGGGCCTACACTCGTACAACATAAAACTGAGGTACAAGTAGATACACAGAGGGTTTACTTTTTTTTTTTTTTTTTTTTTTGTTTGTTTGTTGTTGCTATGGTAACATGATCTTAAGGCTTAATAACATTGATGTTGGGGAGCTCAAGAAAAGTCCATTGGATTCGATCGGTGGGTTGGGTTGGGGCTTATGTCTTATGAACATGGGTTTCAAAGTTAATGAAGGGTACGTTATCAAACAACAAGAAGAAGAAGATATGATCATCAGATAGTGATAGGGGGTTCTCAGCCCACCCTCCTCCTTCCTCCTTCCTCCTTCCTCCTTCCTCCTTCCTCCTTCGTCCTTCAGGGGGGGTTTCCTACTGCTGAAACTCTTT
This sequence comes from Gentiana macrophylla, assembly GCA_026214975.1. Classification (NCBI taxonomy): domain Eukaryota; kingdom Viridiplantae; phylum Streptophyta; class Magnoliopsida; order Gentianales; family Gentianaceae; genus Gentiana; species Gentiana macrophylla. The sequence goes on along the minus strand of CM047813.1, from coordinate 1,177,672 downwards.
AGTAGAAAGTTCTATTTGCATCTAATCTAATGAGAATACGACATGTAACATTAAATACTACATCCGTCTCAAAATGTAAATCCGTTTAGTTTTTCTTTTTTTAGTTTTGTAAGTCCATTTAGAAAACCAATAAAGCATTTATTACATTTTTCTTCTTGAACTCTTCATTTATTATATACTTACCAACTTGTCACTACATTCAATTAATAACAATCAAAGGTTATTTTAGACCTTTTAATCAAAATTGATAATATATAACCAATTTAACCAAGTTTTTTAATATGTGTAAAAAAAAGTATAAACGGGTTTATATTTTGGAACGGAGGTAGTACATTATAAATAAAATGAAAAACAAAGCAGGCCATCCATGTACAAGAGAGAGATTTTATTTTATGGTGCAAACGGTTGTTAAAAGGTTGTACCAAGTGACATACATTGGAGTTTCTCATTTTTACTCTCTTCTCAATACACTTTTATCGTGTGTGAGATTATAAATAAATTATTGTAATGTATGTCACTTGGTATGATGGTATTATAGAACTTTCCGTACGAGAGACGTGTAAGATATTTTCGTACATTCACATCTTTGGTTCTATGTTTTCCGCAACATAGATTTATCTTTTTTTTTTTTGCCGGGAAACGAAAGGCCTAATAACTACGGAGGGTGGGGATCGAACCCGTGTCTCCCCACACGGGGCCTCTAGAGGCGCAATTGCGGCCACTGCAGAGGGTATGTGACCTTGATACGATTTATCTTCTCAATAAATAAATATTGTCAAAGTAAATAAAATGAGAATCAAACATGTCTAGTTAGAAGGTGGTGGGTCAGTGGCTCCACCCCACAAGCATGCCAGTACGACCCCCTAAAATAAATTTTTTTAACAATAGTGGAGATTTTTTTAATAAACGACATATCTATGCCAGAATCGACTTTTATTTTTATCATTTGACTCTATTTTTATCTCATACTCTATAATTACATGTACAGAGGTAAATATACAAATATATGTGATACGGGAAAAAATTGATAAATTTCCACCCTCATCAAAATTCCCGCAGTTGCGCAGGTGGAGTCGAGACGACTAACACCCATTTGTGGGTGGTGGTATCTCCCCTCATGTTGTAATCAACTATCGCAGGCTCCATCTCAGACCAAAAAACATATTACTTCCGTCCTAAAATATAATTTTATTTCGACTTTTTCACAATGATTAAGAAATTATTTAAGTGTTATTAATCTTAATGGTAAAATCTAGAATACCCTTTTACTCTTATTAATGTAATAATTGTAAAGTAATTGAAGATAATCCCTTGTATATGGCCTAGCAGTAAGGGGTAGAAGGTGGTGTAATGCCAGCTGGACCGAAAGCCGGAGTGTGGGGGTTCGAGTCCCGTAAAGGGCTGGCCCCTTTCGGTAAACGGAAAAAACAGCAGCCTCTATCTCAGGATTACTAGGTCCCTGATTAACCTCTCCTCGCAATCCTATGAGATCGGGGGCGAGGGGACCCTTCCGGTTATAGTTTAACCGTTTTTTTTGTAAAGTAATTGAATGTAGAGAAAATTAGAGGTCAAAGAAATAAAAATATAATAAATACTCCATTGATATTCGAAATAGATTTATATTATGTGACAAATTTAAAAAGCTAAACAAACTTATATTTAATGAGAAATACAAATTCAGAAGCTATAATGAATTGCATTGATTGATTAATAATAATGAATATCATACAATATTTTTAGACTAAATGTTGATAGAGATTTATTCAAATATAACTCTATTTAACCCAAATAATCTATCCTATCAACTCTATAATAATTCAAATTCAAATAACATTATCTAAACAATCTACTGACTCAATCTTGTCATTATCTCTAACATCCTCAGCCGCCGCCCTATATATTGACTCCATTTGTATCGTAAGAAAAATAGTTAAAAATTCCATAGTTGTAGCATAATGAACATCTTTATTCGTATCTTAGAGTCGGTAGCGGATCCAAAAATTAAGTTCAGCGGGGTCCGTAAATCTTTTTAAGATAAATATTTTTTTTCACGAGGTCCGAAATATTTTTCTATAGGTAAAATGTTGCGTTTTCTTATTTTTAACGGGGTCCACGGACCCCCTTATGTATAGTGTGGATCCGCCTATGCTTGGAGTTCCTTAATTCATTAAAGTAGAATCGGTACATAATAAGTCATCTAATGGTATGAGTCGTATTTACAATTTGACAATTTGTAGCATATATCATTAATGGTATGTTTGTAAGGTGGTTTTCATTGCACTGTTTGTGTATGATTATGAGGTAATAGAATGAAATGAAATTTTATTCCACTGGAATGAAAATGTCTTTTAAAAAACGGATGGAATACGATGAAATAAAATAAAAATCGACAAAATACGTGGGTGATGGGATAAGAGTGGGTGTGTGGTAGGGTAGTGTAGGTGATGAAGTAGGGTAGGTAGGGTGGGGTGGGTAGGGTAGATGATGATTGAGTAGATGAGGTGGTTGGGTAAGGTAGGTAGGATGCGTAGGTTGGGTACGATGAGATAAGGTTGGGTAAGGTAGGGTAGCGTGGGGTGGAGGATAGGATAAGGTAGGGTAGGGTAGAGATGGGTAGGGCTAGAGTAGGGTGGGGTAAGGTATGGTAGAGTGAGGTGGTGGGTAAAATAAGGTAAATGTGGGCAGCTTGGGGTGGTGGTTAAGGCAGGGTGGGGTGGTGGTTATGGTAGGGTAGGGTGGGTGGTGAGCAGGGTAAGGTTGGGTGGTGGGTAAGGTAGGGTTGGGCGGGTGGAGTGTAAGATAGGGTAGGGTAAAGTAGGGTGTGGTGGTGGTTAAGGTAGGGTAGGGAAAGGTAGTGGGTATGGTAAGGTGGTGGGTAGGGTAATGTAATGTAGTGTAGGGTGGGGTGGTTGGTACGGTAGGATAGAATGGCGTGGTGGGTAGGGTAGGGTAGGGTGGTGGGTCAGGTATGGTAGGGGTGGTGGTTAAGATAGGGTGGAATGGGGTGGTGGGTATGGTAGAGTAGAGTGGTGGGTAGGTCAGGGTAGGATAGGGTATGATAAGGTGGTGAGATAGGATAGGGTATGATAAGGTGGTGGGTAGGTTGGTGGGTAGAGACGTAAGATGCGCTGGGGTGTGGGGTAGGGCTACCCCACCCCACCCCACGCTACCCAACACCATCCCTTCCACCATATCCTACCTTATTAATCATATCATACCCTATCCCACGCTACCTGAATCCGCTACCCTGCCCTGCTTATTACTCAATGTGTATATTTTATATAATTTGTTTAATTTCATTTTTTTAATATGTTAAATACAATAATGAAATAAATTTATTTCATTTTTATGATTTTATTCCATTTAATTCTATTGCTGCGTAACAACATGTCATATAATAGGTATAATAAACAAAGAGAGAAAAAACACATTGTGCCACACACACACACACAAAAAAAAAAATTATATATATATATGATCGATTCTTTTTAACGGATGGGACCAAAAAAAAAAAAAAAAAAAAAAAAAAAAAAAAGGAGGGGGGGTAGGGGAAAAAATGACATCGGTAGAGTAAAAATAATAAAGAAGTGGTCACATGCAGTAGTGTAAAGAGAAGATCAGACAAAAAATAAGACACAGAAAGGTAAGGTGAGGGGTGTACCACCTCCAATTGGTGTCTCCTCCATCCTTATGAATATCTGTCTCTGTCTTTTCTTTCTTTAATAGCATGCATTTATCAGACAGGCGTACTATGGCCATTTGTAATATAGTACCTTGATCCCTACCTACCTAACTAGCTATATCGCTGACTTTGTGCTAAGTACGTACTGCTTTTTCTTTCTAGCTTCGAATCTCTCAACCAAACCCCCCAACCCCCTCTAGCTAGATCTCCCCGGGGGTGGGGGAGGGGGAGGGGGTGGTTCTGTATCTAAAGCACGCAAGATTTTCTGAGTAATATGTTGCTAAAGAAGGCACCCCGCACCAGTGGTGTGCTGCTGGCTGCTGCATAGAAAAGAACGATAAAGAAGCTGCGCGCTTTAGTGCTTTTGCCTTTCAGTTTAGTTATACTACTAGATAGATACACCTCGACGATCTAGTTACTTTGTTCAGAATTAATGAACAAAATTGTTAGCTACCTCTCTCTCTCCAATTTACACTCACTCTCGTTGTTCACTTGTTGTAATTAGCTTTGCTAACCATCTTCTTCAAAAGTGTGTAACGCCCCGTACCCCGGTACCTGAGTTGACAACGTATTTGAATTACAATTGATTAATTAATTACTTAGGTAACATGAGCTACCAAATTCTTCATGTTTGATCAACATTAATATATATAAGTTGATAATGTTATTCCTCTTCTTTTTGTTGACGTGGTTATAATACGTTAATTATCCGTATCCCCAACACAACTTAAGTTTCTAGAAGAGATAATTTAACACGGCATCATAACATGAAGACATTGGTTCTACCTCATAAACAACACGGTATCAAGTGTTGACTTGTTTCAGAGAACGTTAAAGTATTTAATATGTTAATTATTTATCTACCGAACAACTATATCAGGAGATATGACAATGGTAATTAATAGAACAATTGTCTCAACGTCTTTTTTCTTAAAGCATTGAGATCCTCGTCATGACATTAGCTACAAGAGAAATCGAGCTCGAGGTATAGCTAGTGAATCCGGCATCACTTCTAACACTCCAGAACTTGGTTCTAATCCGACATTAGCTACATGCAAGTTTTTTTATTTATATTTTGTTTTATTGCGAACCCTTTAAATGTAGGTGAATTTATCTCTCCATGATTCATCAAATTTGGAACATACTACCTCCGTCTAAAATATTGTAAATCTGTTTAGCATTTGAGATTTGTTCAAAAATGTAAATACATTTAGATAACCAATGAAACATTTATTACATTTTTCTTTTCTTATCTCTCATTCAATATATACTCATCCACTTTTCATTACTTACACTAATAACGATCAAATGTCATTTTAGTCTTTTTCATCGATCAAATTAATGACACATTACAAATTTAATAAAATTTTTTAATCTGTGTGAAAAAACATAAAATGACTTACATTTAAGAACTCGGCGGTATGATCTCGAAATTCAAAGGGATGGGGGATCTGTAGATGGGTTGAAATAAATGTACCAACCTTACTTATTATTAGTGTATAGCTATGTAGACTTGTTTTTATGTTTTCTCTAGGCTGTAGCTGTATATATGTAATTACACTAGTTTATTGTGAGTGTGGGCGGTGTAACTATAACTTTAATTGTGTGACTAACTCTCTTGACCAGCGGTCAATACCCTATAGTAGAAACAAGACCATGCATGTAGTCCTACTGTCCAAACTCCAAGCCAATGCACATATATATAATAGATAGATAGATATATGATTATAAACCTGAATTAGTGTTTATCTTTTATGAAACTTAATGGAAATAGTGTTGTTGTAGTTGTTGTTGTTGTTGTTTTTTTTTTTTTTTTTTTTTTCGGGTTGAGAAAAGAAGAATTTTTATTAATCGACCAAGCAAGCGGCCAAAACTTAATGGAAATAGTTAGTTAATTAGTTGAATAAACTCTTACGCTTAACCGATATGTTGTATATATGTGTTACTACCGGTTGCGAAAAGGAAATGCCTATGACCAATGATAATGCCACAACATTGTTTCACAACATGTGCATTTTTATTTATAATAATATTTTAAATCAAATTATTAGGTGGGGAATCCGGAAAGCACGTTGCTCAGCTGTGTTCGATATATAAGCAGGCAGTTTATGTCTCTGCGATTTGCAGACAATCTCTAGCAGCTGCGGCTGAATTTGTGCACGCTATGGCCACTTATCAGACTAAAGCTTCGGTGCACAATTTACCGGATAAATGGATGAAGCCCCCGCATGGCGTAGTTAAGAGTAATGTTGATGCATCGGTCACAAAGGCGGGAGTAGGCATTGGGGTCATCTTCCGAGATTCACATGGACAGATACTGCACTCCTTTGCGTATCACTTTGATCTGGGCGACCCAGTTGAATACATGGAGCTCAAGGCAATTTCTCTAGCCTTGACAGAGGTGGAGCACCTGGGGATTCTGAGGCTTGAAGTGGAGAGTGACTGCCTGCCGTGCATTTCGCGCATTCGGCACCCAGTAGCAGATTTGACAGCTTATGGTTGCTTAGTTCAGGACTGTTTGACCCTTTTGCCCAATTTTACTTCTGTTTCCTTTGCGTTTATTAGGCGGATGGGAAATGTCCCAGCGCATCTTTTAGCTAGATACGTATTATTTGTTTCTATTCGAACACTTTGGAGTTCCACGCCCCCGGATGATGTTCTGGCCGCTTGTTTGGCGGACCTTACTTAAATAAAATTTCTTTTTTCCTAAATTTTTTTTTTTTATAGATAAGGTAAGTAAATCAAATAACTTCATTCACGATACCCTTACATGTTTTTCAAAAAAAAAAAACCCCATCAACTATGTTCTTTTTTTTGTTGTTGAAGGAAAAGGTTCATTCATTAATTTAGTCGATATCCGCATTAATAGCTGAGAGAATAACAGGTGGGGGTTTAGTACTCCAATAATGCAAATTGTTACAATCAAAAGAGAAGGAAAATCCTAGTTTGGCTAAAAGATCCGCCAATTTATTCAAGGATCTGTTAACAAAACAAAGTTTGCAAGAAGAGAAGGAGAGAGATGAAGTTCTTGCAGCAAAGATAATAGTACTGATGCCGGTGATATCAGCATCTTCATCGTTGTTAATTTTAGCAATGTAAGTGAGAGAGTCAGATTCCAGAATCAAATTGCCACTCCATATTTTCGATGATTCAGTAAGTCCCGTACAAATTGCCACTAGTTCAGCCATTCGACCCAAATTGCAAGTGATAGCAGAAATGAGCACACCGTTGTGATCCCTAATAACAATCCCAGCAGTTCCAAACCCTTTAATAAAGCCCGCATCCACATTGGTTTTAGAGATCCAGTATTGGGTTTTAACCAATTTGAGGGGAAGGGATTTTTAACCAAATGAACATCATCAGAATCCAGGACAAGACGAAAGGCTTTAAGAAGGGAGGAGGATTGGATAGGAATATGGGATGCTTGAGGAGTAAGGTTATCGAAAAAGGCTTCGCATCAGCCAAATAAACCAAAAGTTGGTGAAAAGGACTTCATCATCAAGGGTATGGGATGTTGAGAGCAGATCACAAAGGTCCAAAAAGTTATTGTGGCGGAGTTCGGTTATAGAATGGAATTCAGGTAGGAGGTCCCAAGCACTTTTGACCCAATGACAATCAAGAAACCAGTGATTCCAAGATTCCATGTTATTCTTGCAAATATGGCTGATCCCAGTTGAGAGGTTTCTTTTCTGAAGATTAAGGCCAAGGGGTATAGCATTAGTTGCAATTTTCCAGACAAAAAAATTAATTTTGGAAGGCAACTTCAGTGACCAGAGGAAGTTCCCACAGGTTTTTCCAGACTTAGGATTTGAGGTATTTCCAATTCCTTTTTCTTGTTGCTTCAGTTTAAGAGCTGTGTTGTATCCAGACTTAACGTGTAGTTTCCTTTTGGTGAGTAATGCCAAATTAATCCGTCTTGAGTAATTCTTTGATCAATAGGGATGGCCATAATGCTGTCAATTTCATGAGATAGGAAAAAGTGCATTAGAAGAGGCAAATTCCAGGTGTGGTTGTGAATGAGTTGGTTAACAGTGGTATAGGCTTGGGAGGGTTCCAGTGGGGCAATTTTGAAGGAGCGTTCCAAGAGGTATCCAAGGATCTTTCCAAATGTTTATTTGCCTACCATCACCAACAGACCATCTCAATCCCTTAGAGAGAAAGTTTCTGCCATAGAGGACGCATTTCCAAACATAGGATCCATTAGGTTTGGGTTTAACATCCAAAAAAGAGAGGTTCTTGTGGTATTTGAACTTGAATATTCCAGCCATGAGGGAGTTGGGGTGATTGAAAATTCTCCAACTCTGTTTTGCAAGAAGGGCTTGGTTGAAATGCTCAAGATTTCTAAATCCATGGCCATCTTGGTCTTTAGGGGTGCAAATAGTATCCTAGGATATCCAGGCCATGGATTTTTTTATCAGGATTGTGGCTCCACCAAAAGTTTCTAATCATGCACAAGATCTCATAAAAAGGCTTTTTAGGTAATTGAAAACATTTCATACATAGATAGGGATAGCTTGAATCACAGCCTTGATAAGGATTTCTTTACTAGCCATAGTGAGGTAGAGGGGTTTCCAATCATTGAGTCTTTTCCAGATCTTGTCATTGATATATTTAATCTCATACTTAGCTCTTCCAACCATGAAGAGGAGGCCAAGATATTTTCCAGAGTAATTGCCCACAGGAATGTTAAGGATTTAGGTTATGGTAGTTGAGAGGTTTGGGTCATAGCAGGGTTGAAGTAGGCATGAGACTTCATTAAATTAACCTTTTGACTAGAAATATGCTCATAGGTTTTCAAAATATTCATAATTTCCTCAGCATTTGTGCTAGTGGCTTGGGTAAAGAAAATGCTATCATCATCAAATAAAAGATGGGACAAAATGGGCCATTTTTGCCAAAACTGAAAGAGATTAGATCTCCCTTAAGGATAGAAAGTTTAATAAGGGCAGTGAGACTTTCAGAGCAAAGAAGAAAGAGAAAAGGGGAAAGAGGGTCCCCTTGTCTAATGCCTTTAGAAGGTAAGAAAGGAGTCGAGGGTTGACCATTGACAAGGACCTGAAAGGAGGCAGTGGTGACACATTTCATAATTAAGGTAATGAAGTTGGGGGGAAATTTCATTTTGGCCATGATCAGTCTTAGGTAGTTCCACTCTACTCTGTCAAAAGCTTTTCCATATCCAACTTTATAGCCATCAGATTTCTGCTGTATTTGGTTTTGGAATTCAAGGTGTGAAAGGCGTCAAAGGATGTGAGGGCATTTTATGTTATAAGTCTTCCTTTGATGAAGGCACTTTGGGTATGATCAATGACATCATCAATGACACATTTGAGTTTGTTGGCCAGGGTTTTAGAGATGATTTTGTAAATGGTGTTAGTCAAGCTGATGGGTCCAAAGTTTTTAAGGGTGGTGGGATTGGTGGTTTTAGGAATAGGGAGATGAGGGTATCATTTATAGCAGCCAAATCAACACCATTGTTAAGGATATTAAGCATAAGAGGTATAATATCATCTTTATATACCTGCCAATGTTTCTTGAGAAAGATTGCTTGCATTCCATCTGGGCCAGGACTTTTCTTGCATGGGAGATCCTTTAAAGCTTTGAGAATTTCAGTTTCAGTAAAAGGGCTATTGAGGAAGTCAATCTGCACCAATTTAAGTTGCTTAAGAGGAAGTGATTCAACTGTTGCATTAGAAATATTAGGCTGAGCTATACCTGCACATGTAGCAAAAAGGTTAAGGAAAAAATCTCTTGCATGGCTGAGAAGGTCCTGAGGCTCAGTGATGGTAACTCCTGTATCATTGACCAAAGTGTGAATAGTATTTTTCTCCTTTCTGAAAGCAACCTTTTTATGAAAAAAAGTAGTGTTCCTGTCCCCTGCTTTGAGCCATTCACTTTTGCTCCTCTGTTCCAGTACTCCTCCTGCATATTGAGAAGTATTTCAACTTCATTCATCAGATGTTTCTCCTCTAAAATGTCAGTTGTAGGGTCCTGCTGGAGGGCAAAAAGCTTATCTTGGAGAAGTTGAGTTTTTTTGACAGATTACCAAACTTTTTCCTACTCCAAGAATGAAGGACTAAACCAACTTCCCTTATTCCAACAGCACAGTCCCTATCAGTAAGGTGAGTGGAACTATTCCAGACTTCATCACATATAGGTTCGCATTCAACATCATTTAGCCAATAAGGATCAAAACGGATGATAGGGCTTTTATTAGGTGCAACTTTATTAATGGACATACCATCTGAAATTAAGATGGGTATGTGGTCACTTTTAGAGGTAGAGAGATGAGTGACGTTGAAATTTGGGAAAAGATTGATCCATCCTTGATTAGCCACAACTCTATCCAGTCTAGCTCCGACAATTCCTTTCTTTCTCCCATTTTTCGAAGTGAAAGGAGCTCCCTTGTAACCGAGGTCCATTAAATCACAATCAACCAAAGCTTCTCTAAAGTTTTCAATGAAGTATCTAGGCCTTTCAAAGTTTCCAGACTTTTAAAAAATGTGAAGGATTTCATTGAAATCTCCCGCACATAACCTGGGTTGGGAAATGATTGAGTGAAGGTGTTTAAGAAGTGTCCAAGAGGCACATATTTTATATCGATGAAGATTTTTTTCCCTTACCAATTTTCCTGGATATTAATTCTTTGGACTACGTAAAAAGATCAAAAAATGAAGAAATAAATTTATATATATATATATATATATATATATGTTTTGCTTCCAAGAAATACATCATGCATCATGCAACCAAAACACGCATGTAAAGTAAGAGGTCGGCCGTCGGCAGATGTAGAAGAACAACAAATTAAAGAAGGGACACATTGTCTTTTTGCTCTAGGAAGGGAAAGTGTGGAAGGAGTCGGATCCTCTGCTGTAAATTTATGGTACCGTATGCATTTGCATATATATATATATATATATATATATATATATATATATATAAGTTAATTTCTGGAAAGCTTCTTCATGAAGAAGAAGGATAAGATAGAATATTTACTAATAGATTTTCTCATTGATCATTCAGCAGTACAAGGCAGAACAAATAGATAATTAGCACACACATCTAGAAAACAGAATCTAAGGTGGCTCACTAATAACATGCCACTTGTACACCATTTTCACTTTACACTTAGCCACTAATGTATTTATTACTTTCAATATATATATTTCAATGGGTTATACAAGTACATGTCTTATAACAACGTATATACAAATACATATCTCATCACAATATTGTATCTTCACACAACATATAGATAAATATCTTGTAAAGAAAATTTTATTGAAAAGTATTGAAAAATACTAAAATATATAAAAAGTATTTTTTACAAGAAAGACAATTAGTTGAGAGTACCATAGCAGAGGTAAAACAAGCTGTTTTTTATTTGGACCCCAATAGTGCTGCAGGAATAGATTGTTTCCCTGGCAGTTTTTTAAGGCATTTTTGGGATCTTATTGCATATGATTTGCTAAAAGCAGCTCAAGATTTTTTCTCAGGTGAAGCTTTACCAAAATCTGTGGGAACTACATTAGTTACCCTCATTCCCAAAACTGCAGATCCAACCTCTTTTGCAGATTTTAGACCCATCTCTTTAAGCACTTTTGTCAACAAGGTCCTAACAAAGATTTTAAGTTCTAGATTGAGAATCGTTCTGCCTAATTTGATATCTGAAGAGCAATCAGCCTTTTTAAAAGGGAAGGACATTACTGATAATATCCTAATGGTAAAAGAGATCACTCGGTTCCTTCATAAAAAGACAAGAGGGCATAACATTATTTTTAAGTTTGATGTTATGAAAGAGTTTGATAGAGTATCATGGGACTTCTTAGAAAACTTATTGAGAAGTTTGGCATTCCTGAGAATATTATAAGCATGGTTATGAACAACTTAAGGGGTAGTAGGTTCGCTTTACTCATAAATGGCAGTCCAGCAGGCTTCTTTCAGTCTTCTAGGGGGATTAAACCGGGGGATCCTCTATATCCTTATATCTTCATTCTTGTAACTGAAGCTTTATCAAGGGGTCTCAAGAGTCTATACGTCCCGGGTAAAGACACATTTTCTACTCCTAAGGATTTTCCAACTGGTACACACTCATTATATGATGATTGGATCATTTTTTCTAATGGAGGCAAGCACACTTTAAATAAACTGATGCAATTTCTATCTATTTAAGGAGGATATATTTTATGTCAATATTCCCCATATTCTTAGGATTTTCATAAAATCAGAGCTTATAATCGATTAATTGAGTAAGCTCTTTTAATAGGTTAAATTGCGTCGAGCGTAGAGATGTGTTAAAATCATGATTTTATGTTACTTTGGTATCAATCAATTGTTGATGGAAAGGATGATTTTAAAGAGATAAATTCGAGTGGAAAAGAAATCAAGCAAGATAAATGTCGGAAATTCAGATATACCGGGTAGTGACGACCTTGCAACGAAGTTCTTGATATGAGCTAAAGCTTTTATTTGGACCTCAAGAGAAGAGTTGTAGGGCTTGAAGAAGGATTCTAAGGATGATTTTGAATCACTCCATTCCGACTTCACGAGACCGAGATATGAGCATTACAAGTTTCATTGTCGCTGTTGAAAATGTGTTGTCGGATCTTCAAACGGGCGTCCGGCACCTTTAACCGACTTGATTTTTCTATATATGGAGCAGCTGCGATTCCAACACTAATTACATCAGATTTTCATACGAAAATTAAGTGGAGGCTATTAGCCGATCTCACCCCGAGCCTTGAATGATACCGGGTGATCGAGAGGATTAGGTCTTTTATTTTGTTTGTTTTTCCTTCGTTTCTTGAACCATGATGATTTTGAGGTTGAATAAACATGGAGCAGCCATGGATATCTTTCTGCAGCGTTTTACTTTTTTTTACGGATATCTTGTAAGTTTAAATTCCAAGTTAAGTATCTTTTCTATGATTATTTGTTATTGCAAATTTATATCGAAAGATGTTTGCGATTGATGTTTACCGTGGGGCGAAAGTCGTGTAAACGCGAGATCACCATAAGAAAGAATAGCGTTTGATCTATGTCAGCGAAAGTTGATAGGTTGGATGTCTACAGGTTGTTAGATCTAGTAAATCTTGCACCTTGGTTTATTTTATGATGCGTTAATCTCCGTAAATCGAAAGATAGAGATTGATAGGCGAATTCATCTACGAAAGTAGGAATTCATACGTTTGATAGGTGAAACCACAACTTGAATTAAATCACTATAAGATAATCTAGGGAAGAAATTAAGGGTTGCGGGATGGTGGATTATGGTTCGTTCCATGTTTGATCGCTTCAGTCGTTATCATGTTCGTTAGATAGATTTACCGTTTTCGTAGTTTTATTTATGCTTTTATCACTTTTATCCTTCCTGGCTTTGGATTAACAATCCTCTGTCCAGTTTACTTTTCCGTTTTAGATTAGGATTAGTTATGTGTTTTAATAAAGAAGAATTAATGATGTTAGATTCAATATCCCTTTTCCCTGAGGATCGATACCCGTACTTATCCAACTTTACTAGCAACTACCCGGTATTCGGCCGGTTAGGAGGTAGTTTTGCATGGTAGTATAGGTTTTATAAATTTTCTTTTGTTTTAATGATGCAAAATCTCCCCAACAATGAGCAAGCCATAGGGTAAAAAATCAACAAGCAGAAAAGCTCTTTTGTCATTGGTAAGAGAGCAAATGAAAAAAACTATCAATCAAGTGAAAGTCATTACTCAAATGAAGCACTCTTCTTTGCCATTCATATACCTAGGTTGCCCAATTTTTGTGGGTAGAGCTAAAGCTTCTTATTTCCAACCCCTCATTCAAAAGTTTGAGAAAAAGCTGCAAGGATGGTATTCAAAAATGCTCTCTCCAGGGGGGAGAATTATCCTCATTAAGCATGTGTTGTCATCAATTCCAGTTAACCTTATGGATGCTATGCAAATTCCATTGCAGTTAGACATAAGTTGGAGGCTATTATGTCTCACTTTCTGTGGAATGATACCTTAGAAAAGAGGAAGAGAGCTTGGCGTAAATGGGGTGACTTTTGTTTCCTTGTGTCTGAAAATGGATTGAGACTAAGAAGTCTACAAAGTATACAAGAAAGCTTCTCTTGTAAACTGTGGTGGAAGCTCAAAACTGAGAAAGGATTGTGGGCATCCAAGCTAATGAGCAACAACTTTCCATTATATAAATTGCACTAGCTCTTGGAAATTTCTATCTACATCAGGTGGTAATGGATGAATTTTCAAGATATAAAGGAGGAACGTGGATATGGAATCCCACTGCCTCTGGACAGTTCTCTGTTTCTTCAGCATATTAGTTAATTAGAAACAAGAAGCCTACGCGGTTTGAGCTGGGGGAAATCTGGAAGCCCTACATCCCTATCAAGATTTCTTTCTTTATATGGAGATTATACAACAATTTGCTGCCTTTTCCTCCACGGCTCCACAAGTTGAACATCCATAGGCCTTTCAAATGTGATTATTGTGCTTCTGGTGAATCGGCACTGCATGTTTTTTTGGCAATGCCAGTTGTCTCAACAGGTTTGGTCACATTTTCAGACTCTTTTGCAGTTTAAACCTCAGCAGCACAGCTGGAAAAGTTTCATGCAATCTTGGTTTCAAAACCCTGTTGGGGGATCTTTTGGCAGAGTATTACATGCATTGTTAATATTTATTTTGTGGGAACTATCGAAATGTAGGAATGCCGTTAAATATGGTTCCTCAAGGCCCTCAGCTCAACAGTGCATACAAGCAGTTACAACTCAGATTTAGTTTGCATCCCAGGTTATGGAATTATCTCAAAAATCAGCAGCAGATTGTATATTAGTGGGCAGTGGTTTAATTCAGAAGTTGGATCCGCCTCATTTGAAGAAAATTCAGCTTGTCTTTTGGAAATTTCCGATGGAGATTCAATTAAAATTGAACGGTGATGGCTCTTCTTTAGGCAACCCTGGCTTTGCAGAGGGTGGTTTTGTGGTCAGGAATCATGCAGGGAAGGTGTTGAAAGCTCGCTACGCAGCTTATGGAATTTGCACCAATATGGAAGCTGAAATACGAGCTATGAAAGACGGCATTGAGAGGTGTCTGTATAAATCTTCACACTCCTTACATGTGGAAGTTGACTCCCAATTATTAGTATACATGCTCCTTGGAGTTTCTGCAGTTCCATGGAGATACATGGATGACATTCATTACTTGCGCTCTTTAATTGCTTTCTATAATATCCAAGTCTCACACGTACATAGAGAGGGTAATGCCGTGGAAGATTACCTAGCAAAAATGGGGAGTACTTCTCAACAGACTAAGGATTTGGAATGCTCAACATTGCCTGGAACACTTGGACTCTTGATATTGAGAGATAATCTGCAGTTGCCTGTGTTGCGTATTACCTAAGAAATTTTCAATATTTGGAGGCCCTCACTTCACTGCCGGGATGGTTTTTGTGCTGCTCAACACCTCTGGAAGCACTCTTCATATACTTATGAAGAGTGCAAACATGTTGTGTCTCATCTTTTTTCTACTATTTTATTTACTTCTGATCACGGCAAATGGTCCCTAGTCATTTTGCTGAATGAATGCAGGATGCTTTTCTCTGGAATTCTGCAAAGATAGGCTGAATCTTTGGCTTATACTATTTGGAATGCACCCTTCAATGACTGAAGGGTGCAAGTAGGTGCTTGCATACATTGATTTATTTGAATCCTATTTTTTTGCTGTATGACTGCTTGCTGTGGTGCCGTTTTTGGTTTGCCAAATCAGGTTTCTAAAAGCTGGGAGGAAGACGGGATTACTGGATCATAATTTGGCTGCTGTTGTTGATTGATTACTCATGCTATTGTCAATAATCCAAAGGGATATTTGCTACTCATGAAGCTTATTATGCTGGAAATTTGAGCCTTTGCTGCTGCAATTAAGCTGCTGACTTTTGCGCTTTTTGGATCTTTTGAGGGATGATAGAAGCTGGACTGTTGCTTCATTTATCCTTCTAAATATTTGCTGATTTTTCTCAAGAAGGGGTGTTGAGTTTAGAAAGGCCTTCTTGCAGCTTTCTTCGAGTTAGCTTCTAAACTATTGCCTTTGTTTTGGTAGCCTTCGTTCTAGGATGTAGGCTGATGCAATTCTTTCTTGCTTTGACTTGGGTTGCATCTCCAACTTATTTTGTTTTAGTTGTTTAATTCCAATGCACAGATGACCATATTTTTTCCCTAGCATTCGGTTTTTTTCACATCGGATTTTCTGGACTAAGATTTTGAGGAGGTGGGATATATGCATTGAGGACATATTTCTATTTGGAGGTGCCGGGGGTAGGCACAAAACCTTGTAATTTTTTCTTGCTTGATTAATAAAAATTACAGGTTAAAAAAAAGACAATTAGTTCGTGCGTATACATAGTATAATAATAATAATTATGTACACATTCCATTAACTCAATTTTTTGAGAAATATGGTAATCTAAAATGACGGAGGTCACGAGTTCTATATTCTCGATCTGCAAGTACTTTTGGGTCTATCCGAGATTTTTTATTTTTATTTTGAACATATATATGATGAGTGTTGAGGATATTATAGATAATGAGAAATTGGTTTAAATATATCTTTTAAATATTTGTATTTGAACATGCTTTTATATAAATTGTAATCACATCACAAATCAATGGAAATATTTGATTGTTACACTATCAATAATGAGGTTTATCTAATTAAATGTATATTTCTAATATAGAGTTTTCATGTTATAATATCTAAAAAATAATAGTACTCATGAAACAATGAGGGTATAATTTGTTGAATCGGGACAAGCGTTTAAACAGCAATAATTCAGCTCTCCAGGTATATTATAAGGATAGTGATGGAGGCACCTAAATGGTACACAAAAACACTCCACACACTAGCTTTTTAACCACACATTAGGAATATTAAAGAATAACAATAAAAAAAAAAAAAAAAAAAAATCCTCGACCATACAACAACATACTCGAGGGATGGCCGGTACATATTTTCGGTTACCATATCATTTTCCATATTATAAACACAAAAGCGAGTTGCAGAATAATTGTCTGTGAAGGCTAAAAAGTTGTAATAATAACAATAATATTATAATATAAAAAAATAAAGGTCTGCAATTAAATATAAAAACATATAATAATAATAATAATTAAAAAGTAATAAATCCAATTTCCAACTATAAATAAGTAAAAGCTATATATGTGGCATATCTGCAATCACTGACATGTACTTATCTGTGTCTACGCGGGCGTAATTTGAGACAGATGAGTTTGAGGGGTCAAATCATT